>JAIUJO010000074.1:872008-1241502 GCA_023846275.1 Vanilla planifolia
CCCAGACTCCGACCAACCACAGTCACCCCTAGTCACACCAGAGTAGCTCTCCTCTGGGCTTCCAGGTAGCGTGCCAGTGGGAACGCCCATCTCGAAACACGCATAGCGCCTAAGCACCCGACATCGCAGCGTCTCTCGTCGATCAATCTCCTGGAGACTATAGACAGATCCAGTCACAAAATCTCTAGCCAACGTGAGACACCCCTGCCACCCTAAGGCGCGCAGGCCTACACACTTGGCTAGCCACTGCGAGACACCCCTGCCACCCTCAGGCGCGCAGGCCTACACACATGGACCAGGAGAGATCGACTCAGCCACCGTCCCAAGGAGTTCTCTACCACAACTTCCATAGAAGCTCACGCCCCTACAGTCATTGTCAATCTCTAACTCCAAGATTCGGCAACATGTGTCCAGGTACAACAAGGCGCATACCAGTCCACATGTATACTGTGGAAGCTAAGTCTGAACCGCATAGTGACCTACCACAACTACCCTAAAACATCATATAGGGTCTATAGTAGTCCGGTCCGGTATGCCAATCCGTGAAATATGCCAACACTGAGTAAACTGACTCAATCCATACCATTGCCATCCAAGCAATACAACTGTCAATTACTGACTGTTCTGGTAGCATCCATGTACCATACCTCTGTCTGACTGTTTCTAGCTGTACTGTCATCACTGATCACATTTTTCCCTACTTTAGGTAATTTTTTTTCTTTACCCACGGATCTCCAGAATTTTCGAAATTCCTCATTTCCAAATTTTCTGATTTTTCTTGAATTTTCTAAACTATAATAATCCCTAAAACTCAATTATCGAATTTTTCCTAAATTCGAAATATCAAAATTTGCAATTTTATCCATTTTCCGAAATTCGGAATAATTACCGAATTTAAAAATTCCGTTATTCCATTTACCGCGCCGTACTTCCGTGAACCCGGTTCTCGCCGCCGGTTCGGCCTTCGCGCTGAGCCGAGAACCGCTTCTCACTGAACCGCGCCGAATCCCCTGAACCGGATCTCGCCACCGGTTCGGGCCTTCGCGCTGAACCAAACCCCCGCCGGTCGAAGTTATTAACCCGAATTCGGCCGACGCTTAATATATACTCTTAATAATTAATATAATTATTCTCTTAATAAATCAACTAATCCCTAATTAACCCTTAATTCGTCTCCTTCCTTCGCCCGTCGTCCGCGAAACCCTAGCCGCCGCAATCGCCGACCAATACTCGATTTCTGGCAACTGCGAACAAGGAGAACATGTTCGTACTATCCTAACATTCCAAAGATGTCATTAATTCCTAAGATTCAATCAAAATATCCGTCGAAGGAGTTTCATCCGATCCTTAATTGACAATTTATGAAATTAATGATTCCAGCATTTGCAAACCACCTTAACATGATTAAGCACAAAATCAACTCAACATATGCTTGGTAAAATTTCCGAATTCGACGGTATAATTTTTTTTTTCGAAAACCCTAAACATGCTAAAATCAATAATTGCATTAATCAATTCCAAAAACACACATTCGCATGCTCAGGTAGAAATTTGCAAAGTAAATTCATATTTTTAATTCGCTAATTAACGAAATTTAAACTGAATTTCCTACCTTTCTTCTCCGGCGACGGTGGCGACGGTGAAGCTCGCACGCGACCAACCGCTGCTCCTCGCCAAACGAAACCGGTACCAATCGATTCTCCTCGATCACGCGAACCTCCAGGTACAAAAAGCCCCTTGCCAGGCCGCCGGAATCACGCGCCGTACGCGGAAAATTCCTCTCTATCGGTCGGTCGAACGAAACCCTAATCGTTCGCGAGGGTTTTATATTCCTGGCCGACACGGTGAAAACCCGTTACGCGCCGTTGACACGTTTTCGACACGGTAAGCACCCGATACGCGCTGTCGACACGCTATCGACACGGTAAGCACCCGATCAGCCGGTTCAATCCCAACCGTCGATCACGACCGTCCGATCCGCTTATCAGAACGCACGCGCAAACTCACTCGGCGAACCGCCTCCGCCTCCGCCGAACCGTTCCGGTCCGGTTCACGCGCGGTAAAAACCAATTTCCGGTTTAATTTAAATGGATTTTCGAATTTTTAAAAATCCAATAAATCTAATTAAACAGGGAAAATTTCTTAAAATTCACCTCGGTGCTCCGAAAAATCCCTAGAAATTTCAGAAATTCCAATAGCCTCCAATTGAGCTCCTGGCTCATCCTACTGTCGATCTGAAATCATCCAAGCCAAAAATTAATTTACTAAAGATTAACATAAAAATTTTTACTGGGTATAACATTCTTCTTCTTCTTCTTCTTATTTTTCTTTGTGTTCTTCTTCTTGTTGTTCTTCTTCTTCTTATTCTACTTTTTCTTCTTCTTCTTCTTCTTCTTCTTGTTCTTCTTTTTCTACTACTTCTTATTCTTCTTCTTCTTCTTCTTCTTCATCTTCTTCTTCTTCTTCTTCTTCTTCTTCTTCTTCTTGTTGTTCTTGTTCTTCTTCTTCTTCTTCTTCTTCTTCTTCTTCTTCTTCTTCTTCATGTTCTTCTTCTTCTACTTCTTCTTCTTCTTCTTCTTCTTCTTCGTCTTCTTCTTCTTACTTTTGAATCGATAAGACCAATTACCTTAGAAAGTTTCTTTCCTAGTAATATGATTATCGAGCATTATGTTATCAATCACAAAATGCTATCAAAATCAAAATGCCTTTTACATCATCCCAAATTGTTACAAAATATTTAATTTAATATTAAAACTAAATAAATATTTAATTTGTTGGAGCTTATTTAGATAAGTCCATCAACTCTTGCATTTTCTTTTTTTAACCTCGTTCAGAGTTGTGAATTATCTAGACGAATAAGCATAAACAATAATAATTTTTCTTATAATTTTTTTAAAATTATAACAAGATTGAATTGAGATCAATTTAGTTTCATAATATAACAGCAATAACACAAAATAAAGTTAATGTGAGAGTTGAATTAGTTTATCATTGTAATATATACCAAAAGATTTTTCAAATTTTGAAAAGTAATGAGATAAATTATTTGAGAATGTTATATTCTATGATACTATTAAGATCGAGTCTAATATTAGCAATTATCAATTAGGCAGAAATTAAGATATTCTCTAAAGCATAAAAAAACATGGAAAATAAATTTCTAAAAATAAAAAAATATTATATAATTGGATAAAATTCATAGATATGATATTAACAATATTTGTTTCATCTTCATCAGACCATATTTGAACATATCATGAATTATAAAATAAATTGATAATAAATTACTATTTTTTTCTTTAATTTGGTTATTTCACTAGGTATAAATCTCAACAAAAATGGCTTTTATATTATTCTATTTTTGTTCTATTACATTGTTTAAATTCTCCAAAGTTTTCTTTAATGTATATTTACTTATTATTCAAATAATAATCTACTATTATTTATGCATATTTATTTTGACAGTTAAGAGTAATTTCAAGTGAGGTTTGATTGAGATCAAGAAATGTGCTAGGACATGTCTTAATGAGCACTGCAGATTTAAATTTTAGTTACAATATTTTTAAATTTTTTATATTTTTTCTATCTTTACGAGTATTTTAAATCATATCTTTTTATCAATGAGGAAGTTACTCATGATCATCCAAGTTTCGTGAAATGAAACTTTACATAATATTTTTAAATTTTTAATTCTTTTTCATTTTGGAAATTTATTATAATTCTAAACCAGAACTAATCAATATGAAAATATGTTGCCTAGATTTCCATAACAAGCTCTATCTAAATAAAGTTTCTTTTTTGTATTTTCAAATTTTTTATTTTATAGAAATTTTGCATTCTTTACAAGATGTATTTATCTATACATAATTTGATGATAGTGGATGTTACACTTTATCACTTTATTTTCTTTGAATGTAGTTTTTTGATAAAATTTAGTTTTTTTAATTTTTTTCTTCGACTTCAATATATTACTATATATCTCTAAATCTCCTCTTATGTGACAATTAAATCACTTTTTTTTTATATTATATTTCTTTAATTTATCTAATTTTAACATTATTATATATTAAAAAGTATTAAAATAATATATTGTTATCAATTTTTTTGTTATTTATATTATTACATTGCTTCAATCTATCTCATTTCCACATTAAAATTAATTTACTTTAATTGAAAACAATAATTTATTAATATTTGTTGTTTACTATTTTAGTAATTCATATTAATTCCAAAAAATGTTTGATTGAGTTGAAATTAATGATGTTGGATGCAACTTGACAAACTTTATTAGGAGTTATTTTATTTTCTAGTTTTTATGCATGCTTTCTAAGTTATTTTTTTTGTGACAACTTTAATCATAGAGGATATTACACAAATTAAATCTCAGCTCATGTGACACATACGGAGTTGTGGTTAGGATATATTACAATACATCCATTAAGCTTATTTCAACTTTAATAGATATTTAATTTGTATTAAAAATTTTATTAGTTATATTAATTCTATTTATTTTAAAAATTTAGTTATTATGCATGCTTTATAAATTATTTTTATTTGTGACAACTTTAACGATAAAGGATGTTACGTAATTTAAGGCTCTGCTCATGTGACACTTACAAAGTGTTGGTTGGGATATATTACAATATATCCATTTATCTTATTTCAACTTTAATAAATATTTAATTGGTATTAAAAATTTTATTAGTTATATTAATGTTTATTTACTTCAAAAATTTAGAGTAATTTTACACAGGGTCTAACTAAGATGAAACAAACTTCTTTGGTCGTATTTCCATGAGCTCAATAAAACTAAATTTTTATTTTTTATTTTCAAATATTTTATTATTGACGATTTTCTAATGATTTTGAAGATATTTGATTTATAAAAGATTTAAGGATTAAGAATTTTACTGTTAATCAGTTAAGTACAATGTAATGCAACCATCCAATACATATTAGCTCCTTTTTTTAAATTGTTTCTTCGGCTTCGTTATGCTACTATAATAATGTAATTCTCATCTCGTGTGATCTTTACATAACTATTATTTAATTAAATTACATTCTTTAATTTAACTCTTTTTACTTTAATATAGTTTTATTTAATACTAAAATGATAATTTTTAATTATTTTAGATTAATTTCTTTTTTCGTTTGAAGAAATTTATTTTTTATTTTTCAACACTTTATGAAACTTTTTGATTCACATTAGATTTCATGAAATATCAAAGTACACTCAATCTCATTAGATGGTTATAGTGCAACTTTCTTATGTAACTAATATATTTCTTCAAATTGTTTTGCTAAGATTTGGTTACATTCATATGTGACTCTATATCACATCTTTTATGGCCATTGCATTGCTCTGATGTAGTTATAATACATTGCATTACTTTTTCTATTTTCTCCTTTAATATATAATTTCTTAACATTAAAATAAACTTTTTTATTTACATTTTTAATTCACTATCAAGCTTTAAGTTTTCCATTTGAGAGGAAAGAAACATCATTTAACCCTTCTTGAAAAGCTCTACGTAATTAAATAATCATTTAAAAATATTTAAATATGTTATACCTGGTCATTTAAGAGCATAAGAGAGGTCTTTTGGTTCATAATTTATTTTATGATCGTGAATGTTACGCTTTACCTCCTAAGTATGTTAGAATAATATTTTCCTATGCAACTTCAGAGATTTTTTGAAAAATATTTATTTTCATTTTGCTATATTACTCTGTACTCTCAATTTTCTCTATTATGACATTTATTTTATTATTGATTTAATTTAATTATATTACTTCAATTTATCTCTTTTAACATTGTCATATTTTTAATTAAAATTAAAACATAATTTTATATTATTTATGTTGATTTGATTTGAAAATTTCTAATTATTGGAAATAATTTCCAATAAAGATAAACCAAATGTCTTTAGACAAACCTTAACGAATTCTAACCAACTAAATATTAATCTTTTACATTTTATGAATGTTTTTGTATACTTTTAGTATGTTTTATAAGACATTTAGATTCATACCTTATTTGCTGATCAAGAATGTCATACTCACTATTTTAAATATTTTTTAATGTGGCTTTTCACTTGATATTTATAATATTTATACAAATGTTTTTCTTTGATTTAGTTATATTACTATGTAACCCTATTTTTTTCTCTCATGTGACATATACATTGCTTTTATTTATTTATATTATGTATTTAAATTTATGTCATTTCATCTTTAACATATATTTACATAATATAAAAATATCAATTTATTATTATTTATGTTTAATTAATTTTGCAATTAATAATAACCCCTTTTCAAATTAATTTAAGATGAAACAAACATTGTTTCAATCGTCTTAAGAAGCTCTATCTCATTCAATAATTTATTTTTAGCTTTTAAAATATTTTATTTTCTAGAGTTCTTATACAATTTGTGGGGCATTTTTAGTCTCATGCATTCAAAGATCAAGATTGTCACTTTCCAGATTGTTACTATTCCATAATACCTAAGCTTTGTAATAAAAATTACTTCATTTCTTTAGAGGTTTTTTAGTTTTTCTAATATTAATTAATAATTTATTTATCACATGGCCTTGACCTCATTCTTTTATTATATTATATTTCTTTTATTCACCTAAAAAAAATTTTATTACTTATTTAATAAATTAAAAATGATAATTTTTTATTTTTTATCCATACTTTTTTTTGATAATTTATAAAAATTCAAAATCAACTTAAATAATGTTAAAATAATAGCCGAAGGACTCACCTTTAGGAGCTCTATAACATTAAATTTTCATTATTAAAATTTTTAAAAATTATTTCTCAAGGATTTTAGTATTCTTCATGAGATATTTCATTTTGTAATTAATTTCATAATTATGGATGTCACACTTCATTAGTTAGTTTGCCTCATTAGTTAGTTTGTTTTTAGTTATTTGGTTATATTACTGTGTAACACCAATTCTCTTCCCCTATGACCTTTACATGTCTTTGGTTTTGATTATTACATTTTCTAACATTATCACATTTTAGATTAATTATACATTTACTTAATATTAACATAATAATTTTTATTATTTTTGCATATTTAATTCTGTATAAGGACTGAGATGAGATAGCAAATGTCATTGGATTCATCTTGACCCATTTTATTAAATTAATATGGTATTTTAATCCATACATAATTTAATAATTAAAGTTCTATTTGATATCTCTAATATGATGTAAAATAACATTCTTTACCAATTTATCTAATTTTTTAAAATTATTTATTGTATTTGGTTATATTACACTAAACAATTAATAATGTGAGCATTACATTTGCTTTGATTTAGATATATTACATTGCTTCAATTTATCTTTTTTTTAACTTTAATGTAAATTCTCAAAATATTACTATAATAATTTATTATTACTTTTGTTTATTTACTTCGATAAATTTCTATAAGTCTAAAGAAAGTTCTATGGGGATGAAACAGACATCCTTGGACTTGTTTTGATTTTTTTCTATACATTTTGAACACTTTATGCATCATTTTGATTTTGATCCAATTTGATGATAAAAAATTTTAAAATTGATTTACTTAGTACCTTGGATTGCAACTTTGGCTGACAAATTATATTATTTTAAGAAATGTTTTGTATTGATTTGGATGCATTACTAAGAAAATCTAATTCTCCTATAGTGTGAGTTTTACATCATTTAGATTATTTTATATTATATCTAATTAATTAATGTATTTATAATTTTAAAATAGATTTACTTAATATAATTTTAATTATTATTTAATTTTACTCACTTTCGTAATTCATTAAAATTCCAAAAAAGGTTCAATGAAGACAAAGCAAGTAGCATTAAACTCAATTGGTGATGCATTATTTAATTAAATATTCAATTTTATATTTTTAATTACTTTATTTCGCAGGACTTTTGAACAATTCACAAGTCATTTTCATTTATACTTCTTTTAATGATCAAGGATGTTCTTAATATCAAAAAAATTTAACTTTTTTACATAATTTATCTTATTTTTTCAATTTTTTTGCTTCGAATGTGCTACTTTACTAACTCTAAATATTTTGTTGTTTGACATTCACATAATTTTGACTTTGTTATATTACATTGCTATAGTTTATGTATTTTTAGCATTTAAATATATATTTAATTAGCATTAAAATAATACTTTGTACTTATATTCATATTTATTTTTGTAATTTCTAGTAATTTCTGAGAATGTCCAGTCGTAATGAAATAAACATTGATGGACTTTTGTTAACGAACTCTATTCCATTAGATAATGAGTTTTGCAATTTAAAATTTTTTTATTATAGTTGATTTTATGATTGAAGATGTCATGGATGTTTTTCTAAGTATCTTGGAATGATGTTTTTCTCATTTCATTTGTCACATTTCTTCAAATTTTTAACTTTAATTTGGCTATATTAACACAAAACATTAATCTTACTTGTGTGTGAGATTTACATCACAGTGATTTGGTTATATTACATTTATTAAATTTATTTGATTCTAGCTTTACAATATATTTCCTTGATATTAAATTATACTGTTGGACTCACCTCGATAAGATCTAACAAATTAAATATGTTTTTAAATTTTTAAAAATGTTATTTTCTTGGATTTTCATGATTTAGGAGATATTTTAATTTGTTCCTAATTTGATGATTAGGACTGTTGAACTTAACCTAGCTAATATCTTGGAGTACCACTTTTCTCAATAATTTATTTCATTTCATAGAGATTTTTAGTTTGGTATGGTTATTTTACTAAGTAACCAAAAGTCTACTACCATGTGACCATTTTATACTAAAGATTTTGATTTATCTCAACAAGTTATATCCAATTAAATTTTTATTTTAAAATTTATGGACATTTTTTTAGGATTTTTGCTTGTTTTACAAGATTTTTTTGAATCATACAAGATTTCATTATCCCACATGTTAAATTTCAATTCATTAATGCCTTGGAATGAAACTTTCTTGAACAATTAATCCAATTCCATTAAATGTTTTATTTGCTCTTAGATTTACTAATATAGAACTCTAAAGAATCTTGTGTATAACATTTACATCATTTTGATTTGCATGCATTTCATTACTTTACTTCAATTTATCTCATTTCACCTTCATATATATATATATATATATATATATATATATATATATATATATATATATATATTATGAAAAAAATGTTATATTATTATTTAGGTCTTTTAGTTTTGTAATTTGTAGTATTTCCAAACCAAGTCCAATGAAGCAATAAAAATGTTGTCAAACTCATCTTGATTTCTTATGTCCAATAAAATATTTATTTTTTAAAATTTTTTTTTTATGATTTTAGAATTCTTTACATGGCATTCTTATTTATACTTAATTTGACAATCGAGAATGGTAAACTTGATCTCCATAGTATCTAGGAATGTAGCTCTCTTGAATACTTTTCCATATTTCTTTAATACTTTTGCTTAGATTTTGTTATCTTACCTTGAAACTCTAAATATCTTATAGTGCATCCTTTACATTATTTTGATTATACTACACCACATTGAATCAATTTAAGTTATATAACATTTAATAAATTTTTAGTTGTTATGAAAATTTTTAATTTATTGTTATTATTTTTTCTTTTCTTTTGTAAATAATGCCATTTCAAAAAAAATAAATGTAAATAAAATTAATGTCATTCGAATCATCATTATGAGTTATATCTAATTGAATATACTATTTATATTTTTAAGTATCTTACTTTTTATATTTAAAATAATAATTTATTGTTATTTATGATTATTTAATATTTTAATTCTTTGTACTTCGAAACATTGTCTAAATGAGTGAAAATAAATGTTGTTTGACTCAAATTGATGAACTCTGTAATTAAATATCATTTCTTTATTTTGAGCATTATATTTTCAATGATTTTAGCATATTTTTTTGAGACAGCACTATTAGTACCTAATTTGATGAATGAGTATGTTACACTCGATTTCTTTACAGTCTTTAGTATCTGAAAATATTATTCTCCCATAAAAAGATCTCATCTTCTAAAAGTTTTCACATCTATTTCATTGTCACAATGTAACTTAATTCTTCTATCATAGACTTTCATATCACATTGATTTTGTTACATTACATTGCTTCAATTTACTTAATTTAAAGTTGAATATATATTCAATTAATAATAAAAGAATAATTTGTTATCATCTTTGTTAATTCACATTAACAATTTGTGGACATTCCAAAAAAGGTTTTTTTGACCCAAAAGAATCATGATTACACTAGTCTTCATGAACACTATCTAATAAAATATTTTTTTTCTA
Organism: Vanilla planifolia; assembly: GCA_023846275.1. Taxonomy (NCBI): domain Eukaryota; kingdom Viridiplantae; phylum Streptophyta; class Magnoliopsida; order Asparagales; family Orchidaceae; genus Vanilla; species Vanilla planifolia. The sequence goes on from JAIUJO010000074.1 coordinate 882,351, forward strand.
TATCTTTAAATATTTACCTTTTTAATATTTTTACATGCTTTGCAAGAACTTTTATTCATACCTAATTTAGCGATGGAGGTTTCTATGCTAGATCTCCTTAATAACTTGGCTTTCAACGCTCATATGCTATTTATCTTGCTTGTTCAAAGTTTTCATTTTGAGTTTTAATATTACAATGCAACTATTAATCACCTATTTTGTGACCATTATGATACATTGATTTTGTTGTATTACATTCGTTCAATTTATCTCAGCTCAACTTAAATATAAATTGACTTAATATTATTAAAAAAAAAAACTTTTTTTAGTTATTTAAATTATTAATTCATAATAATTCTATTGTACGTGTAATTGCGATGAAATAAATGTCAATAGACACATCTTGAAGAGCTTTATCTTATTAAAGTTTTACTTTTATATTTTTAAATACTTTATATTTAGTAGGTTTCACAGCTTTTATAAGACACTACAGTTAGTACATCTTCTAAAATAGAAGATGCAACACTAGATAACCCTAGTGTCTTAAAGTGTAGCATTTCTAAAATTGATTTCATTTCTGAAAACATTTTTGTTTAATTTTGTTAGTTTGTTATGTAATAAATCTTATCAAATTGGGCTTTTACATTGCTTTATTTTTATTCTATTATATATTGTAAATTTTCTTAATTTTACTTTAACATATATATATATATATATATAATATATATATATATATATATATATATATATATATATATATATATATATATATATATATATATGTTTCTTAAAAAAATATATCTTACTAATATTTTTTCCTATTAACGAAATGTTTGTCGACATGTACAAATGAACTCTATCTATTTAAAGTTTTATTACTATATTTTGAAATATTTTATTTTTTATTATTTTACTTGCTTTACGATCAGATTATATTGTTTGACTTTTTATCATGTTAGCTTTAAAAAATATTTAGTTAACGTTTAATAAGTTATTTATTATTATTTTTACTTATTTAATTTAGTAATTTGTATTAGTTTTAATAATGGTTATATTGAGATGAAATTAATGTTGAACTTGCTCAAGGGGATTTATCTTTTTAAAAATTGATTTTTTTTAAAAAAATTATTTTCTAGTATTTTGACATTCTTAGTGTTGTATTTAAATTTGTATTTTTGTTTACGATCAAGGAAGTTACACTTCATCAACCTAATATCCTAAAATGCAACTTTATCATAAAATTTGTCTCATTTCTTTAAATTTTATAAATTGATTTTCATATATAACTATGAAACTATACTTTTCCACTTGTGTGATGTTTACATTTCTTTAATTGGAATATATTACAACACTTTAAGTTTTCTAAATTTTTCTTTAGTATACATTAACTTTAAAAAATAATTGTCATCCGTGTTTATTTAGTTTGGTAATTTTCTAAATACCAAATAATGTCTAAAAGAGATAACAAAAATTTTGTTTGATTCCTTTCAAAAAGCTCTGCTTATATATATATTTCTTTTAATTATTTTTTACAATATTTTTTTTATGTTTTGGCATGTTTTGCATGATATTTTAATTCATAACTAATTTTGCTATAAAGATTGTTACACTCAGTATCCATAGTGTCATAGAATGCAACTTTATGGTATAGTTTATCTTATTTCTCTAAAAGGTTTTGTTTAATTTGGTTAGATCACTTTGAAAAACAAGGGTTCGCCAATTGTTTCCTTTGCAATTCTTTTATTTCATAATAGTACATTGCTTCAATTAATCTCATTTCATCTTCAATAAATTTATACTTGATATTAAAAAATATTATTATTTTTTATTTATTTTTATTTATTTTGGTAATTTCTAAAAATTTTGATTGAAATGCGATCGAGATGAAACAATTATCGTAGGACTTGTGCAAAATAGTTCATACTTTAAAAAGTTATTTTTAAATTTTTTAATACATTATTTTCTATTATTTCGATATGATTTATTTAATAATTTAATTCATGCACAATTTGATGTTTGAGGCTTTTACACTGAATCCCTTTATTATCATAAAATATAGCATTTGTGTAAAATTTATTTCAATTTTTCAAATGTTCTCCTTTGATTTTGTTATTTTATGAGGATACTTTAATTTTCCTCTAATGTGACCTTTATATTATATTGATTTTGTTCCATAATATTGTACCAAGTTATCTCATTTTTTCAAATATAATTTATTATTATTTATGCTTATTTTTTTTGAAAATCAAAGTAACTCCTAATTAGATTTATTTGAGAAGAAAAAAATGTAGTTGGATCCATCTCGAAGAGTTATATACAACTTTTTATTACTTTGTGAATTTATAATTATTTAATATCTATATTTTTTAATATTTTATGAGGCATTTCAATTTGTCAATCAATGATGTTCACTAGATCCCTATAGTATTTAAGAACAGAGCTTCCTTGAATAACTTATTTGAATTATTAATTTACTTTGGTTATACTAATATTTAGCTATAGATCTCGTCATGTGTGACCCTTATATGGGCTTGATTTCACTGTGTTGTGTTTCTTTATTTTTACCTAACCTTAATACAATAATTTCCTACTATTTGGGCTTTTATTTACTAATACAATTCATTGTTATTACAGACTTGGTTCAATTGAGATGAAATAAATATTCTTGGACTTCAATCAATAAGTTTTACTTAATTAAATATTTATTTTTAGTATTTTAGCAAATTTTAAATGGCTTTTTTATTTGCACATGATTTCACAATTGAGGATGTTGCATTCGATCTTCTGATTATCCTAAAGTTGATGTTTTTCATATTATTTATGACATTTCTTAAAATATTTTGCTTTTATTTCCTTATAGTACTGTGAAACTATAGATCTCTTCTAAGTTTCCTATTACAACACTTTGATTTTTCAAATTGCTTCAATTTATTGCATTTCAATTTATATATATATATTTACCTTATGCAAGAAAAATAATTTAATATTATTTATGCCTAGTTGTTTTGGTAATTAGTAGTAATTCAAAATTTGGACCAACAAAGAAAGAAAACTATTGTTGGAGTCTTCTCTATTTGCTCCATCCAATTAAAATTTAGTTTTTTACATTCTTAAATGTTTTACTTTCATGGAGTTTTGTGTACTTTTATGAGGAACCTTAAATTGTACATGATTTGAGTGTCTATTATGTTATACACAATCTCCTTACTCACACAGAATCCAACTTGCATATGTAATACATCAAATTTCACTAATTGATTTTTTTTATTTGCTCACTAACTATTCACTCATTGTCTCCCCAAGTGTGACCTATACATTGCTTTGATTTAGTTATGTTAAACTACTTTAATTTTTCTTATTTGAGTTCTGTTATATATTTCCTTAATGTCAGAAAGACATTTTTTTGTACTTATTTATTTTTGAAATTTATTATAATTCTAAACAAGAACTGATCTTGATGAAAATATGTTACTTGAATTGCCATAACAAGCTCTATCTAAAAAATTATTCATTTTTATATTAGTAAATATTTTATTTTACAAAACTTTTGCATGCCTTTATGGGACATTTTCATTCACACCTAATTAGGTGATCATGGATGTTATACTAGATCTCCTTATTATCTTGAATGTAATATTTTGATAGAATTTAATTAATTTCTTCTTAATATTTCTCTTTAATTTATTGATATTATTATATATCTCTTTATCTCCTATTATGTCATCTTTTCATCACATTTTAATTTTGCTATACTACATTTCTTTAATTGATCTTATTTTATCTATATATATATTTAATTTGTATTTAAAAAATATTTATTATCTATTTATTTTTTTTGTTTTCAAAATTTTGGGTTGAAAAAAACTTTATCCAATTTAGATAAAGTAAACATCATTAAACTCATCTCAACGAGCTCTGTTTATTAAATAATTGTTATTATGTTTTGAAATATTTAATTTTCAATGCTTTTGGCGTGATTTATGGGATACTTTGATAAGTACTTCATTTGACAAATGATAATGTTACATTTAATCACCTTGGTATCCTTAGAGATAACTTTCTTATTCAATTAATATCATTTCTTCAAAGTCTTCACTTCGATTTTATTATATTACAATTAACTCTAAATCTTCCTTAAGTGATGTCTATGACTATTTCATTTGGTATTATTAGATTTCTTCGATTTACCTCATTTTACTATTAATATATATTTACTTCATATTGAAATAACAATACTTTAGTATTTATGTCATTTTATTTTTGTAATTCATAGTAATTCAAAAAGATGTGTAATGAAGATGAAGTAAATGATGTTAGATGCAACTCGACCTACTTTATCCAACTAAATAGCCACTTTAATAATGAGATCTATTTTATTTTTTGATGTTTTTTCTTTTTAAGACATTTTTATTTATGACTAATTTAGTGATGGAGGATATCACAGTTTGTCTCATTTTGTAAATTCTTTAGCTTTTATTTTGTCATAGTACTAAATAACTCTGAAGAGATCAAGTGTAGCATCCTCAATAATCAAATAAGATGTGAAAAAAAATGTCTCAAAACTCATGCAAAGGACCAAAATAAGACCATGCTTCTTTCGTTTCAATCAAACTATGTTTGTTTTATCAAATAAGGTCAGTGTTCAATGATGTTTGCTTTTTTGCAAGCAAACCATATTTGGAACTACTATTAGTTACCAAAGCATAAAACAATAAATAGTGAAGTACTATTACTATAATGCTAAGTGAATATATGTTAAAGTTAAAAATGAAATATATTGAATAACTCTATTATAAATTAGTCAAAATTGTGTGAAGGGCTCACATGATGAAATTTACATTTAAATAGTAATATAGTCAAACCAAAGCATAAAAATTTAAAAAAATAAGAAAAATTATAAGGAAAGTTGCTTTCCTAGATTGTACGGAGATCATGGGTAACATCTGTGCTCATTAAAACTTGTACAAATTAAAATGTCATAAAACTCATATGAGAAGTTTATAAGATAAATAATTTTAAAACATAAAAATGAATACTCAAATGTTAACAGCTCATTAAGACATGCCTAAAACTTTCAAATCAAGTAAAAATGATAGGATCCCATAAAACATACAAAAAATATAAAAAATAAAATATTTTAAAACATTAAAAAAAATTCTATAGTCGATTGAGCTCAACAAGACTCGTCCAACAATACTTATTTCATCTTACATGGACTTAATTTGTAATTATTATAAATTAAGAAAACAAATAAGAATAAATATTAATAATTTTAATTTTTATGTTACATAAATCTATATTAAAGTTAAAATGAGATTAATTAAAGCAATAGAATATAAGCAAACCATGATGAAGCAAATGTCACTAGTAATGAGATCTAGAGTTACATAGTTAAATAAAAAATTCAAAGAGAAACATTTGGGAGAATGAGTTAAAAAGTGTGGGAAAATTAGATTATATGATACAAATTAAAATGTCTAATAAAGAATGATAATATCTATAAAAATTATTAGAAAATGAAAAATTAATGTTTGATTAGATAGAACATGTTGAAACATGTCCAACAACATCTAATTCATCTTAATTAGACCTCATCTAGATTTATCATGAATTAAAAAAAAAGGGATTGTTTTTTTTAATACTAAGCAAGTATTTATTGGGCTAAAATAGCAAAACTTGAAATAAAATAACAAAACTAAAATGAGAAAAATATTTAAAATAATAAAATTGAACATATAACATGATAAATCATGTAAGATTAGTCAAATGACACTTGCTTCCTCTTAATTCGACATGATTTGGAATCACTATGACTTATAGAAGTAAATAAGTAGAAATCATACAAAATTATTTATATAAATTACATATTAAATCTAAAAATAGATAAATTTAAGGAATGTGATAAAACAACATCAAAGCCATCAAAAGATCACAAAAGAGGTGATTGAGAATTCAATAGTAATATAACTAATTCAAAGAAAAAATGTTTAGAAAATGAAAAATATTGCATGCGAAAGTAAAATTCATTCCACTTTAGAGTTTGAGCGTATCATCCTATATCATCAAATAAGAAATTGGCTAAAGCTTCTTATAAAGTGTCAAAAAACTTTAGAAAGAGTAATATTTAAAAATGTAGAAATTAATATTTTGTTAGGGAGACCTCATTGAGTTAAGTTTAATGACAATTTTTTATGTCAACTGAAACCTTTGTAGAATTACTATCAATAACAAAAGTAAACATGCATAAAATATAATAATTTTTTACCTTTAAATAAATAAATATTAAAACAAATAGTGACAATTTAAACTTATAAGTTATAACTTTATGAAAGTCATATATAGGTCATATAGAAGGGGAATTAGGGTTTCTATCACATGATAAAATGATAGGAAAACATTGAAAGATATGAGATAAATTTTATATCAAATATGCATTAAAAGATACAAAGGAGATCAAGTGTAACATTTTTATTGTTTAATCATGAACAAGTAAAACTAATTCATAAAGCATGCCAAAGTAAAAAAAATATTTAAAACGTGAATTTTTTTTTAGATGGATCTCATTAAGACCAATAAAATGATGTTTGCATCATCTTGATTAGAGCTTGTTTGGAAATACTGTGATTTACCAAATTAATAAAAAAACATAGCAACTAATAAATTATTATTTTAATATTTAGTAAAAATATAATAAAGATGAAATTAGATAAATTAAAGTAATATAATAGAAATAATTTGAAGCTAGGTAAAGGTCACATGAGAGGAGATTTAAAGTTACTTAGGATATAATAAAATCAAAGAAAAAAAGATGAAGAAATGAGATATATTTTGAGGGATTGTTGCATTCCAATAAAATTTTATCAACGAATAATGTACTAATAAAAATATCTTATAAAACATATAGAAACATTACAAATAAAATATTCAAAAATATGAAAAAAAAACTTTTAAATGGATAAAGCAAATCTATATGAGCACAAAAAATTTTTTTTTTGTCTCGATCATGTTTTCTTGTTAACCAAAAGCTATGGTGTCTTGCGTGAAGATGACAAACCCTAGGTACTTTTAGTGATTTTGTATAAACAAATTATTTAATTTGAGATAGTTGAAGCTCATGTTCATGGGAGAACTTATGAAAAAAGTTATGAAAATATTGATTCTTATTAAGGTTATATTGGATTGAGTAGAAAACCACAAAAAGAGACATTATGAATTTAATTTTATGTATTTTAATTTTTTTTTGTTGATTAGAAAGTTATGCTTGATGTCAATATTTGTTGTTAGTTGCAAAAATTAATTTTTTTAAACTAATCAGCTTAGACAAATATCAGGTTACCAAAACATAATCCATTTTCCTTGACCATCTTGAGAATAATTTTATTTTTTTATCATATCTTATATTTGCTTAATAACTTTTGAAAATCGGCCATTTTAATTATGATAATTAGTTAGTAAAAAATAATACTAATTAAAAGAATGATAAAATAAGAACTAAATTAATACGAATTAAAGCGAAAGGTATTGAGAGCACCTAAAACCTTCTGGTATTATCAATGTGCAAGGAATGTTTGTCACTAAACTCATTCGCTAATGTTGGTAACCCCAAACAAGGTTTAATTTGTTCGTAGATCTAGTTTTTACTCCAACATATAAAGTATTTCAAATTTAACAACATTAGGTGTGACAACTTGATCATCAAATTAGATACGAATAAAAATCTTTCCTAAATTTTGTAAAATATTTAGAAAATGAAGTATTAAAAAATGTTGAAGTAATTGTTTAACGAGACAGAGTTTGGCAATATGAGCCTAAAAAATTACTTCTTCTTTATTTGACCTTATTTGGAATTATTATAGATGATTATATTAAATAAGCACTGATAATAGCAAAGTACTATTTCAATATTAATTAAAATACTATTGCAACTTAAATGAGATAAATTTAATCATGGTAATATAACCATATTAAAGCATTGTAATAGTCGCATGAGAATAGATTTATAGTAAAATATCAAATAATGTAAATAATTATAAATAATTCTTTTTATATTAAAGAAAACTATAACATTATTTAAATAAGTTAAATTGATTCAATGTAATATAACCAAATCAATATAATATGCAAATCACATTAGAAGTTATTATAGTTATATAGTAACAAAAATATCAATGTAAATAATTTGAAGTGATGAGATTAACTTTACAAAAAATTTCCTTTCTATGATACTAAATAGATTGAGTGTGACTTTCTAAATTGTGAAACTGTGCTATTCCTTACGCATCCAATGATGTTCATTTAATCTATATTTGACCTAGTTTTGAATAACATTGAATTGCCCTAATGGAAAATGATAATTAATAAAAATAGTTATTATAATGAAAATAAATATTGATTAAATTTAAAATGAGATGAATTGAAATAATTTAATATAATAATATCATGTTGATATAAATGTAGCATGTTATAAGATACAGAGATTTAAAGTAAAATAGTCAATCCAACTCAAACTTTTGAAAAATTCTCATTAACAATTTGGAAAAGTTCATTTTCAAGATTCACAAGAGACCGAGATTAATAATTATAACCATTAAATAAAGTAAAAATTGATGTGTCTATTAAAATGATCAAACATTTAAAAAATATTAAATAGAACAAAAATAAATATTTATTTGCATTTAGCACACTGAGACAAGTCCAATCAATTTTATTTCATCTTAATTGGACTTCATTTAAAAATATTATAAATGACCATATTAAATAAGCATGAATAAAAATAAAGTACTACTTTAATTTTAAGAACATATGCAATAAATGTTAAAGAAGATGAAATGAGTTGACGTAATATAGCATAACTAAAGTGATGTATAGATCTCACAATTAGAGATTTAGAGTTGCATTGCAATATAGGCAAATGAAAGCAAAAAATTAGAGCAAATAAGAAAAATTGTATAGGAAAGTTATATTCCAATATAATATAGAGATAAAGTGTAACACGCTCTACTGTCAAATTAGGTATAAATAAAATTGTCATAAAATGATAATAAATCATAGAGAATAAAAAATTAAAAAATACAAAAAAAATTAAATTGGATGTATGCTGTTGAGATAATTCTAGTGAGCATTTATTTTGTCTCACACGGACCTCATTTGGAATTTTTATGAATTATAAAATTAAATAAAAATAAATAACAAAAGTTATTATTTTAACATTAAATGTGAATATATTAAACCAGAAAGTAGACAAATTTTAACAATGTTAAATAACCAAAACATGCCAACATAAACATCACCTTAGAAGATATTTATAGTTATGAAGTAATATAACCAAATCAAAGTAAAAAACTACAAAAAAGAAAAAAAATTTACAATAAAGTTTTATTTGAAGACACCAGGTATGCTGAGTTTGACATTGTCCATCATTAAATTCTGTGCAAATTAGAATGTTTTGTTAAGTGTGCCAAATCCTTTAATAATAAATTAGTTATAAAAATAGAAATTAATATTTAAGGTGATAGAGTGCACCAAAAGAAGTCCAATGACATTTGTTTGATCTCGATCAAACCATATTTTGAATTATTATGAATTTAAAATTTAAATGGCTTAAAAAATAATAAATTATTAGTTTAATATAAATTTAGTATATATAAATACTAAAATGAGATTAATTACACAATTGTTATATAACCCATTCAAATGGATATAGATGAGAGACTTAGAGTTTCATAGTAATAAATCCACATAAAAGCAAAAATTTCTAAGAAATGAGAAAAGTTGCACTGCAAAGTTTCCTTGAGTGATAAAAAGTAGATCATGTGCATCATCATCGATCAACAAATCTCGTGCAAATCAATGTGTCTTGTAAAGCATGTCAGAACCTTAATAAAAATATTTAGAAATGCAGAGTTATATACTAATTTAGCCAAATCAAAGCAAAAACTTTAATGAAATAAGAAATATGTTAATTACATTCCAAGTTGTGATTGTGATCCATTGTAACAAACCTAATCATTAAATCAAGCAGGAATCAAAATATCTTGCAAAGGACCCCAAAATCATAAAAAATAAAATACTTAAATGTTGAGCAATTATTATTTAAATAGATAGAGTTGATCGAGTTGATTCCAAAGTCATCATTTTGCCTTGTTTAATCATTCTTTTGAATTACTTTAAATTTCTAAAATAAATAAATAGCAATAATAATATATTCCTATTTTAATATTTTGTAAGAAAATATATTAAAGGTTAAATAAGATAAATTAAAAAACATAATATAATAAAATCAATGCAATTTGAAGTCACATGGGACTTATTTAGAGTCACATATTATAATAACCCAGATAAAGAAAAAACTTGAAAAAATTAAATTGACTATGTAAGAAAGCTGTATTACATGATACTAAATAGATGAAGTGCAACATCCATAACCATAAAATAAGATATGAGACACTATAGCTCGTAAAACTTGTGAAAACCTTAAGAATAAAGTTTTAAAAAATTAAAAAAATTAAACATGTGATTCGATAAAGCTTATAATAAGAAGTCTATTGACATTTTCTTCATCTTGATTAAATAATGAAAACAACTATTAAAAATTATTAGAGTGATATAAAAAATAATAATATTTAATTTTATTTTAATTTTAAGCATACACACACACACACACACACACACACACACATATATATATATATATATATATAGATATATAAATTTAATGAGATAAATAACCTAAAAAAATTTCAAAAAAATAAGATTATTATACAAGAAAAGCAATTTCTAACACACTAAAAAGATGAAAGGTAGCATTCTCAAATGTCAAATATGGTATGCATCAAAATACCTCGAAAAGCATAACAAACAAATACTTTTTAAAAAAATATATAATATTTAATAGTTAAAAAGATATAACTCATTGAGATGAGTTTGACTGTGGTTGTTTCATCATGATCAAACCTCATTTAGAATTACTAAAAAAATATCGAAGTTAAAAAGCAAATCCAATGATAAAGTACTATTTTAATTTTAAGTAAATGTATATTAAAATAAAAATTAGACAAATTGTAACAAAATAAGAAACGCAAATCAAAGGATTGAAAATGTGACATCAGAGAAGACTTAGAGTTTAATAATAACATAAACAAGTCAAGATGAAAATTTTGAAGAAATGAGATGAATTATACAAAAAAGTCATATTTGAAGGAGCAAAAGAGGATGACGTAACATCTTAGATCATTATATAAGGTACAAATGTAAATGTCTCAAAAAATTTATTGAAATACTAGAGAATAAAATTCTTAATAATTTAAAAATGGATGGTTAATTATGTAGTGCTCATTGATATGACTGAAAGGATATTTCTTCGATAAAAATGAGACATCATTTGGAATTATTGTGAATTACCAAGTTAAATAAAAATAAATAAATATATATTATTATTGTAATATTAAATAAATAGCTTTTAAGACTTAAATGAGATAAATAAAAGAAAAATGTGATAAGGCCAATTAAAAATTGTATAATTATCACACGAGAAAATATTTTGAGTTACATAACAATATAGTAAAATCAATGCAAGAATTTCCATGTTACAAATCAGATCAAGTGTAACATTATCGATAATCAAATAAGGTTCAATCAAAATGACTCTTAAAGCAACTTGAAACCCTAAAAATTAGAACATTCAAACTTGAAAAAAAAGGAATATTTAATTAGATATAGATTCTTGGGCTGAGTCCAATGAAATGTTTCATCTATCTAACCACTTTGGTATTACAATAATTTTTTAATTAAATTCTTATAAATAATAAAAAATTAATAATTTTAATTTTTAGGGAATATACATTATTACCTGAATATAATCAATTGAACAAATTTAATATAACTAAATAAAAGTAATGTAAAGGTCACACAAGTATAACTTTTGAGTTAAATAGTAAAAAAATCAAATAAAAGTGAAAATTTTGAAAAGGTTAAATTGTATAGAAATATTTTATTCCAAGATACTATGGAGATCAAGTATCATATCAATATTGAGCAATTATGAAACTAATACAAATGTCTATCAAACTTAAAAAACCATCAAAGCAAAAATATTTTAAAAAATAGAAATTAATATTTTTTTGGATAGTGCTTTATAGTGTGAGTCCAATGATATTTGTTTTTGCTTGAATTAATGTAATATAACCAAATAAAAGTTATGTAAAGGTCACAAGAGTTAAGATATATAGTTACATAGTGATAAAACAAAATGATAAAAAAATTTGAAGAAAATAAAATAAAGTACATAAGAAATTTTAATACATAGTTGTCAAGGACATCAAACATAAAATCCTTAATCACCAAACTAGGACTGAATCAAATGTCTAATAAAGCATACAAAAACAATAAAAAGAATTTTTCTTAAAAAAACCAAACCAAATATTTAATTCGATAGCTGAAGTTAAAATTTGTCTGACAACTTTTGTTTCATCCCAACAAAAAGATTTTTTTATTTACTAAGATTAACTAAAATAAAATGGTACAAAAACAATAATTATAGAATTAATATTAACTTAATGAATATTAAAGCTAAAATGAGGTGAATCAATGAAATATAATCTAAGCAAATGAAAGCTATGTAAATGTCAAATGAAAAAAGGTTTAGACTTATACAGTAACATAACTAAATCAAAAAGAACAATTTTTAAAACTGAGAAATTATACTTGACTCAAAATTTCCTAGGAGATCGTGTGGAGCTTCCAAGATCATTAAATTAGGTATGAATAGAAATGTCACATAAAACATACCAATCCTTTGAAAGGAAAGTATTTAAAAATATAGAAATGAATATTTATTAGATAGATCTCATCAAGATGAGTCCAATAAAATTTTCTTCCTCTTAATCAAACCTTATTTTTAATTATTATGAATTACAAAAATATATAAGTTCAAATAATGATAAATTATTATTTTTATATTAAAATAAATATAATCTAAAGTTTAATGAGATAAATTAAAGCAATGTAAGATAACCAAATAAATGAAAAAAAATATTAAATTAGATAAATTTTATGAGAAGTTGCATTTAAAGATACAAAAGAGCTCGTGCTATCCTCAATCATTAAACTAGTTAGAAATTGAAATACCTTATAAAATAAGGCAAAACTATGAAGAATAAATATTTAAAAATATATAACTAAAAATTTAAATACATACATCTATTCAAGCATAATCTAATGACTTTTTTTTTTATCTCAATTAGACCTCATTTAGAATTGTAGTTTTTACAAAAGTAAATAAGCTAAAATAATAATAAACTATTATTTTATTATTAAGTAAATGTTTATTGAAATAAAAATTAGACAATTTGAACAACTTTAATATAACCAAATGAATGAGATGTAATGGTCACATGAGAGGAGAATTAGAGATAAATCATAATATAATGAAATCAAAGTGAAAAAGTTTAAAAAATCAGATAAATTATATGGGTGTTATGTCACAAGGTATTATGGAGATGAAGTGTAACATCCTAGATCATGAAATTCGGTAAAGATAAAAACACCTACTAAAGAAATCAAAAACCCTAAAAAATAAAATATTTTAAAATATAGTAATAAATGTTTATTTTAATAGATCTTAATGATACTGCTCCAGCAACATTTGTCCTGTCTCAATCATTTAGAATTACTGCAAAGTGTAAAAAAAATAAATATAAATAGCAACAAATTATTATTTTAATATTAAGAAACTTATTAAAGTTAAAATGAAATTAATTTAAGTAACATAATATAATTAAATAATGGTGATGTAAATGTCATAAAAGATGAAATTAAGAGATGCATAGCAAAATTATGAACTCATATTAAAAGCTTTGAAAATATTAGACAAATTATTTGAAAAATTGGCTTTCCAAGATACTAAGGTGATCGAATGAAAATTTCTTTGTCATCAAAAAATTTTTTGTCAAATGATGATAATTACATCTCAATTAGTCCATCTTTGGAATTTTTTTAATTATAAGAATTAATAAGCATAAATAATAATAAATTATTATATTAATACTAAGTAAGTATTTGTTAAAGCTGAAATGAAATAAATTGAAACAAAATAATATAAAAAATAAAGTGAAGTATTTAAAAAGTTATATCTATTTTGTGAGAAACTTACATTCTGAGATTCTAAGGAGGACATATTTAAAATATACAATAGTCAACTCACGTGTGAAAAAAATACCTTATAAAAAATGCAAAATTCATTGTAAATAAAATATACAAAAAATTAAAAAACAATTAATGTATTACATTAAAGTAGTTGAGATGAGCCCAACGATTACTGTTTCCTCTTAGCCGAACCTCACTCGCATTTGCAACGATTTACAAAAATAAATAAAAATAAATAATAATAATTCTTTATACTAAGTAAATAAATATTAATGTTAAAAATGTTTAAAATGAACCAATGTAATATAACCAAATCAAAGCAATGTAAAAGCACATGAGAAGTGATTTTGAGTTAAATAGTGATATAAATAAATAAAAGGAAAAAGTTTTAAGGAATGAGATAAACTATATAAGAAAGAAAATTATCAAAACACTCTAGAGTTTGAGTAAAATATCTTTCATTTTTAGTTAAGGTACGAATTGAAATCACTTGTAAAACATGCAAAAAAGTTTAGAAAATTAAAAAAATTAAAAAAATATAAATATAAATTTTTTATTGGAGATAGCTTGGTGAGATAAGTTGAAAGAAATTTATTTCTTATCAATCAGGCCTTACTAGCAATTATTATGCATTACTAAACAAAATAGGTAAAACTAATAATGAACTTTTATTTTACTTTTAAATAAATAAAAATTAAATTTGAAATAAAATAAATTTATGTAATAAAATATTCCAAATGAAAGTGATACAAAGCTAACTTGGGAGGCAAATTAGTGTTTCATTATAATAGAATTAAACTAAAGAAACATTTCGAAAAAATGAGATAAATTTTATAAAAAAGTGGTAGTACTTGACACTATGGAGGTGAAGTGTAATGTCTTTAATGGACTAATATTTTATACTAATAACAATATGTTGTAAAACATGCAAAAATTACAAAATAAAATTTTTAGAAATACAAAAATGAATTGTGCAAGGATGGAGCTCACTGACATGAGTCCAATGACATTTTCTTCATCCTAATCATACCTCAATTAGAATTACAATAATTTATCAAAATAAATAGTCACAACTAATAATAAATGATTTTTTAAACATTAAATAAAAATTTACTAAATGCAATCTGACATAAAATGAAGCAATGTAGTAAATCAAATTAACATTGTTTTAAATGTCACATGAGGGTTGATTTAGATTTACTTTGTAATATAAGGAAATCGAAGAAAATATTTGAAAAACTAAGTTAAATTTTAAATGATTTTATTATTCAAAGGTACTGAGGAGATCGACCGTAACATCCTTAATTCCAACGAAGTTTGTTTGATCTCAATGATGTTGTGTTGTTAACCTCAAGCCATGTTGCATTATTTGATGATAACACATCAGAAGTATTTCTAATGCATTTTCTTAAGAAAATTTTTAGTTTTATGATAGTAAATGCTTGTGTTCATGGGAGAACATGGAGAAGAAGTGAGTAAATATTAAATCTCATGAAGGTCATCTTTGTTGGCATAACAAAGCATAATGAGATAGATCTTTAATTTATTATTAAGTATTCAAATTTTTCTTTAATTAGAATGCTAAGGTTCACATAATATTTAATACAAGAGATATAAATTAATTTTCATTTAAACTGATTGTCTTAAAAAAAGTAATTGGTTATGGAAAACTTAATTGTCCTTCTTGAGTATCCTAAGAATCATATCATATTTTTAATTAAATCTTATTATTGTCTTAATAACTTTTTCAAAAAGTATGTTATAAATATAAAACTTTATTTGTATCATTAGTAAAAATTAAAATGGTATTAAATGATTAATTAATTTTGAGTACGAACAAAAATTATCATGAGCACCTGAAGCATGCTAGTTGTCATTGACATTGTAGGTCACTTGTTAGTTTGACGTGTAAAATGTAAAATTTTTCGCATTTTATTTTAATAGGATTGTTTGAAGTGAATTACATTATTTGTAAAGACAAGCCACGCACTACGGAAGAGGAAGAATTAGTGGTCACCAAAGAACTTTTGTGTCTTTGGGAAGATTTAAGGATTGAAGACATGTAGATTAGCAATGATAAGATTTTCTATTTTACTATAAAATAGAATATTAAATTGTTGATTATAAGGTGCTCTTCATTTGTATCAATTTGAAATCCCATTTAAACTTCTAAATTTTCAAACATCTACTTAATTTAGTAATTGAATGGGATTCTAATTTTTAATTTATTAATCTTTTCTTAGTTAAATCCTGCTTACATATCTTTCCAAAATTCTATTATAAATTTTAGTTAAATTTTAAAAAATTGGTTAAAAGTATCATATTTAAAAAGAAAAATTATATATCTCTAGCCATATCCCAAGCATGCTTAAGTATAACGTTGTCCAATCGAGTAAGCCCAAATGGGCATTCGAAATTCACATGATAAAAGATAGCTCGAATGACCTTCTAATTTCTTTAACTAATGTTTTCAATAAATACTAAAGCATTATGAATTGAACAACAATGAACATGATCAAGTGATTAGCACCCCTAAGAAGGGCTACATCAAATTCTACAGCTTCTGACTACTCAAAATTAAAAATTGTTCTAACTATGCATAATTCCTCTATGCTTTCATTTTCTCAATTCTCTTTATAATTTTGAACTCCTTCCTCTCTATATTCATCAATAAGCATAAGGAAATTTGTATATTGTTTGTAAGAAATTAATATATTGTTGTATTTTTCTTTTTCCTTCATGTTTAGTTTTGCATTCATGAAAGCCTGAGTTTTGTTTGATCTCATTAAAAACAAAGTTGGTGTTAAGGTGATAAAATCTTTAGTTATAGTTGAACCAATGAAAAGCAAGGTTGGAGGCAAACTACAAGAAAAAATCTCAAGTAAGTTTTAGGTTAAACATGTAAAAAGATTAAAAGATTTAACACTTTTAATAATGGAGTTCTTTTGAACCATAATTGGGGAGTGGGATGTAGGTTCTAATTTAAACACAAACACCAAAAAAATTTTGTGGTATCATTTCAACTTTTATTTAATTTTATTAATAATAAATATTATAAATTAATATATTTATAATCAAAGTTACCATGAACATTAAATTACTTTTATAAAGAATTTTGTAAAATGAATATTTTACTAAAATAACCAAGTGCATTTCAGAACTCACAGTTAATCCCCCTCTTTTAGGATTTGCACATTCATTTTAACTTTAATTGTTATCATTGTGGTTCCTTGCATAGATTGAGTAAAATCAATAGGGTGGTTGTATATTTGAGTGTGCAAATTAAATGTGTTATTAATTATTATTATTTATTATTATTTCTTCATTAATATTAGTAACAAACTTTTAATTTCATTATGTTATGAAATCACTTGATTTTTGTTTTTGTATTTATTTAATTTTACTGTTTAAAGATTACTTGAACAATGATTAATATTTGTAAAACTTCATATGAAGGATTTTTAACGTGGCCTCGCAAATTATTTAAGGGTGAAAACTTCATTATTTGCAAAAATACTTTTTAAAATTTTATTCCAAAGATTGATAAACATTTGAGGGAGCTCTTTATTCATTTCTATACTCCTAAATGATGAAGTAATAAATAAGGATTGATAATTCAATTATAAAACAAAAAAATTAATTACCTATTCTGTGCATTGTCTCAAGAAATTTGTGTTAAGTTTCTATTTGGCTAAAACTTGTTTTGTGATGTTATAGAGGTTAGATATGTTGTATAGTGCGAATTGAACTCAACATATTGATGATGAGAAATAGGGGATGAACCGTAGAAAGAAAGAAGAGAGGAAGTAGAAGAAGTTTAAGAAGCCAAATTTATAGATGAATCATGGAGGAAAATGTGTGTCCTATACTTCTAATTCTAGACATGAGCCTACTTTTGAACCTTGTGAAGAAAAATGAAATTCTTTTAGCAAATTAGTTGTGGACAATATAAAGCTTATGAACATTTTTGTTGATGATAAGATATTTTGTGCAAAACATGAATCTAAAAAAGTCGAATTGTATGGACAATGTGATGCACTTAAAGAGGAAAATATTTCTTTAACTAATCAAGTTCATGCATATATTTCTAATTTTTCATGGCTAAAATCTTGAAATAAAGAATTTGAAAATGAATAATCCAAATATATTTCATGCAATTATGTCTTAAAGTTAGAGAATGATAATTTGAGCTAGAAAAGGTATTATCTTAAAGAAAAACAAGAATGATTCACTTGAAAAAACAATATGTGATTTAAAGTTAATGTATACTAGTTTTTTTCGCATGTATATACCTATAATTGTTCACATATACCTTCACATGTTACTTCATTTACTCATGTGAAAAAGAGAAATGGTTTTTTTAATGCTTCATCTTACATTCATGCTAAAACAAACAAAGTATGTTTGCATGATAATTGTAGAATATATACAAGACATATATTGATGAATTGAAGACATTACATCCTCCATCTCAACATCAATCTCATGTTTTATGCCATTGTTGTTCTAAATTTGGATAAATTACACATCATTGCCTAATTAAAAAAAATACACAAATCCAATGCATAAAGATATGAGTGGATTCCTAAATGAACCAACTTTGAAAATTTATTTTTAAAATTAATAACAACCACACCCTAGCACTATAATACCTAAGATACTTTTGGTTCTGAAATTTAAAGCATATGTAGTTTTTTAGATGTGCCTCCATATATTGGTACCTATAAAGACAAACGTTGCTTAGTAGGTTTGTGTGTTGAAATTAAAAACATTTTTTGTCCTTAGCTTATTAAACTTAGGTTAGAAGATCAAATCATTCTAGACTTGTATTGATCAATATTAATAATTTAGAATTTTTTAGTCAATGTATAAAATTATTTTATGTTGATTTCAAATATTATGAACTAGCCAATTGCATGGTACTTTCATGAGAAGTTTTCAAGAAATCATATTAGATGCCCCTATGATTTATAATTGAGAATTAAAATATTGCATAGTTTGTGACATTATAGTTAAATCAAATTTGACTTAGAATTCTATAAGAAAACTAAGTCATGTAAGTCATTACCAACAAATGTTTGAAGAAATTATAGATATTTAGAGATAACTTATCTCAATTATTTTACATGAACATGTTAAATCTATGTGCAAAGAAACACGAATTTATGACTCAAATTATCTTTTTCATAATTTACTTAAGTTTCATAAAAAATTACATATACATTTTTTTCTAAAATTGATTAGAGATATAAAATAATTTTATTTTAATGGTAATTAACCTTAAAGAATATTTATATGATTATCTCAAGAAATGAGAAAAAATTATAAATTTACATTTCATACTTAGGAAAGCATTTAGAAGAGTGAAGGGGAAAATATCAGACATTCATGTAAGATATCGAGAAAAAATGACATGATAATCCACTAATATTTTAATTTTGGAATCTAATATAACATTGAGATTTTTCTTGACTTTTTTCAGATTTATTCTAGTTATTTTCTGTTAAATATAAAATTAACAATTAAACATTTTGGTAATTAAATTATACAATTAGAAAGACAAAAATATACAATTGAGTTTGAATAATAGATTACAAAAATAATTAATGAAAAATTTAATGATTAGATGGAGCCATTGATAAACATAGCACTGAGAAAAGAAGAAAGCAAATTATACATCAAAGAATATTAAAAGAAACTAGCAAGTAACTACCATGAGTTTTGTAGTACAAAAATCCATAGGAATCAAATAATTTACATGCTAATGAAAAATTTAGAACTATAGTTTTAATTAGAGAAATTGATGAGGTATATTTGTATCTTTCATAGAACCAATATTTGTTGAGGGTGTAAGTTCATGCCATCAATTGATAATTTTTTAAAGTAGGAATTAGTTCTTATGCTTAGTAATCAATAATTGATCGAAGCTAAATGGGAATTCAATAATAAAAAAATAAAAAGAAGATACTCTTACAAATAGTATTAGGCTGGTTGTTATACATATATAATAAACCTCATCAATATAAAAAAAATTCATAAAGATATAAGGTATCACTTTTTTAAACAATGGCTACATGAGGAAGATTTGGAGTTAAGTAGTAAACAACAAAATCAAAGTGAAACTATCTCAATTAGATAAGTTGTTATAGGAAGTTGCATTTAGTGATTATAAGGTGATCTATTATAATATCCTTGATTGTTAAATTAGGTACAAATAAAAATATATTGAAATAATTCAAAAAAAATTTAAAGTATAGAAATTAATATTTATTTATATAATAACCATGGAGGTGAATCCAATGATGTTTTTTTGTCATGGTTGAAACTCACTTAGAATTACTATGAATTACTAAAGTAAATATACATAAATAACAAAAATTTATTATATCAACATTAAGCAAAAAAATATTAATGTTTAAATGACATCTATTGAAACAATGTGATGTAACAAAATCTAACTAATGTAAAGTTTTAATAGTAGAAGATTTACATTACAAATTAATATAATTAAATCGAAGTAGAAACATTGAAAAATGAGTTAAATTGTTGAGAATTGTTTTTCATGCTAATTAGAAGATTTCCTCTGAGATCTTTGATTGTAAAATTTTGTATGAATGAAAATGTCTAATAAAACATGAAAAAAACATTATAAGTAAAATACATAAAAATATATAAAGAATATTTAATTGAATAGAGCCTTTTAAGATGAGTCAAACAATGATTGTTCCATTTTGATTAAGAATTATTTTGAATTATTATGGGACATCAAAGTAAATGATGCAAAGAATAAAAAATTATTTTTTTAATAGTAATTAAATATATACTAAAGATAAAATAATATAAATTAAAGTTATATAATATAACCAAATCGAAACAATGTAAATGTCACATCAGAGAAGATTTATGGTTACAAACTAATATAATTAAAGAGATGTAAGATTTTGAAGAAAATAAAAAAAATTTGATTAGTAAACTTGCATATGAAGTTAGTGAAGCTATAAGTTGTAAATTTTTTGATGTTCAAATAATGTATAAACAAAAATCTACTCCTATGTTACTTTTATAATATTTTGATTTTTATATATTACATTACTTGAATTTTTATTGATTAAACTTTAATATGTATTCACTTAATAATAAAATAATAATTTGTTATTATTTTATAATTTTAATTAATTTACTAATTAAAAGTAATCCCAGATATGGTCCATTGGAGTCAAAAGGAAAATAGTTGGACTCCTCTCGACCAGTTTAATCTTATTAAATATTCATTTTATATTTTTATTTTTTTATTTTCTTAAGTTTTTGTATGCCATACATGACATTTTGATTCATATCTTTTCTCACCATCTAGGATTTCACACTTGATGATCCTAGTATCTTGGAATGGAAAATTCTTGTATAATTTAAAAATACCTACAAACACTTTGTTTAATTTAGTTATATCACTCTCTAACTCAAAATCTCATTTAATGTGACCTTTACATCACATTAGTTTGGTTATATTAAAATTCTTTAGTGTATCTCCTTTTAATTATAACATATATTTTCTTAGTATTCTAATAATAATATTTTATAATTCAAGATTATTTATTTTTCTTATTCACTGTAATTGAAAAATATGCTCAATCAATACAAAACAAACATCATTGGGGTTGTCTAAATGAGCTTTATAAATTTATGTTTTTATTTTTTTTAATATATATTTTCTTAGTATTCTAATAATAATATTTTATAATTCAAGATTATTTATTTTTCTTATTCACTGTAATTGAAAAATATGCTCAATCAATACAAAACAAACATCATTGGGGTTGTCTAAATGAGCTTTATAAATTTATGTTTTTATTTTTTTTAATATTATATTTTGTAGATATTTAGCTTAATTTATTAGTGCTTTTCGATCATACAAGATTTGACTATTTAAAATCTACACTCGATCTTTTGAGTCCATGGAATTTAACTTTCCTATAGAATTTATCATATTTCTAAAAATACATTACTTTGATTTTTCTATAATATTACGAAACTATGATTCTCCTGTTTTATGGCCTTATAATATTATCATTTTGTTATATTATATTTCTCCAATTTATCTTGTTTTAGCTTTTTGAATTATTTAATTAATATATAATAATTATTTATTCTTATTTTAATTAGTAATTATTCGTAATTCAAAATGTGGCCAATTTGATGTTAAACCAAGATTGTTGAGCTTATCTTCACACGCTCTAATAAATTAAATTATTGCTTCAATATTTTTAAATATTTTATTTTTAGAGTTTTTCTTTCTTTTCATGCCTTCTTTATTTGTACTTACACTGACGATCAAGAATTTGACAATCAACTTTTTAGTATCTTTGAATGTAGCTTACCTACACAATTTATATTATTTCTTCAAATCCTTCACTTTGATTTCATTAGATTTCTATGAAACTCGTATTTTCCACTCCGATGATAATTATAACACCTTTGTTTGTATATATTCGCTTGCTTCAATTTGTTGTATTTTAGTTTAATATATTATTTATTATATTAAAATAATAATTTTTATTATTTTTATTTTTTTAAGTTCTTAATAAATGAAAACGAGGTTCAAAGGACAAGCTTGATGAGCATTATCAAATTAAATCATTTTTTTATATTTTTAAAATACCTTTTGAGGATTTTGACAAGCTTTACTAGGCATATCAATTTGCATCTCATTTTGCGATTGAGTATATTGCACTTTATCTTTTAAAATCTGGGAATACAACTTTCACTTACAATTTATGTAATATTTAAAATCTGTCATTTTTTTATCATTATGTTGCAATGATTTTCCTGTCTCATTACTTCAATTTATCAGAACTAAACTTAAATATATATTTTCTTAACATTAGAATTATAGTTTATTATCATTTATGCAATTTATTTGTGTAATTTATAGTAATGCAATAATTGTACTCATCGAGAGAGAACAAATATAGCTCAAATCATTTGAAAAGTTACATGAAATCAAACATCAATTTTGTATTATTAAATATTTAATTTTCTATGGTTTTTGTGCATTATAAAAAATTTTTGATTCGTACTAGAATTGGAAATCAAGGATGTTATACCAATTCTCCTTAGTATATTGAAATGTAATTTGGTTATACAATTTAACTTGTTATTTAAAATGTTTTACTTTCATTTGCTCTTATTACTTCATAACTCTAAATTTTCTCTCATACGGCCTTTAACATCACTTAAGTTTGGCTACAACACATTACATCAATTTATCTAATTTATGGGCTATTAAGTATTTGCTTATTACTAAAAAAATTATTTTATTTTATGCTTATTGAATATAGTAAATTTTACTAATGCTTAATGAGGTTTGATGGAAACGAAACTAAAGTCATTGAACACATCTAAACGAGTTCTATCTAATTAAATATTAAATAATATAATTTTAAATAGCTTTTTGCTTAGATTTTGGAATATTTTATAATAAATTTTAATTTGTACTTATTTAGAGATTGATGAGGTTACCTTTGATTGTTTTAGTTTTTTTGAATGAAATTTTGCAACATAATTTTTCTAAATTCTTCTCTAATTTCTTTACATTTTTTATTTTATTATATTATATTAGGTTAGCTTTTCTCATTTTTATTTTAATATGTATCCACATATATTTAAAGTAATGATTTATTATGTTGACTGCAAAATTACCTTATTGATTTGTAGTAATTACGAATGAGTTCCACTTGAGAGGAAAATAAAGTAATTGAGTAACGATGATGAGCTTTATCTAACAAGATAACAATTTATTATTTTTTTAATTTTAGTTTATGAGGCTTTAGCATGATTTACGAGGAGTTTTTATAGAAGACCTCCTCAGTATCTTCAAATGCTATTTCAAGAATAATTTATCTCATTTTTTAAATTTATTTTTGTTGATTTGGTTTTATTTCCATGAAACTTCAACTCTATTCTTGTGTGAGTTTAACATCTTTTGATTTTGATATACTATATTTCTACTATTTGTCTCATTTCAACTTTGATATATATATATATATATATATATATATTTACTTACTTTTGACATAATAATTTCTCATTATTTGTGTTTAATTATTTTTGTAATTCATAATAATTCCAATTCAGGTGTGATGGAGAGGGATCAAATGTTGTTGGAGTTATTTTGATGAGCCCTTTATAAATTTAAAAATGTTATTTTATATTTTTAAATAATTTATTTTCGATAGCTTATGCACGTTTTATGAGAAATTTTACTTCATATCTTATTGGAGGGTTAAGGATATTGCACCTTATCTCTCTTTAGTATGATGGAATGAAAAATTCCCATATATTTGATCTCATTTCTTCCAATAAGTATGCTTGGCTATCTTTCTATTTTACTTAAATTCCCATCTCATGTGGCATTCATATTGATTTGATTTTATTTTGTTACATTGCCTCAACATATGTGATTTTAGCTTTATTATACATTTATTTAATATTAAAAAAGTATTTTATTCATATTTTTGTTTTTTTAGTTTCGTAATTTTTAGCGAAAAAAATAAATGTTATTTGCATGCATCCTAATGAGCTTTATTTATTTAAATATTCATTTTTATATTTTATTTATTTTTTATTTCCCATAGTTTTGGTTTGCTTAAATAGACATTTCAATTATTAACTTATGTTTTATGTTTTAATGCAACTTTTTCATATATTTTATAAAATTTCTTTAAATGTTTTGCATTGCTTTCGTTATATCACTATCTAACTATAATTTAATGTTGTGTGACCTGAACCTCACATTTGTCAGGTTAGAATAAGTTACTTCAAATTATCTTATTGTGAGCTAGATATATATTTTTTATTTTATAATAATAATAATAAACTATTATTTAGTTCGATTTACATTAACAATTTATATTAATTGAAAAATATATTTAATCAATAGAAACAAATGATGATGAACACATCTAAACTAGCCCTTGGAAATTAAATATTTATTTTTATAGTTTTAAAAAATTATTTTTATGGGCTTTAACTCAATTTAGGCATAGTCTCAATTCATAATTGTTTTAATTATAACCCTTATCTTTTTAATATCATGGAATGTAACCTTCGTAAAATGTATCTTGTTTCCCAAAATGTTTTTGCTTTGATTTTGTTATATTAATGTGAAACTATATTTCTTCTCTCCTATGATCTTTGCAGTACTATGATTTTGTTATCTTATATTTCTTCTATTTATCTCATTTTTAGTTTTTTTCTATATTTATTAAATATAGGAGGTATAATTTATTACTATTTGTTCTTATTTTCTGAGGTTATTCTTAGCAATTCATCAAGACACCTTATGAATACAAAAAAAATCATTGGACTCATTTTCGTGACCTCTAATCAATTAAATATTTATTTTTATATTTTAGATATTTATTTTTAAGGTTTTTTACTTGTTTTATAATGCTTTTGATTCATGCCGACATTGATGATTGATGATCTTATACTTCTTCCCTTTAGTATGCTTGAATGATGACTTCCATAACATTTATTAGATTTGTTGAAATCTTTTGCTTTATTTTAATTATATTTTTTTATGAAAGTTGAATTCTCTTCTCATGTGACAATTACATCACTTTGTTTAGTTATATTGCTTTACTATAATTTACGTTATTTCGTCTTTAATGGATTCATAATAGATATTAAAATAATAATTTGTTATTATTTCTAATTTTTTTAAATTCATAGTATTTCAAAATGGGGTTTGATGGAGGCAAAAAAGTGATATTCAAATCACATTGATGTCTCCATCTAATTAAATATTAATTTTTTTATATTTTTGGGTTTTTGAATACATTTTGAGATATTTTTATTGGTGCATAATTTAATGATTGAGCATCTTGCACTCAATACTTTCAATATCTTGGAATGCAACTTATAATTATAATTTTTGTAATTTTTTGAATTTTTTTCCTGATTTAGTTTTATTACTATGAATTTCAAAATCTGTCATCTATGACCATTGGGTTGTGGTTATTTGGTTAATTACTTTGCCACAATTTATCAAATTTCATTTTGAATTTGTATTTAATTTAGACAAAATAAAAGTCATTAAACTTCCTTCAGTGGGTGCTATATTTTAAATACAAATTCTACATTTTTAAATAATAACATTTTTATGGTTTTAGTGCTATGAGAGATTTTGATTCATAACTGATTTGATGATTAAAGATGTTACCCTCAATCTCCTTAATATCTTGGAGCACTACTTTTGTTATATAATTTACCTTATTTTTTCAAATTTGTTTCTTTGATTTGTTGTATTTCTATGTAATTCTATTTATCCTATCATATGACTTTCACATCACTTCTATTTGATTATATTACATTGCTTTAATTTATCTTATTTGTAGTTTTTTGAATATTTTCCAAATATTTAAATAAAATTTTATTATTATTTATAATTAATTAATTTTTGAAACGTTTTTAATTAGAAAAAAGGAGTTTTTCAATACAAAACAAAAGAGATTATGATCATCTCAAAGAGTTTCATATAACTAAATTTTAATTTTTATATGTTTTTTAAAATATTTGTTTTTCTTTTATTTGGACTTTTTTTAGGAAGCATTTTCATTCAATTTAATCAAGTAATATAGATTTTTACTCCCAATCATTTTACTATCTTAGAATAAAACTTTCCTAAATTAATTTTGTCATTTTTTCATATTTTTCACTTCAATTTGGTTTATATAAGTCTAGATCACTTATTGTGTGACATTTACATTGTTACTATTTGATTATATTACATTGTTATCGCATTTCAACATGTATATTTATCTACTTTGTATCAAAATATTTATTTGTTTGAATTTATGTTTAATTATGTACGTAATTAGTCATAATAGATCGAGATGAGATCTATTAAGGACAAAACAAAAAACATATGACTAGACTTGACGAGTTATATCCAATTTAATAATCATTTTGATATTTTTTTTTAAAAGTTTACTTTCTTTAGACTTTTGACATGCTTTATGAGGTATTATTATTAGTATTCAATTTGATTATGGAGGATGCTATACACAATGTCTTTAGTATTTTTAATGCATCTTTATTATATAATTTATCTCATTTCTTAAAAGTTTTACTTTTGATTACATTTCTATGAAACACGTACCTTACTCTCATGCAACTTTAAGATATACAAATTTTCCTATATTATGTTGATTTAATTAATCTCATTTTAGCTTTAATATTTATTTTCTTAATTTTAAAATAATAGTTTATTATTTTTTATGTTTAAAAAACTTGATAATTCATAGTAATTCAAAATGAGGTCTAATAGAAATGAAATAAATATAATTAGACTTATATTAATAAGCTCTACTAAGGTAAAAATTAGATTTCATATTGTTAAATATGTAGGTTTTTATTGGTTTTACTCATCTTTTTAAAACATTTTATTTTAAACCATATTTTATTATCACAGATGTTGCATTCAATCTCCATAGTATGATGGAAAGCAACATTCTAGTTTTTTTTGCCTGATTTCTTCGAAGTTTTTTATTAGATTGCATTTTTTTGGTTTTTTTGCTCATATTCTCTTATTGCAAGCCATAAATTTTTCTTTTATCTTAATATATTATATTTCATCAATTCATCTTATTTTAGCTTTATCACATATTTATTTAATTTTTAAAAAATAATTTAATCTTATTTAAGGTTATTTAATTTTTTTAATTCCTAGTAATTACAAATTATTTTTGATTCAAATGAAAAAAATATCATTAGACTCATTATAAAGAGCTCTATAAAATTAAAAAAAAATTATTTTTTCTAAATTACTTTTTATAAATTGTTTGCATGATTTATGAGGCATTTTGATTTGTGCAATATTCTCATTTAATTTATCTCATGTGTTGAAAGTTTTCAGTTTTATTTGCTTATAATACTATGTAACCCGAAAACTCTCCTCTGGTGTCATTTACAAAGAAATGATTTCGTAATTTTATAGAACTACAATTTATCTCATCTATTATATATCCACTTAATATTGAAATAATAATACATTGTTATTTAGTTTTATTTTTAAATAATTTTGAACGAGGCCTAATAGAGACATATGAAATGTCATTGGATTCGTCTTCAAGGGCTATAACAAACTAAATCTTTATTTTTATATTTTATATTTTTTGATTTCTATTATTTTTTTCTTGTTGTATAAGACATCAAATTTGTAGCTGATTTGGTTATCGATGATATTTCACATGATCTCCATAGTATTTTGGCATTCAACTTTCTAGCACAATTTTTCTCACTTAAGATTCTTACTTTTATTTGGTTATCTTCTTATGTAACTCTAAATTTATTATCATGTGTCCTTTATGTCACATTGATTAGGTTTTATTACTTCAATTAATATCATTTCAACTTTAAAATACATTAGCTTAATATTAAAGATGTTATTTGTTATTAATTATGAAACTTTAATTTTGTAATTTATAATAATTCTAAACTATTATTCAGAAGAGTTAAATGTGGGTGGACTAATCTCATTGGGCTCTACCATATTAAACAATAATTTTTAGGAATTTAATGCTTTTTTCTAGGGTTCTAGCCTTTTTAATAAGGCATTTTAATTCATACCTTATTTCACTATCGAGAATTTTGAGCTTGATCTCATTTCAATTTGATTTGATTATATTACTATGTAACTCTAAATCTGCTCATGACCACTATATTATGTTGTTTTTTTATATTACATTACTTCAATTTATAAAATTTTAGCTTCATTGTATTTTTCTTATTATTAAAATAATTTTTTTATTTATACATATTTACAGTGGTAAGTGTTTGAAATTTCAAATGAGATCCATTAAAAAATACAATAGTCAACATACTCATCTTGATGAGTTCTATCTAATTAAATATTAATTTAAATATATTTTAAAATTTTATTTTTAGAATTATTTTCATTTTATATGTGACATTTTTATTTATGCAAAATTTTGTGATCAAGGATTTTACCCTAGATCCTCTTGTAATTCTGAAATGTAATTTTGCCATACAATTCAACTCATTTAATCAAAATTTTCACTTTATTTTGGTTTAGGTCACTCTAAAACTCCTCATGTCTAATTTTTACTTTGCTTTTATTTTGTTTTATTACATTGCTTAAATTTATCTCATTTCAACTTTATTATATATCTAGTTAATATTGAAAATACTAATTTTTTGTTATTTATGTTAATCACTTTTATAATTCATAGTAATTTGAAATGAGACTCATTTTAGACTAAATTAATTTCATTAGAGTTATCCTAAAAATTTCTATCTCATTAAATATTATTTTTTTTCATGTTTTAGTACATTTTTTAAGTTTTTGTCATGTTTTTGGAGGCATTTGAGTTCGTACACTATGTGACAATCAAGGAAGTTACAATCAATCTTTTTAATATCTTGGAATGTGGGTTCCCTGTATAATTTATCTCATTTTTACAAATTTTTAGTTTGATTTTATTATATTTCTATGAATGTCAAATTGTACTCACATGTGAATTTAAAACCTTTAATTGTGTTATATTATATTGTTTAAAACTTTTTCATTTTAATTAATGATATTTTTATGTTCTATTGAAATAATACACTATTTTTTTGTTTAGTTAATTTTGTAATTCATAGTAAGGAAGCATCACAAGACTCATGTTGGTGAGCTTTCGCAAATTAAAAATTGAATTTTAAATTTTAAATATTTTATTTCCTATGATTTTCACTTGATTTGGGAGACATTTTTCTTCACAATTGATTTGAAGATCGAGTAACTCACACTAGTACATTTGAATGCAAGTTTCCTACATATTTTTCCTCATTCCGTCAAAGTGGTCTTGAATTTTGTTATATTACAATGTTACACTAATTCCCATCTCATGTGAACTTTATAGTACTTTGATTATTGTTATGTTAAATAATTAAAATTATATAATTTTAAAGTTATTTTAAAATTTCTTAACAATAAAATAATATTATATTCTTATTTATGATTATTTATTTTTATTATTTGTAGTAATGGTTTTTACATAATTTTTATGTCACTTTTATTCATAAAAAAATTCATGATTGATAATGTTACTCACGATTTTCATAACATCTTGGAATGAAACATTCCCATGCAATTTATCTCATTTCTTAAACTTTTAATGTTCATTTTTTGTATTACTATGAAATTCGAAATCTCTTCTCTTGTGACCTTTATATCTGTTTGAGTTTTTATACTGCATTGCTTTATTATATATTATTTTAGCTTTAATCATATCTACTTTATATTAAAATAAATATTTATTTTTATTAATCATATATTAAAATAAATATTTTGATATGGAGAAGAAAAATATATCAGACTAATCTTGATGAGCTTTAAACATTTAAATTTTTTTTGAATTCTCACTCACTTCGTTTTTTATGGTCTAAGCACACTTTACTCGACATTTTGCTTTTAAGAAATTTGATGATTACCCTTGACCTCATTAATATCATAGAATATAACTTTCTCCTATAATTTATGTCTTTTGTTAAATCTTTCTACTCTTTTATGACCTTTACATCTCATTATTTTAGTCATATTACTTTGCTTCAACTTATTGTATTTCAACTTTAATATGTATTTTTTAATATTGAGTTAATGGTTTATCATTATTAGTGCTTATTTTGTTTAATATTTGTAGTAATTCATAATGAGGCACAATCAAGTTGAAATAAATGTCATTAGACTCATCTTGATGAATTTATCATTTCAAAATAGTCATTTTTATATTTTTTTAGTTTGTTATCCATTTAGTTCTTTGCATCTTCATGAGGCATTTTATTATGAATATTAAAATAATTTGTCCCAATATGGTTTATCTAATGAAAATTTTGTTTTATTGAAGTAATTTTATTTTATTATTTTTTAGGGATTTTTGTCATTTTTTTAGACATTCAGATTTATAACAAATATTATGATCGAGGAAGTTATTTTTGATCCCCTTAATATCTTGGACTATAACATTCTTATACAATTTATCTCTTACTACAAATTAATATTTTTTATTTCATTATATTGATATATAATTCAAAATCGCCTCATATATGACATCTACCTCGCTTCGATTTAGTTGTATTATATTTTTTCAATATATCTAGTTTAAGATTTGATATATTACCTTGATATTTAAATTATGTTATTTATTATTTATATTTATTTAATTTTATATTTTATAGTAATTCTAAATTAGGTACGATTAAGGTGAAATATAGACGACCTCAATAAGCTCTATTGTAATAAGCATTTTTATTCATATTTTAAAAAACTTTATTTTTAATGGTTTGTAGATGATTTATAAGATATTTTTATTTGTACATCATTTAATTGTTCAGGACATCACACTTGTTCTCCTAAGTGTTATGGAATATAACATTCTTTTAAAATTTATCTCCTTAGTGTTTTTCTTTGATTTGTTCATATTACTGTGGAACTATAATTCTATGCTCATGTGATACTTAAAACATTTTGATTTTGTTAAACTACGTAACTTCAATATATCGAATTTTAATATTATTTTTTATTTACTTATAGTAAAATAAATATTTATTATTATTTATGTATTTTTCATTTTTTAATTATTAGTAATATCAAATAATGTTAAATTTAAACATTAAAAATGTTGTTCGGCTCATCTTGCTTTTGCTCTATCAAAGAAAATGTTATTTTTAGCTTTTTAAATATTTTATTTTATAATGTTCTAACATACTTTAAGTGACATTTTGATTCACAAATAATTTTTTAATAAATAATGTTGCACTTGATATTTTTTTTGTATTAGAATGTGACTTTCTCATACAATTTCTCTTATTTTATTAAATTTTTTTATTTTTATTAAGTTTATCTAACTCTAAATATCTTAACATTTTGCTTTTACTTTGATGTTGTTTTGTTTTATTTATGTTACTTCAATTTATCTCTTTTGAGCTTAAAGATATATAGATCTACTTAGTATTAAAATGACAATTTTTTTTTTTATTGTTATGTACTTTTGTAATTTTTGACAAATCAAAACTAGATTTTATTGAGCTCTATCCAATTAAATAATCATTTAAATATTTTCTAAATAATTTTTATTATATCATTTTCATATACTTTACCAGTCTTTTCTATTCATACCCATTTTAATGATCAAAGATGTTACAGTTGCTCTAATTGTTATCTTGTTATTCAACTTTTCCACACCATTTATCTCACTTCTACATGCAGTTCTCCTTATTTTTGTAATATTACTTTAAAAATATAATTTCCTACACATGTGGCATATATATCGCTATGATTTTGTTATATTAAATTTCATTAAATTTTGTCATTTTATTTTTTAAATATATTTACTTAATAATAAAATGAAAATTTCAAATTATTTATGTTTATTTATTTTAATAGTTAACTAAAATTCCCAACGAACTCTAATGGAAATGAAAGAAATGCATTTAGAATCCTCTCAACGAGCCCTATAAAGTTATATAATTATTGAAATATTACCAAATATTTATTATTAATGATATTTAGAACATCTTATAAGAAATTTTAAATTGAATTTAATTTGATATTTGAGGGAATTGCACTTGATCTCCTTTGTATCACACATTGTAACTTTCCTATAAAATTTTTGACATTTACTCAAATGTTTTCTTTACTTGACCTTACTATGTGACTCTAAGTCTATTCTCATGTGACCTTTACATTGCTTTGATTAGGTTATGTGACTTTTCTATGATTTACATAATTTCTCATGGTGTATACATCTGTCTAAAATTAAAAAAATATTATATTATTATTTATGACTATTTACTTTGGTAAATGACAATATCTCCAAACTAAGTTTGATCATGATGAAACAAACATCATTAGACTTGTAAAAACTAGATTTATGTAATTAAATATCTAATTATTCTTGTATATTTTAAATATATTTGTTTATAGGGATTAAGAATGCTTTAAGAGACATTTTAATTTGTACATCATCTTTTAAACAAGGATTTTACGACCGATGTCCGTCATATATTGGAGTGAAACTTTCTTAGACAATTTTTCTAATTTCATCTAAGTTTTTCGTTTCTATTCGTTTCATCTAATATCATCTCATTTTGTCTTTAATATATATTTTCTAAACATTAAAGAAACAATTTAATTTTCTTAAACTCGTTTACTTTATTGGCTCATAAAAATTTCAAACTAGGTTTGATCAAAAAGAAATAATTGTCATTGGAGTTGTCTTGTCAAGAATTATATAATTAAATCTTCGTTTTTATATTTTGAAAAATTTTATTTTAAATTTTTTTCATATTTTATGAGTCATTTTGATTCATATTTGATTTGACTATCAAGTTTATTACACTTGATCTTCTTTGTATCATGGAATGAAACTTTCACTTATAATTCATGTCATTTCTTCGAATTATTTGCATTGATTTGATTATATTAATTTGAAACTCAATTTCTTCTAACATGCAACATGTATAAGTCAGTTATTTTGTGATATTAAATTGCTTCATTTATGTTATTTTAGCTTTATTACATATTTTGTAAATATATAAATAGTAATTAATTATTATATGTTCTCTTTTTCATGGGTAATTTATAGCAATTAAAGATGTAGCAAAATCAATATGAATTAAATAGTGTTTGACTTGTCACAATAAGCTTCAATCATTTTAATATTTTTTATATTTTATAATTATTTTGTGTTTTTGGTACTCTTTGATAGACATTTTGATATGCTTGATTTGGTAATCAAAGATGTTGTACTCAAAGTCCTTTGTTTGTTAGAATATAATCTTTTTGTATAATCTGTCATAATTTAAAATTTTTTGAATTAATTTTTTTTTGTAATGTAAGTGTTTTTTTTTCGTCCTATTACATTTATATCACTTTATTTGGTAATTTTAAAATATTTTAATATATCCTTTTCAACTTTAATTTATGTTTATTTAACAAAAAGTAATGATTTAATATTTTTTAAATTTTAATTTTTAATGAATTTGTAGTAACTCCAAATGATCTCAGATCGATATGTAGTAAACATATGTGGACTCACCTCAGTCAATTTTATCTAATTAAATTTATTTTTTATATTTTTCTATGATTTTATTTTCTACAGTTCATTCTACAATCAAAAAGAAATTTAATTCTTACCCGATTTTACAATTAAGATTGTTACATTCATTGTCCTTAGTTTCTTTGCTGTTGCAAAAGTTTTTTTTACATTTTTTAAAATTTTTCACTTTTATTTCATTATATTTCGATGTAACTCTAAATCTCCTTTTATGCAATATTACAACACTTTCACTAGGTTTTGTTAAATTCATGAAATTTAACTTATTTCATATTTAATATATATGTTCTTATTATTAAAATAATTAAATTCTATTATTTATGTTTATCTACTTTTCTAATTCATAATATTTCTAGGTGAGGTATGATCATGACGATAAAAAATCTATTAGACTCTTCTCGACCAGCTCTATCCAACTAAATTTTTTTTTTAATTATTTTAAAGTTTCTATTACCAATTATTTTTAAATTGTTTACTAGGTATTTTGTTTCCTACCTTATTTTATGATCAAAGATATTACAGCTGATCCCCTCAGCTGCTTTGAATTTAGCTTTCTTATCTAATTTATCTCATTTCTTCACATTTTGCTCTTTGATTTGGTTAGCTTACAATGTAACTCCAAATCTCATATCCTACTACCCTTACATCATATTGATTTGGTTGTCTTTTATTACTTCAATGTAACTTTTTTCATATTTAATATATATGTACTTCTTATTATAATTGTAATGTGTTATTACTTGTGTTTATTTATTTGCAAATTGTAGGTAAATCCAAAAGTGGCATGATTGAGATGAAACTATTATCATTCAATTCTTCCTTATGTACAATACAAAATAAAGTTTTTAATTTTTTAATTTTTTCATATTTATTTTCTAATTATTTTTGCAAGATTTATAAGACATTTTTCATTGTACCTGATTTGATTATTGACATTATAATGCTTGATCTCCTTACCACCTTTGAATATAACTTTCCTTTATAATTTACAAAAATTTCTAAACTATTTCTCTTTGATTTGGTTATGTTACTATGAAGCAAAAATTCTCCTCTTATGTGATTTATACAAGTGTTTGATTTGGTTATATTATATGACTTTAATTTATATCGTTACTTCTTTAATACACATTCATTTAATATTCAAATAATTAGCTTTTATTCTTTATATATATTTATTTTGATAATTCATAGTAAGTATAAGTGTGGTTTGAATTAAATGAAATAATTATTGTTGGACTGCCCTTAAAGAGCTATATCAAATTAAATATTGATTTTTTGGTTTTTTTAAATATTTCATTTCCTAGGATTTTTTAATATTTTATGCGAAGTTTGATTAAAAGAAAATTTTGTGATGGAGGATGTTGTAGATGATCCATTTAGTATATTGCAATGCAAATTTTATGTATAATTTATTTCATATCTTCAAAGATTTTATTTTTATTTTTTCAAATTACTTTGAAACTCTATTTCTCCTTTAATGTGACCTTTGCATCTATTTGATTTAGTTATATGTTATTGACTCAATTTATCTCATTTCATGTATAATATAAATTTACTTGATATAAAAATAAAAAATTACTCTTATTTTTTAATCTACTCCTTAGAAAAGTGCGACGATGTTTATCTAATTACATATTCAGTTTAAGATTTTTAAATATCGTATCATTTATTTTGACATGTTTTATGAGATATTTCAAAATGTAGATAATTTGAAGTATAATTATGTTCTAGTCGATCTCCTTAGTTCCTTAGGAAATAACTTTCCCATTTAGTTTATCTAATGTTTTGAAAATGTTTACTTTAATTTTATTATATTATTACGTAAATCTAAATATCCTCCCATGCGAGCTTTACATCCAATTTATTTAATTCTATTACATTCCCTTAATATATCTCAATTAAACTTTAATATAACATATATATATATTTGTTCAATGTTATAATAATAATTTATTAATTTTATGCCAATCTGTTTTGTTGGTATATAGTAATTCTAAATCAACTGTGATTGAGAAGAAACACACGTCTTTTGACTCTTCTTAATGAGATATCTGTAATTGAATATCCAAACTTATAATTTTAGATATTGTATTTTTTAGTATTTAGTATGTTTTACGAGTAATTCCAAAACATACCTAAATAGTTGATTAAGGGTATTACACTCAATCTCGATATTATCTTAGAATGCTATTTTTTATAGCAATTTTATATGTTTCTTAAAATGTTCTATTCTTATTTTATTATACTTGCATTTAAGTCAATAGTTCCTCTAATGTGACATTTATATTATTTTGATATAGTTATTTAGTATTACATCAATTTATCTTATTTTAGTTTCAATATTTATTCTCTTATAATTAAAAATAATTATTTTTTATTGTTTATGATTATTTATATAAGTAATTTATAGTAATTCAAAAGGAGGATCAATCATATTATTGTCATGAAACTTTATTTTTCATCTGATATGACTTTTATATCTTTTTGATTTGTTCATATTCTTTGATTTAGTTTATCTAATTTCAACATTAATATATGTTGTTTGATATTGAAATAATAATTTATTAGTATTTATACTTATTTTTATTATTAATTAGCAGTAATTCTAATCAAGGTCAGATAGAGTGACATAAATATCATTGGACTCATCTCAATATGCTCAACCTAATAAAATATTCATTCTTTTATTTTTGGATATTTTATTTTCTAAGGTTTTTACATGCGCTACAAGATATTCTAATTCATAGTTGACTTGATGATTGAGGATGTCAACTATGATAACCTTAATATTATAGAATGCAAATTTCATATACAATTCATCACAAAATTTCAATTTTTTTCTTTAATTTTATTATGTTACTATTAAAATTCCAACTCTCCACTTATTTGACTTTTTCATCATTTTTATTTCGTTAAATTAAATTTAATTAATTTATTTCATTTCAAATTTAAAATATAATTTCTTAGCATTAAAAATATGTTTTTTTATTTTTTTATTCTTATTTTCATTAATAATTCATGGTAACTCAAAAGTGGTCCAATCAAAATGAAAGATATCTCTGTTGATTTGGACTAGCCATATTAAATTAAACAAATTTTTAAAAATTTTATTTTTTAACATTTTACTTTTTTTATATGCGACATTTTTCATTATATTTGTTTTAACTATCGATGACAACACACTCGGCTTGTTCAGTCCCAGTAAACAAAACCTGCGCATTTTAGCTTGATTATTCAAATTATTTTCTTTTATTTTATTATGCTTTCATTTAATAGGAAATATCATCTTTGATGAATTTTACATCACTTTGAATTAGTTTTTTTTTGCATTGCTTAAATTTATCTCATTTTAACTTTAAAATATTTATACCTAATAGTAATATAATAATTAATTATTATTTATTCTTATTTAATTTTGTAATTCATAATAATTTAAAAAACTAATGTCACCCTAATCTTTCATGTGAGCATAATATCATTTTGGTTTTATTGTGTACATTAATTCAATTTATGTCTTTTATGTTTTAATATATATATATATATGTTTGTTAAATAATAAAAAAATTATTAATAATTATTTATGCACATTGTTTTTGTAATTTGTAAAACTTTAAAATTATCTCTAACAAAGACAAAAAAAAGTTTGTTACGTCCTCTGGTTAAGCTCTCTCTACCAAAATGATCATTAGCATAATTTTTTGTATTTCCTTTTCTATGATTTTAATATGATTTATGATTAATGACTTATTTAATGATAAAGGATTTTACCCCTATCCTCCATAATGTCTTGGAGCTTAACTTTTGCATATAATTTAGCTCACTTCTTTAGATGTTTTGTTTTGATTTTGTTGTATTTCTCTATTTCTTAAAATCTCCTCTTATGTGACCTTAACATCATCTTGATCTTATGTTTTTGTATTTCTTCAATTTATGTCACTTCTTATTTATTATATATACAATTCTTACCTTACTAGGTATTATATTTCATGCCTACTTTGATAATAAATGATGTGATACTCCATCTCTTTAGTATCTTAGAATTCAACATTCCTGCATAATATACTTAGTTTCCTCAAATATTTTGTTTGATTAAGTTATATTACTATGATACTTTAATTATCATCTTACGTGACCTCCACATGACTTTGATTTGTTCATATTATGGTGCCTTAATTTTATATCCTTACAAGTTTAATATAGAAGTATTTAAAATTCAAATAATTATTTATTCTTATTTGGACGTATTTACTTTGGTAATTTGTAGCAATTATAAATGAGGTTTGAATTAGATAAAATATATGTCCTTAGACTCAATTTGATGAGTAGTATCTAATTAAATATGAATTTTTATAGGTTTTGAATATTTTATTTTCTAAGATTTTTGAAAGCATTATGAGAAATCTTGATTAGTATTTGATCTTATGATCAAGGATGTTATACTTGTTCTCTTTAATAACTTTGAATGCCATTTTAATGTAATCTTTATCTTATTTCATTGAAAATTTTCCTTAGATTTATTTAAATTAATATGTTTCTCTAATTCTCTTCTTATGTTACATATGCATCTATTTGACTTAGTTATGTTATATTCTTTCAATTTATTCAATTTAAGTTATGATATATATATATATATTTAAGTAATATTAAATTTTTAATTTATTCTTATTTTATATTATTTATTTTTTTAATTGTTAGTTATTTTAAATGAGATCTATTGGTGATAAAACAAATGCCATTGGACACATCTTTATGAGCTTTATCCGATTATAAAATCGTTTTAAAATTTTTAAGTGTTTAATTTTTTTATTTTGAAAAATTTTTTAGTTCATTTTATTTATACCTAATTTGATGATCAATGACGTCCTAATCATTCTCCATAGTCTTAATGAAAGTAACTTTCTTATACAATTGGTTATCTTTTTCAAAATTTTTCACTTTGGCTGGATAAATTGCAAGTCAATCTAATCTTCTCTTGTTGTAGCTTTACATCACAGTTATTTGATTATATTATATTCCCTCAATTGATCTCAAATAAACTTTAACATATATTTCTTCAACATTATAATAATAATTGTATCATTATTTATGATAATTTTTTTGTGGCTCACATAATTCCCACTTGTTTTGAATTAGATGAAACAAGCATTGTTTAATACATCTCAATAAGATCTTCCAATTGAGTATTAAAAATTTTTAATTTCACATATTGTAGTTTTTATGATTTTAGAAAGTTTAATGAGTCATTTTATGTTGTACTTCGTTTGATGATGTATGATGTTATAGTAAATCTCTTTAATATCTTTGAATAAAACGTTCGCTTGTAATTTTTCTTATTTCCTTAAATTGCTTGTTTTTATTTGGTTAATTTACCATGTAATTGAAAACATTCTCTCATGTTACATTTACATCACTTTTATTTAGTTATATTACTTTAATCTAATTTATTATATTTCAAATTTAAGATTTATTTTCTTATTATTAAAACAACAATTTGTTATTATTCATGATTATTTGATATGATAATTTCTAGTAATTCTAAAGGAGGATTTATTAAGATCGAATGAACATCGTCATAATTGTCTCTATAAGCTCTATTCAATTAAACATTTTTTTAAATATGTTAATTTCTATGTCTTTTGCACATTTTATAAAGCATTTTGGTACATATAAAATTTCATAATTGAGCATGTTACACTTAGCGAAAGGATAATATTTTTTTACTTATTATTAAAATAATAATTTATAATTATTTGTACTTATTTGCATTTGTAGTCTATAGAAACTTCAAATCAAGTTCAAGATATAGAAAACAAATGTCTTTGGAGAAATCTTCAAGAGCAATATCCAATTACATATTCAATTCTAAATTTTCAAATATTATATTCTGTAAGATTCAACACACTTTATGAGGTATTTCAATTCATATATGATTTGATGGTTAATGATATTTTGCTAGATCTCCTTAGTATCATGAAATTCAAATTACTCATTTAATTTATTTAATTTCATTAAAGTTTTTAGCTTAGTTTTGATATATTTTTATATAATTTTAAATTTGCACTCATATTATCTATTTCAAATAAATTTTGTAAAACTAACATCCCTAAATTTATATAATTTAAAGTTGGTAATTCATAGTAATATCAAATGAGGTTCCATTATGGTGAAACAAAAATTGTTTGACGTTTGCCAATGCCCTCTGTAGAAATTAAATTTTGTATTTATAATTTTAGATATCATATTTTCCATGGCATTGGCATATTTTGCTAACCAATTTTATTTTTACATAATTAGAACTGCTTTTTTATCAATTATATTACTTTGTAACTTAAAATCTTCTCTTGTGTGACATAAAGTATTATTTTTATTTTGTTATATCACATTACATCAGTTTAGAACATTTTTCATTTTAATATTTATTTGCCAACAATTAAATAATAATTTATTGTTATGTTTCGTTAGATTCGTAATTCACAGTAACTTCTAATTTGGATCTATCAAGATGAAACAAATGGTTCTAGACTCATCTCAAAAAGCTCCATTAATAAAAATACGCTTTTAGGAGATATTATGATTCATATCTAATCTGATAATCAAAGATGATATAGTTAATCATGTTAGTATCTTGGAATAAAACCATCTTATATAATGTATATCATTTTTCAATTCTTTTGATTTTATTTGTTTATATTACATTGAAACTTTAATTTTCATGTCATGTAGCCCTTACATCTCTTTGATTTGTTCATATTACTTTGCTTCCTCTTTTTTTATTTTAAATTTTATAATATATAATATGATTTTAAAACAATAATTTATTATTATTTATTCTTACTTAATTTTAGAAATTGTACTACTTCTAATACAGATTTGACTGAGTAAAACAAACAATGTTGGACTCATCTCAATGAGTTCAGTCCATTTAAATATTCTTGTTTATATTTTGAGTTTTTTTATCATTGGTTTTGACACATTTTATGTGGCACTCACATGCATAACGAATTCCAAGATGATAGATGTTACCCTCAAACCCCTTTGTATAAAGGAATGCAACTTTCTCACGTAATTTATCTCATTTCTTAAACTTTTCACTTTTATTTTGTTGTATTATAACGAAAGTCTAATTCTTCTTTTGTGTGACCTTTACATCACTTTATTTTGTTGTATTACATCACTTGAATTTATCATATTTGAAATTAAATGTATATTTTCTTAGCATTAAGAGAATAATTTGCAATTTATTGTAATTATTTAATGAGGAACAATGAAGGAGAAATAAGCATTATTGGACTTGTCTTGACATGCTTGAGTTAAAGAAATTTTTATTTTAACATTTTTTAATATTTTATTTACTTGTGTTTTTTTACATGTTTTATAAGATAATTTGATTAATATGAAACTTGACTATTTAGGATGTTATAATTGATGTCTTGGGTGAGATGTCACATAACTGGCCCATATAAATTGTCATATTTCTTAAAATATTTTGCTCTAATTTTGTTATGCCATTGTTTTACTATAATTCTCCTACCTTTACATCTCTTTCATTTAGTGGCTTCCCATTCGTTAAGGTTATCTAATTTTTGTTTTAATAAAATTTTTTAATATTAATATAATAATTTATTATTACTTATGCTTATTTACTTTGGTAAATCATAGTAATTCAAAGCATCATTCAATCAAGAAAAAAGAAATTTCATTGGAACAGTCTCATCGAGCTCTTTATAGATAAATAATTATTTATATATTTTTAGATATTTTGTTTTATTTTTTTTCATACTTTATGAGTCATTTTGATTCACAAGGGATTTGAACATGAAGGTTTTATGCTCAATCACCTCATTTTCTTAGAATGTTATATTTGTATAAAATTTTTCCTATTTCTTCATATTGTTAGCTTTGATTTAGATGCATTACTTTTTAACTAAAAATCTCCTTCTGTGTGACATTTATATTGCCTTGATTTACTTTTATTACATTTCTTAAATTTATCTCATTTAATACATAAATATATTTATTAATTTTAGAATTATTAGTTTATTATTTTTTTTTGACTTATTGAAATTTATTTGTTTTTAGTATTTAAAATGAGGCTTGAACGTGACAAAATTATCATTGTTGAATTTATGTCATTGATCTTATTTTTGAAGGATTTTTAACAATAAGTCATGTGCACATGTAACTTATATTTTGATCAAGGATTACACTGAATCAAAGTACGTTTGAATGGAACATTTTTGTAGAAGTTATCTCAATTTTTCAAAAGATTCGCTGTCATTTAGTTATATTACTATGATGTCTTATTTTTCCAGTGTTATGACATTTACATTAATTTGAGTTACAAAGATTAAACTCCATCAATTTGTTTTCTTTTAATTTTAAAATAGATTTATTTATTTGTTAAGTAATAATCCTTTATTATTTTTCTCTAATTAATTTTATTAAGTTATCGTAATTTGAAATAAGGTTCAATCGAGACGAAATAAGCTTCATTAGACTCCTTTTCATGAGGTCTATTCGATTAAATTTTTATTTTTATTTTTTCAAATATTTTATTTTGTAGGTTTTTAGCATGCATTAGGAGATATTACAATTCTTACCATATAAACTATGGAGGTTGCCGAACTGAACCTTATAAGCATCTTGGTATGCCATTTTTTCTTTATACTTTATGTCATTTGCTTTGAAATTTTTCACTTTGATTTCGTAACATTATTATGTAACTGTAAATCATTTATGTGTTATCGAAACATTGCATTTATTTGGTAAATTTACATTAGATCAAATTGTTTTATTCTAGCCTTAATATTAAATAACCAAATATTAAAATGACCAAATCGCCATTATTTATGCTTATTTGTAATAGTAGTTCATGATAAGTTGAAATGAGGTCAGATCTAAACATAGTAGGTGTTGTTGGTGTTCTCTTGACAAGATCTATCTAATTACTTATTCGTTTTTTTCATTTTTTAAAATATTTTATTATCTCTTGTTTTGGCATACTTTATATGATATTTTATTTCAAGAATATTGAAAAGATTCAATATGTTACACTATATGCTTTGTATCACGGAAAGCAACGAACTTGTAATGTTCACTTAATTTATTCAAAATTTTCACTTTGATTTGGGATTATTACAAATTATGTTTAAATCTATTCTAATGTGACCTTGACTTTGCTAAAATTTAGTTATATTACTTTGCCTCAATTTATTAAATTGTACCAATAATATGTATTTATTATTATTTATGCTTACTTTTTTTGATATTAGCTGAAATTGCAAATGAGGTCTGTTCTAGAAGTAAAAATCATAATTGTGCTCCTATGTATTAGACCAATCTAATTAAATAGACTTTTTAATATTTTGAAAGATTTAATTTTTTAGGATTTTTGTATGTTTTACAAGATATTTTGTTTCATACCTAATTTGATGAATTGGAATTTCACACTTGATTTTTATGATATATTAAAATTTAGATTTCCTGTACAATTTATTTTATTTCTTTTAAGTTTCATTTTGATGGAGCTACATCTATGAAGTTCTAAATCAACTCTCGAGTGATATTTACATTATTTTTATTTTGTTATATTAAAATTTTTTAATGTATCACCTTTTTGTTTTAAATATAAATTTACTTAACATTTAAATAATAATTCTTTACTATTTATACTTTTCTAATTATGAAATTTATAGTAATCCCAAAAGAGCACCAATTTAAGCAAAACAAGGATCATTAGACTTGTGTCTACAAGCCATATTAAATCACTTTTACATTTATATGTTTTGAAGTTTTTTATTTTCATTGGGTTTGCATGTTTTTAGAGACATTTTCATTTAACAAATTTGACTATTAAGAATGTTACACTCGATTGCCTTAGTATTTTATTTTGAAATATTTTACTTTCAAGAGTCTTTGTATGTTTTATGATACAATTTATTTGTATTTGATTTTATGATTGACGATGTTACGTTAGATTCTATTTGTTTTTTAGAATGCAGCTTCTCTATAAAATTTATCTCATTTGTTCAAATATTTTTCTTTTATTTAGACATGTTAGTATGAAGCTCGAAGTCTCATGTCACATGATCATTACATGTTACTATTTAATCTTGTTAAATTTTTATTTTATTTCCATTGTATATTAAAATAAAATTTTATTATTTTTTATTCTTAATTGGGTAATTAATAGGAATTTGAGGTGTCGTATGATCAAAAAAATAAAAGTAATCTAACTTGCCTCGACAAGCTTTACAAGATATTATATTGACTTTTTTAATTTTTTAGTTAATTTTTTTTCATAAATTTTTGCATACTTTGTAAGATGTTTTAGTTCATACTTGATTTATAAATCTAGGATGTTGCACTTAATGATTGTAATATCTTGGAAAGGAAACTTTTTTGTACAAATTATCACATTTTTGTAAATGTTTTATTTTTTATTTTGTGATATTACTATGAAACTGTAATTCTCATCTTATGTGAACTTTATCTTAATTTAATTTTTTATATGACATTACTTTAATATATATTTGATTAATAATAAAAT
Source organism: Vanilla planifolia (assembly GCA_023846275.1). Lineage (NCBI taxonomy): Eukaryota > Viridiplantae > Streptophyta > Magnoliopsida > Asparagales > Orchidaceae > Vanilla > Vanilla planifolia. The sequence goes on from JAIUJO010000074.1 coordinate 927,138, forward strand.
AATAATTTTTTATTATTTATTCTTTTTTAAACTATTAATTCACAATAATTCCAAAGGAGGTCCCTTCAAGGAGTAGTAATCAAATATTTGATAGAACTTACCCTCTTAGCTCCATCTAATCAAATTTTTTATTTTTATTTTTAAATATTTTAATTTCTTTATTTTTTCCATGCTTTGTTAGGAATTTCAATTCCCACATAATTTAATAATCGACTGTGATGAGCTAATCTTCCTAGTATGTTGCAATGAAACTTTCATTTATAATTTATCTCATCTTTCTAGATTTTTAATTAGATTTGCTTATTTTGCTATGATACTTTGACTATGTTCTTTTTTAACCTTTTCATCTCTTTGATTTGTTTAAATTACATTGCTTTAGTTTTTCTTATCTAATTGGTAATATATTTTGCTTGACAACAAAATAATGATTTAATATTTCTTTTTTCCACAATTTAAATTATTTTATTGTTTAGAATTTTTGTATCAATTCATAAGATATCTCATTTTTTTGCTAATTTGGTGTTCATGGACATTATATCGAATCTCCTTGGTATATTAGAATACAACATTCTTATACAATTAATCTAATTTATTGAAAATGTTATCTTTGATTTTGCTATATTACTATGTAAGTCGTAATATCTACTTGTATGAACTTAACAAAGTCATGCTTTTGTTGTAATACATCACTTGAATGATTCTTATTTAAATTTTAATATATATATATATATATATATATATATATATATATATATATTTAGTTAACATTATAATAATAATTTATTTTTTTATGTCCTTGTTTAGTTTTATAGTACATACTAATTCCAAATGAGTTGTAATTGAGCAGAAACAAAACTTGTTTAACTCACTTTGATGAGCTCTGTATAACTAAAAATTCATTTATATATTTTGAGATATTTTATTTTAATGGCTTTCAGCAAGCTTTATGCATCATTTTAATTTATAATTGACTTGATGATAAAGAATATTACACTCAATCTCCTTAGCATGTTCGAATGTAAGCTTTCCTAACAATTTATCCCATTTGTTCAAATTTTTTCTTTTACTATGTTGTCTAACATTGAAAATCTAATTCTCTAATTATGTGACCATTACATCATTTTAACTTGGTTATATTATATTGTTGCACTTAATCTCATTTTGGCTTTAATACTTATTTATTTAATTTTAAAATATTGTTGAGTATTATTTATGCTTATTTAATTAGGTAGTTCACAAAAATTACAAATGTTGTCCATATAAGCCTAAATAAAGGTCCTCAAAATCACATCAATAAGTTTTATACATTTAAAGATCAATTTTCATATTTTTAAATAATTTATTTTCTATAGTTTTGGAATTTTTTATAACATAAATAAAGTCAAAGATAGTTTGATAATTGGGAATGTTACACTTGATCTTCATAATATCTTGGAGGTCAACTTTCTTATGCAAATTATGTCATATCTTTAATGTTTTTTATTATTTTGACATATAATTGCCTACTAGAAAAATAAAAAATTATTAATATTTATTCTTATTTTCTCTAATAACTCACAATAATTCTAAATGAGGTTTCATGAAAAAAATATTAATCATTTGACTCATCTTGTTCTTTTATATTTAATTAAATATTAATTTTAAATTTTCAACAATTTTTTAATTTTTAGAATTTTTTCTTGCATTACAATTAAATGTAATTTTCACCTAATTTAATGATCTAAGATGTAACAATCAATCTCTTTAGTGGGATAGTATGCAATTTTCCATATGGTTTATTTCCTAAGTATCTCATCTCCTCTAGAGTGACATTTTTATCTCTTTGATTAGTTTATATTGCATTGTTTCACTTTGTCCCATTTTAGTTGTAATGTATATTACTTCATATAAAAAGAATAATTTTATATTTTTATGATTATTTATTGTGATAATTCATAATAATTTCAATCAATGCCCGATCGAGACAAAGGAAAGGTTATTCCCCCTATTTCAAACATTTAGATTGTTTTAAATGTTTATATTTATTTTTTTTTATATTATATTTTGTAAAAAGTTTTCACATTTTTCTAAATATTTTTATTCTGTATCTGATTTGATGATTGAGGATGTTACACTAGATTTTATTAATATCTTAGTGTACTGTCCCTTAAAATTTATCTTGTTTCATAAAATGTTTCATTTTGATTAGGTTATATAGTAATGTAAATCTTGATTTCATTTTTTATTACATTTACATTTCTGTGATTCAGTTATATTGTATTTTATAAACTTGTCTTATTTCATTATTAATATTTATTTAATTGTTATTAAGATAATAATTTATTATTATTTGTTCTTACCTATTTTGATAATTTTATAGTATTTCCAAAAGTCAACAAAATAGATGAAACAAATATCGTTAAACTCATCTTAATGAGTTTAAACAAATTAATTATTTTATAAAATTTTGTAAATATTTTAATTTTTATAAGGTTTGTCTTTTCATGAGACATTTATCTTACTACTAATTTGATAATTAAGGATGTTACACTTAATCTTCTTGGGGAAAGGTAACATTCATATAAAGTTGACCTTATATTTTGAAATTTTTTTTATTTAATTTGGATTTATTTTTTTGGAAATATAATTTTTTTGTCATGTGACCTCTACATCATTTTGATTTCTTTATATTATATAATCTTACTTTCTATAATTTCAATGTTAATATACTTATATATATATCTTTATAATTAATAATAATTTGCTATTATTTATGCTTATTTAGTTTAGTAATTCGTAGTAATTCCAATCGAGGTTTGATCAAGTGAAACAAACATTGTCGAACATAATTCAAGTACGTCCATCCAATTAAAAAATTGATATTTGTAATTTTAGGTGTTTTTTATTGTTTTTAAATAACTTTTGTTAGATTTTGATTTGAAGTTCATTTTAGAATTGAGTATTTTACCATTCACCCCCAAAGTATGTTTGTCTTGCAATTTATACAATTTATCTCTTTTCTATAAGACTATTGTTTTGAAGTTCTTTTATTAATATAAAAATATAATTCTTATCTTATTTGACCTTTACTTTTCTTTGATTTGATTATGTTACACTGCTTCAATTATTCATAATTCAACTTTAATATTTTGTTACCTCATATCAAAACATTACCTTGTTATTATTTCTTACTTGCACTATAAAATTAAAAATTAAATTTTTGTTTTTTTGGATATTTAATTTTTTAGAGTTTAGGTATGCCTTAAATAGACATTTCAATTCGTACTTAATTGGACTATCAGTGATTTTACACTCGACCTCCTTAGTATCTTAGAATAATACTTTCTAATAAAATTTATCTTATTTCAAGAAATATTTTTGTTTCATTTGGTTATATTTCTACTTAACTCTAACACTCTTGTAGTGCGAAATTTGCATTATTTTTTTGGTTTTTTTAACTATTTAAATTTATCAAATTTTAGTTTTATATATTTTTTAAAAATATTAATATAATAACTTATTATTATTTATGTTTTATCAAATTAGGTAACTTGCTGTAGCTCTAATCATAGTTCAATTGAGATGAAATAAATAAATTTAGCTCATCTAACTAAGCTATTTTCAAATAAATATTTATTTTAATATTTTTAAAATTTTTATTTCCTAATATTTTAGTGCTCTTTACTAATTATTTCCATTCATAACTAATTTGTTGTTTGAAGATGTTACACAAGAACCTCTTAGTTTCTTGTAATGCAACAATACCATTTAGTTTATCTCATCTCTTATGACAATTAACTTTATTTTTGTAATATTAGTTTACAACTCGAATCTCCTCTCATGTGACTTTTGCATCATTTTGATTTAATTATGTTATATCACCTTGTTTTTCCTTACCTAAGCTTTAAAATATATTTTATTTATTTTTGAAATAGTGAATTATTTTTATTTATGAGTTTCTAAATATTTAATTCACAAAATTTCCATTTAAATTTTAGCTTTTCTATTTTCTATATTTTAATTTTTAGTGATTTAATATCTTCTCTAATGCATATCAATTCACATTTAATATGATGAACAATGATTTTACAGTCAATTAATTTAGTATCTTTGAAGGAAACTTTGTCACATAGTTTCTCATTTCTTCAAAGTCTTAACCTTTTTTCTTATATTACTATGAAGCTAAATTTTTTTCTCATATATGACCTTTACATTTCTAGTATTGTGTTAGACAACATTGCCTTAATTTATCTTATTTTTTCTTTAATATATTTTAACTTAATACTAAAATAACAATTTATTGATTCCAAAATAGTATGAAAAATGAGAACTTTACACAAGATCTCCTTAATGGAAAATAACTTCTCCACACAATTTATCTCATTTATTTTATAGTGTTTGCTATGATTTCGCTATATTAAAATGTAACTTTAAACCTCATTTCTTTTTGACATATTTATGGCTTAAATCTTGTATTATTACATTATGCCAATTTACTATATTTTTAACTTTAATATGTACTTTATTTTTAAAAAACTAATAATTTATAATATTCATTCTGATTTTTTAAAAATTCACAAAAGTCTAGACAAGGTTTGATTGAGATAGAAAAAATGACATTGGATTGAAATTTTTTCAAAAAATCTATCAAAATTTTCAAACTTTTTATTTTGTTTTGTTATAGTTCTATTTAAATCTAAATCTCCTATCATATGATGCTTACATTGCTTTGTTTTTATCAAATTATAATGTTTTAATTTTTTCTTATTTTAAATTTAATAAATATTTACTTAATATTAAAAATTATTTTTTCTTATTTTTTGCTTATTTAGTTATGTAAATTAAAGTAATTACAAATATAACATGATCAGAGTGAAACAAAGGCCATTAGAGACAACTTCATGAGCATTATATAAGAAAATATATATTTATATATTTTGAAATATTTTTTTTCCATGGGTTTTGGCATGCTTTATGAGTTGTTTTGTTAGTACCTTATTTGACAATCGAGGATATTACATTTGATGTCCTCGGTTTCTTGGATTATGACTTTTCAACTTCTCATTTGTTGAAATTCTATTATTTTATTTTGTTGTATTATAAAGAAATTCTAATTCTCTAGTCATGTGCCCCTTACATCTTTTTTTATTAAATTATATCATATTGCTTCAATCAATTTTTATTTTAATTCCATTATATGCTATTGAATATTAAAAAATAATATAATTTTATTTATGTTTACTTAATAAGGTAATTGATAATAATTGCAAATCTGATCCAATTGAGAATAAGGACATGTTATTAGAGTGACCAGGATAAGCTCTATTTAACTAAATATTTATTTTTTTCATTTAAAAAACTATTATTTTCTCTGGTTAGAGCATGCTTTATAAGAAATTGTAACATTGACATGATTTTTTGGAATGGAACTCTACTGTATGAATTATATAATTTTTTCAATTTTTTTCTTTGATTTATCTATATCACTTGGAACACTAAATATCCTCCCATGTGTACTTTACATTGCCTTAATTTTGTTATAATATATTGACTCAATTAATCCTATTTTAGCAGTAGTATATTTACTCAAAATCGCCTCTTGTGTGTTATTTATATCACTTTGAATTTGTTGTCCTACATTGCTTCACATTTACTTATTTCTTTTTAAAAATTTATTTACTTATTATTAAAGAAATAATTTTTACATTTATTTACTTTGGTAATTCATTGTAACTCCAAATGAAGGTAGATAAAAGAGAAACAAATGCCATTGAATAGGTCAAAATGAGGTCAAAAAAATTAAACATTCTCTTGTATATTTTTTAACATTTTTTATTTTAAGGGTTTTAGCTTTTTTTACGACTAATTGTTTTATTTGACAATTCAAGATGTTACACTCGATCTTGTTTAAATATTCATTTAGCATTCTAATACAATTAACGTCAATTTTAAAATTTTTTATTTTATTTTGTTATATTACTATGAAACTCTAATTCTCATCTCATGTGGTCTTTCGACCACTTTGATTTTTTTCTTTTACAATACCACTGATTATTAGCTTTTATATTTAATATATACTCATCGATATTAAACAAATAATTTGTTATTATTCATGATTATATACTTTGGTAATTCTCTTTTTTTTTTCTTTTTTAGGTTTGATGGAGCAAAAGAAAGATTGTTAAACCAATCTTAAAGGCTATGCCTATGTAAATATTAATACTTATATTTTTAACTATTTTATTTTCTAGGTTTTTTGCATACCTTACACAACATTTTGATTCAAACCTCATTTTGGAATTGAGGATGTTACTCTCGATCTCCTTAGCATTTTAGAATGTAAGTTTCTCAAGCAATTTATGTCATTTACCAAAAGTTTTTGGCTTAATCTATTTACTTTACTATGAAAATTACATTCTTCCCTCGTGTGACCTTTACATCTCTCTTATTTACTTACATTATATTATGTTAGTCTATATCAAGTATTAAAAAATTAATTTTCTATTATTTTTAAATGTTTCATTTTTCCAATTCAAAGCACTTCCAAATGATGTTCAATTGAGACAAAATAAATGTCATTAAACTCTTCTTACTATGGTCTATAAAAATTAATAATTATTTCTATATATTTAAAAATTTAATTTTTTATATTTTTGTTACACATTACAAGTCATTTTGATTGGTTGTCAATTTGATTATTAGGAATGTTATGTTTCACCATCTTACAATCATTGACTCAAACAATCTCATAATGTTTAACTTATTTGTTAAAATATTTTTCTTTGACTTATTTATATTACTCTTTAGCACTAAATATCCTCCTTTTTTGCCTTTAGATCAATTTAAATTTGATATTTAACATTGCCAAAATTTATCTAATTTTGGTATTTGCTTATATTTACTTAATATTTAAATAATTACTTGTTTAATATTTATTATTGTTTTCTTTGGAAATTTGCTATAATACCAAAACTTTTATGATCGAGGTGAAGCAAATGTCATTGGATTCATCTTGAAGAGCTTCACCCAAATAAATATTAAATTGTTATTTTTTAAAATAATTTATTTCTTAAGTTTCAAGGAAAATTTAGAATACATTTTGATAAGCAACTTATTTGATTATCAAGAAAGTTAGACTTTACTGTATTATCTTTGAATGAACCTTTTCAAAAAAATTGGTCGAATTTAGTAAGATCATTCACTTTGATATTGTAATGTTACTTTTTAACTTTAAATGACCTCTTAGGTTAGATTTACGTTGCTTTTATTTAGTTGCATTACATTACTTTGTTTTACCTTTATTGAACATTAAAATATATTTGTCGAGTAATAAAATAATAAGTTATTATTATTTATGATTATTTCTAATTTGTAGTTTATAGAAACTCTAAACGAGATGTCATCCAGATGAAACAAATATTGTTGAATTATCTTGGCAAGCTCTATGAATTGAAGTATTCATTTATAAATTTTTATATAAAACATTTGCTTTGGTTTTGGTAGACTTTACAAGACAAATTGCTTCATACTTTATTTTGACAATCGATGATTTCAAACTCAGTCTCATAGTATCTTCTAAATGTGACATTCTTGCACCATTTTTCTTGTTTCTTCAAAGTTTTTTTTTTATTTTCTTATATTACTTTGAAGTTTTATTTCTCCTCTCTTGTAACATATAATTTTTTTTGATTTTATTAGATTTCATTTCCTTAACTTGTCACAATTCAACTTTATCATATACTAACATAAAATTAAAATAACACTTAATTCTTTTTTATGCTTCTTTTACTTAATAATTTGTAGTAAATAAGAAAGGTCCAATTCAGATCAAACAAGCATCACGTGTCTTATCTTCACTTGCTCTACCTAATTAAATGTTCATTTTGATATTTTTAATTAATTTATTTTTTAGGGTTCATACATGTTTTACTAGTCACGTTAATTCATGTAAATATTTCGATTAATGAAGCTACACTTAATCTACATATAATCATTCTATTTTCTCATACAATTTGTTTTATGTTTTTCAATTATTTCACTTTGATTTTTTTTAATATTATAATATAACTCTAAATCTCTTAAATTGGGTCCTTTATAATGCATTTATTTAGTTATATTACATTCCCCAAAAAAAATTATTTAGATTTAATATATATTTAATTAATATAAAAATAAAAAAATTCATTTATTCTTATTATTGTTTGCAAATCACAAAAAGTTCAGACATGGTCCAATCGAGACAAAACATGCATCATTTGACTTTTTCTCGATAAGCCCTATGGATGTAGACATTCATTATATTTTTTAAAGCATTTTATATTTAGGATTTTCGTAAGCCTTACAAGTTATTTTCATTCATACCAAATAGGATTATTGCGGATATTACATTCAATCTCCTTAGTATTTTGGAATGTAGCTTTTGAGAATAATTTCTTTGATTTCTGCATATTTTTTTAATGATTTGGATATATTTCTTTAAAACTCTTATTCTGCTCCCAATTTTCTTTTACATAATTTTGATTTGATTTTATCATATTTCTTCAATTTATCTGATTTTAGAAATAGCAAATATTTACTAAATATCAAAAAATAATTTATTATTAATTTTTTAAGCTATTTTTGTAATTCACAAGAAATCTGAAGGAGGTCTAATGGAGAAAAAATAAACACCATTGCACTCTCCTTGATTAGCTTTATCTAAGTTAATATTCTTTCTTAATTGTTATAAATATTTTATTTTTCATAATTTTGGAATATTTTATGAGTCATTTTGATTTTCAACAAATTTGGTGTTCAAAAGAATTACACTTGATCTTCTTAGTGTCTTGAAATGCAACTTTTCTATAAAATTTATCCAATTTTTCAAACTTACATTGATTTGACTATAATTTTATTTAACCTTAAATCTCCTCTCATGTGACGTGTATGTCACGTCAATTTGTTATAATACATCATTATACTAATAACTTTTCAACATTAATATATATTTTCTTGGTATGATAATGAAATATTATTAATATTTACAAATATTTATTCGAGTATATCATATAAATTTAAAAAGTAGGATTGATCGATGTGAAATAAATGTCGTTGGACACATCGTAATGGGCTTTTATCTAATTAATAATTCCTTTTTAATATTTTTAAATATTTTGTTATGGTGATTTTTTTTTCATATTTTATTATACAACTAAATTCATACCTTTTTTGTGATCAAGGTTGTCACACTCGATTTTCTTGGCATGATCAAATGAAACAAAGCCTATAATTTCTCTCATTTTTCAAAACTTTCCATTTTGATTTCCTATTGTTACCAAGAAGCACAAATTCCACTCTAACATAATCATTATAATGTTTGATTTTGTTATAATACATTACTTCAATTATCTCATTTTAACTTTATTATATATTTGATAAAAATAAAAATGATAATTTTTTATTTTTCCTATTTATTTTCTTTAGAAATTTATGTAATGTCAATGAGGTCCTATCGATTTAGGACAATAGGATCAAACTCATATAAATGAGATCAAGTTAACTAAATAATTTTTATTTGTAATTTAAATTTTTTTTTGTAAGGTTTTTGGAAAATTTTATGACAAATTTAGATTTGTACCTTATTTGATGAGCAAGGAAATTGTACTCAATGTCCTCAGTGTTTTGGAATGCAACTTTCTTACCCAATTTATCTTATTTCCTTAGATCTTTAACTATTATATATAATATTACCATAAAACTATGACACTAGTCTCGTGTCACCATTACAACGCTATGTTTTTGTTATGTTATACGTATTCAACTAATGACATTTAAGCTTTGTTATATTTACTAAATATTTAAATAATAATTTATTCTTATTTATTTTAAGCTTTTTAATTATTTGAATTTTTTTAAATGAGGTTAGATTGATACGAGAGAAAGATAATTAGCTTCATCTAAATGAGCTATAATTAATAAAATAGTCATTTTCATATTTTTTTTTAAAAATTATTTTTAGGGAAATAGCATGTCTTGCACATAAATTGTAATCAATTATTGCTTCAATATTAAGGTAATTAGTATTATAGTAAAAATGAGATTATTTGAAACTAAGTAATACAAGAAAATCAATGTGATTAAAAGGTGACATAATCAGAGATTTAAAGTAACATAGTAATATAACCTTAAGTAAATATATACTAATAGTGGAACTAGTTAAATGGAAATAATATAATGCAATCAAATAAAAGTGATGTAATGCTGATAAGAGATGGTATTTTGTGTTACATTATAATATAACATAATCAAAGAAAACAATTTAAGAAATAAGACACATATTAAGGGAAAGTTACATTCCAAGATGCAAAGGAGATTGAGTATAAAAATGTTCATATTCAAATAAGGAGTGAATCTAAATATTCTTTAAATCTTATGAAAATTATAGAAAATAAACTATAAAAAACATAAAATATGATTTTTTTTAATTATAGAGAGGTCATCAATATGAGTCCAAAGACACTAATTTTGCCTTGGTCAAACCTTTTTTTGAACTCAATTGGAATAAGTATAAAAAATAATAATGATAATAATAATTTGATACATGTTAAACTTAAAATAAATTTAATTAAAGTATTGGAATATGAACAAATCAAACAATGTAATAGTTAGATGCTGTGAAATTAGAGCTTCACTATAATATAATCAAATCAAGTTGGAACATTTGATGAAATGAAACAATCTGTGCAAGAGAGTTACCTTCAAACGTAAAAAGGAGTTCAACTGTAGCATTCTTGATCATGATATCAAATATAAATTGAAATTGCTCAAAAAGTTTTACAACATTATAGATAATAAAAATTTAATGTAACATAACAACGAATATTTACTTCTAATAAAGCTCATCGAGGCAAGTCCAACTATCCTTTTTCCATCCCTATTGAGCTTCATTTTGAATTTCATCAAATTACTAACGTAAATGAACTTAAATAATAGTGAATTATTTTTTTAAGGTTAAGTATATATATATATATATATATATATATATATATATATATATATATATAAATGATATAAATTGAAATAAAGTAATTTAAAAAAAATCAAGCTATGTAATGGTCAATAGTAGGAGATTTAGATTTGCAATATAATATAGGCAAATAAAAATAAAGAACATGAATGAACGTGCTAAATAATTCGAGAAAGTCTCTTTCTAAGATGCTAAACCAATCAAATGAAACCTACTTGACAACTAAATCAAGCGTGAATCAAAATATCTCCAAAAATATGTCGAAATCATTGGAAATAAAATATCTTAAAAATAAAATTTAATATTATATTTGTTAAAGCTGCTTTTGTTTATTTTAATGAGGTTTGTTTCGTCTCAGTTGTACCTCATCTGAAATTACTATGAATAAACTAAATAAATTAGCTTAAATAATAATAAATTGTTATTTTCATATTAAGTGCACGTGTATTAAAGTTGGTATTAGTTAATTTGAAACAATGGTGTATAACCAAATAAAAACATATGGAGGTCACATGTGAAGAGAATTAGTGTTATAGAACAATATCATCATATTAAAGGAAAAACTCTAATAAATAAGATAAATTACAATGGAATGTTGTTTTTAAAATTGAGAGTAACATGCTCATTCGTGAAGCTTTGTAAGGATCAAAATCTCTAACAAAGATTGAAGAATCCTTAAAAAACATATTAAGAAATCATTTAATTAGATAAAGTTGGTCGAGGTGGGTCTAGTGATATTTATTTGATCTCAATCAGGACTCATTTGAAATTGCTTCAAATTACAAGAATAAATAAGCAAAAGAAAAATAAATTATTATTTTAATATTAAGAAAAAATAATGAAAGAAAAAAAAATTGAAGAGAATTAATATAATAAAATTAATGTAATATAAAGGTCACACGATAAAGAGATTTAGATTTACATAGTAATCTAACTAAGTGAAAGTAAAAAAATTTCAAGAACTAAAATTAATTATTTGGGAATATTATGGTCCAAGGTTGCATGCAGATTTAGTGTAACATCCCTATTTGTCAAATTAAATACAAATTTAAAGTACTCAATAGAATGGTTAAAATACTAAAAAATAAAATATCTAAAAATAAAAAATTGAATATTTAGGTAGATAGAGATTGTTGAGATCAGTTCAATGAAGTTAGTTTTGTCTTGATCAAACATTGTTTGAAATCACTATGAATGCTCATAGAAAATAAACATAAATTATAATAAAATATGATTTTATTATTATGTAAATATGTATTGAAGTTGAAACGAGATCAATTAAAGTAATATAATATAACCAAATGAAAGTGACATAACACACACATGAGAAGAAATTTAAAGTTACATTGTAATATAAAGAACTCACAAAAAAATTTAAGTATGGTAAGTTTGCCTAGAAAGTTGCATTCTAAGATACAATAGAATTTTTGTCTTACATTTGCAATCATCATATTATAGATGAAGTATAATTTCTTATAAAATAAGCAAAAATTGTAGCTCTAAAAACATTTTAAAAACATAAAAACAAATATTTAAATTGATAGAGCTTGTTGAGATGACTCTAATGAGCTTTCTTTTATCTCAATCAAACTAGATTTAGAATACTTATGAAATTATTTTGTTAAATAAGAATTAGTAATAATAAATTACTATTTTAATATTAAGTTGTTATATGACAAAGCTAACTAAGTTAAATTGAGGCAAAGTAATATCAACAAATCAAAACGATGTAAAGGTCAAATGAGGGAATATTAGATTTTTATTGTAAAATTAGTAATTAAAAGAAAAAATTGTTGAAAAATAATTTTAATATGAAAGTACCATTCAAATACTAACACGATAAAATTTAAAAACCTTGATCAAAAACTTAGGTACAAATCGGAATACCTTATAAAGTGTGACAAAATAATTGAAAATAAAAAATTATAAAAATATATAAATGTATTTTTTTTGGATAGTGTTTGTTGGGATGAGTCTAGTAGTGCTTATTTTATCTCCAATGCACTTCATTTAGAGTTACTATAAATTATCAAAAAACATAAATACAAATAGTAACATATTTTTAATTTAATGTTGAATGAACTTATTTTATTGTTGGAATGAGAGATATTGAAGCAATGTAGTATAACTAAGTTAACATGTAAAGGTTACACTAGCGTAGAATAGAGTTTTATGTTGTAAAACCTAAAGAAAGAAAAAAATTGGGGAAATAAGATAAGTAAGACAACAAAGTTAAATTCTAACGACGAGATGTAGTGTAACGTTCTTGATGGTTAAGGTATGAGTTAAAATCTCATGTAAGGAAATCTGGAACTCTAAAAAAATAAAATACTTCAAAAAGAATGTAAAACTAAATATTTAATTGGATAGATATTATTAAGATAAGAAACATGACTTTTGTTTGGTCAGAATTGAACCTCATTTTTAATTACTAAAATTTTTTAAAATTAAATTTGTTTAAATAATAAAAAATTATTATTTGAAGATTAAGTAAATATTAAAGCTTAATTGATAAAAATTTGCTATTATTTATGCTTATTTAGTTTAGTAATTCGTAGTAATTCCAATCGAGGTTTGATCAAGTGAAACAAACATTGTCGAACATAATTCAAGTACGTCCATCCAATTAAAAAATTGATATTTGTAATTTTAGGTGTTTTTTATTGTTTTTAAATAACTTTTGTTAGATTTTGATTTGAAGTTCATTTTAGAATTGAGTATTTTACCATTCACCCCCAAAGTATGTTTGTCTTGCAATTTATACAATTTATCTCTTTTCTATAAGACTATTGTTTTGAAGTTCTTTTATTAATATAAAAATATAATTCTTATCTTATTTGACCTTTACTTTTCTTTGATTTGATTATGTTACACTGCTTCAATTATTCATAATTCAACTTTAATATTTTGTTACCTCATATCAAAACATTACCTTGTTATTATTTCTTACTTGCACTATAAAATTAAAAATTAAATTTTTGTTTTTTTGGATATTTAATTTTTTAGAGTTTAGGTATGCCTTAAATAGACATTTCAATTCGTACTTAATTGGACTATCAGTGATTTTACACTCGACCTCCTTAGTATCTTAGAATAATACTTTCTAATAAAATTTATCTTATTTCAAGAAATATTTTTGTTTCATTTGGTTATATTTCTACTTAACTCTAACACTCTTGTAGTGCGAAATTTGCATTATTTTTTTGGTTTTTTTAACTATTTAAATTTATCAAATTTTAGTTTTATATATTTTTTAAAAATATTAATATAATAACTTATTATTATTTATGTTTTATCAAATTAGGTAACTTGCTGTAGCTCTAATCATAGTTCAATTGAGATGAAATAAATAAATTTAGCTCATCTAACTAAGCTATTTTCAAATAAATATTTATTTTAATATTTTTAAAATTTTTATTTCCTAATATTTTAGTGCTCTTTACTAATTATTTCCATTCATAACTAATTTGTTGTTTGAAGATGTTACACAAGAACCTCTTAGTTTCTTGTAATGCAACAATACCATTTAGTTTATCTCATCTCTTATGACAATTAACTTTATTTTTGTAATATTAGTTTACAACTCGAATCTCCTCTCATGTGACTTTTGCATCATTTTGATTTAATTATGTTATATCACCTTGTTTTTCCTTACCTAAGCTTTAAAATATATTTTATTTATTTTTGAAATAGTGAATTATTTTTATTTATGAGTTTCTAAATATTTAATTCACAAAATTTCCATTTAAATTTTAGCTTTTCTATTTTCTATATTTTAATTTTTAGTGATTTAATATCTTCTCTAATGCATATCAATTCACATTTAATATGATGAACAATGATTTTACAGTCAATTAATTTAGTATCTTTGAAGGAAACTTTGTCACATAGTTTCTCATTTCTTCAAAGTCTTAACCTTTTTTCTTATATTACTATGAAGCTAAATTTTTTTCTCATATATGACCTTTACATTTCTAGTATTGTGTTAGACAACATTGCCTTAATTTATCTTATTTTTTCTTTAATATATTTTAACTTAATACTAAAATAACAATTTATTGATTCCAAAATAGTATGAAAAATGAGAACTTTACACAAGATCTCCTTAATGGAAAATAACTTCTCCACACAATTTATCTCATTTATTTTATAGTGTTTGCTATGATTTCGCTATATTAAAATGTAACTTTAAACCTCATTTCTTTTTGACATATTTATGGCTTAAATCTTGTATTATTACATTATGCCAATTTACTATATTTTTAACTTTAATATGTACTTTATTTTTAAAAAACTAATAATTTATAATATTCATTCTGATTTTTTAAAAATTCACAAAAGTCTAGACAAGGTTTGATTGAGATAGAAAAAATGACATTGGATTGAAATTTTTTCAAAAAATCTATCAAAATTTTCAAACTTTTTATTTTGTTTTGTTATAGTTCTATTTAAATCTAAATCTCCTATCATATGATGCTTACATTGCTTTGTTTTTATCAAATTATAATGTTTTAATTTTTTCTTATTTTAAATTTAATAAATATTTACTTAATATTAAAAATTATTTTTTCTTATTTTTTGCTTATTTAGTTATGTAAATTAAAGTAATTACAAATATAACATGATCAGAGTGAAACAAAGGCCATTAGAGACAACTTCATGAGCATTATATAAGAAAATATATATTTATATATTTTGAAATATTTTTTTTCCATGGGTTTTGGCATGCTTTATGAGTTGTTTTGTTAGTACCTTATTTGACAATCGAGGATATTACATTTGATGTCCTCGGTTTCTTGGATTATGACTTTTCAACTTCTCATTTGTTGAAATTCTATTATTTTATTTTGTTGTATTATAAAGAAATTCTAATTCTCTAGTCATGTGCCCCTTACATCTTTTTTTATTAAATTATATCATATTGCTTCAATCAATTTTTATTTTAATTCCATTATATGCTATTGAATATTAAAAAATAATATAATTTTATTTATGTTTACTTAATAAGGTAATTGATAATAATTGCAAATCTGATCCAATTGAGAATAAGGACATGTTATTAGAGTGACCAGGATAAGCTCTATTTAACTAAATATTTATTTTTTTCATTTAAAAAACTATTATTTTCTCTGGTTAGAGCATGCTTTATAAGAAATTGTAACATTGACATGATTTTTTGGAATGGAACTCTACTGTATGAATTATATAATTTTTTCAATTTTTTTCTTTGATTTATCTATATCACTTGGAACACTAAATATCCTCCCATGTGTACTTTACATTGCCTTAATTTTGTTATAATATATTGACTCAATTAATCCTATTTTAGCAGTAGTATATTTACTCAAAATCGCCTCTTGTGTGTTATTTATATCACTTTGAATTTGTTGTCCTACATTGCTTCACATTTACTTATTTCTTTTTAAAAATTTATTTACTTATTATTAAAGAAATAATTTTTACATTTATTTACTTTGGTAATTCATTGTAACTCCAAATGAAGGTAGATAAAAGAGAAACAAATGCCATTGAATAGGTCAAAATGAGGTCAAAAAAATTAAACATTCTCTTGTATATTTTTTAACATTTTTTATTTTAAGGGTTTTAGCTTTTTTTACGACTAATTGTTTTATTTGACAATTCAAGATGTTACACTCGATCTTGTTTAAATATTCATTTAGCATTCTAATACAATTAACGTCAATTTTAAAATTTTTTATTTTATTTTGTTATATTACTATGAAACTCTAATTCTCATCTCATGTGGTCTTTCGACCACTTTGATTTTTTTCTTTTACAATACCACTGATTATTAGCTTTTATATTTAATATATACTCATCGATATTAAACAAATAATTTGTTATTATTCATGATTATATACTTTGGTAATTCTCTTTTTTTTTTCTTTTTTAGGTTTGATGGAGCAAAAGAAAGATTGTTAAACCAATCTTAAAGGCTATGCCTATGTAAATATTAATACTTATATTTTTAACTATTTTATTTTCTAGGTTTTTTGCATACCTTACACAACATTTTGATTCAAACCTCATTTTGGAATTGAGGATGTTACTCTCGATCTCCTTAGCATTTTAGAATGTAAGTTTCTCAAGCAATTTATGTCATTTACCAAAAGTTTTTGGCTTAATCTATTTACTTTACTATGAAAATTACATTCTTCCCTCGTGTGACCTTTACATCTCTCTTATTTACTTACATTATATTATGTTAGTCTATATCAAGTATTAAAAAATTAATTTTCTATTATTTTTAAATGTTTCATTTTTCCAATTCAAAGCACTTCCAAATGATGTTCAATTGAGACAAAATAAATGTCATTAAACTCTTCTTACTATGGTCTATAAAAATTAATAATTATTTCTATATATTTAAAAATTTAATTTTTTATATTTTTGTTACACATTACAAGTCATTTTGATTGGTTGTCAATTTGATTATTAGGAATGTTATGTTTCACCATCTTACAATCATTGACTCAAACAATCTCATAATGTTTAACTTATTTGTTAAAATATTTTTCTTTGACTTATTTATATTACTCTTTAGCACTAAATATCCTCCTTTTTTGCCTTTAGATCAATTTAAATTTGATATTTAACATTGCCAAAATTTATCTAATTTTGGTATTTGCTTATATTTACTTAATATTTAAATAATTACTTGTTTAATATTTATTATTGTTTTCTTTGGAAATTTGCTATAATACCAAAACTTTTATGATCGAGGTGAAGCAAATGTCATTGGATTCATCTTGAAGAGCTTCACCCAAATAAATATTAAATTGTTATTTTTTAAAATAATTTATTTCTTAAGTTTCAAGGAAAATTTAGAATACATTTTGATAAGCAACTTATTTGATTATCAAGAAAGTTAGACTTTACTGTATTATCTTTGAATGAACCTTTTCAAAAAAATTGGTCGAATTTAGTAAGATCATTCACTTTGATATTGTAATGTTACTTTTTAACTTTAAATGACCTCTTAGGTTAGATTTACGTTGCTTTTATTTAGTTGCATTACATTACTTTGTTTTACCTTTATTGAACATTAAAATATATTTGTCGAGTAATAAAATAATAAGTTATTATTATTTATGATTATTTCTAATTTGTAGTTTATAGAAACTCTAAACGAGATGTCATCCAGATGAAACAAATATTGTTGAATTATCTTGGCAAGCTCTATGAATTGAAGTATTCATTTATAAATTTTTATATAAAACATTTGCTTTGGTTTTGGTAGACTTTACAAGACAAATTGCTTCATACTTTATTTTGACAATCGATGATTTCAAACTCAGTCTCATAGTATCTTCTAAATGTGACATTCTTGCACCATTTTTCTTGTTTCTTCAAAGTTTTTTTTTTATTTTCTTATATTACTTTGAAGTTTTATTTCTCCTCTCTTGTAACATATAATTTTTTTTGATTTTATTAGATTTCATTTCCTTAACTTGTCACAATTCAACTTTATCATATACTAACATAAAATTAAAATAACACTTAATTCTTTTTTATGCTTCTTTTACTTAATAATTTGTAGTAAATAAGAAAGGTCCAATTCAGATCAAACAAGCATCACGTGTCTTATCTTCACTTGCTCTACCTAATTAAATGTTCATTTTGATATTTTTAATTAATTTATTTTTTAGGGTTCATACATGTTTTACTAGTCACGTTAATTCATGTAAATATTTCGATTAATGAAGCTACACTTAATCTACATATAATCATTCTATTTTCTCATACAATTTGTTTTATGTTTTTCAATTATTTCACTTTGATTTTTTTTAATATTATAATATAACTCTAAATCTCTTAAATTGGGTCCTTTATAATGCATTTATTTAGTTATATTACATTCCCCAAAAAAAATTATTTAGATTTAATATATATTTAATTAATATAAAAATAAAAAAATTCATTTATTCTTATTATTGTTTGCAAATCACAAAAAGTTCAGACATGGTCCAATCGAGACAAAACATGCATCATTTGACTTTTTCTCGATAAGCCCTATGGATGTAGACATTCATTATATTTTTTAAAGCATTTTATATTTAGGATTTTCGTAAGCCTTACAAGTTATTTTCATTCATACCAAATAGGATTATTGCGGATATTACATTCAATCTCCTTAGTATTTTGGAATGTAGCTTTTGAGAATAATTTCTTTGATTTCTGCATATTTTTTTAATGATTTGGATATATTTCTTTAAAACTCTTATTCTGCTCCCAATTTTCTTTTACATAATTTTGATTTGATTTTATCATATTTCTTCAATTTATCTGATTTTAGAAATAGCAAATATTTACTAAATATCAAAAAATAATTTATTATTAATTTTTTAAGCTATTTTTGTAATTCACAAGAAATCTGAAGGAGGTCTAATGGAGAAAAAATAAACACCATTGCACTCTCCTTGATTAGCTTTATCTAAGTTAATATTCTTTCTTAATTGTTATAAATATTTTATTTTTCATAATTTTGGAATATTTTATGAGTCATTTTGATTTTCAACAAATTTGGTGTTCAAAAGAATTACACTTGATCTTCTTAGTGTCTTGAAATGCAACTTTTCTATAAAATTTATCCAATTTTTCAAACTTACATTGATTTGACTATAATTTTATTTAACCTTAAATCTCCTCTCATGTGACGTGTATGTCACGTCAATTTGTTATAATACATCATTATACTAATAACTTTTCAACATTAATATATATTTTCTTGGTATGATAATGAAATATTATTAATATTTACAAATATTTATTCGAGTATATCATATAAATTTAAAAAGTAGGATTGATCGATGTGAAATAAATGTCGTTGGACACATCGTAATGGGCTTTTATCTAATTAATAATTCCTTTTTAATATTTTTAAATATTTTGTTATGGTGATTTTTTTTTCATATTTTATTATACAACTAAATTCATACCTTTTTTGTGATCAAGGTTGTCACACTCGATTTTCTTGGCATGATCAAATGAAACAAAGCCTATAATTTCTCTCATTTTTCAAAACTTTCCATTTTGATTTCCTATTGTTACCAAGAAGCACAAATTCCACTCTAACATAATCATTATAATGTTTGATTTTGTTATAATACATTACTTCAATTATCTCATTTTAACTTTATTATATATTTGATAAAAATAAAAATGATAATTTTTTATTTTTCCTATTTATTTTCTTTAGAAATTTATGTAATGTCAATGAGGTCCTATCGATTTAGGACAATAGGATCAAACTCATATAAATGAGATCAAGTTAACTAAATAATTTTTATTTGTAATTTAAATTTTTTTTTGTAAGGTTTTTGGAAAATTTTATGACAAATTTAGATTTGTACCTTATTTGATGAGCAAGGAAATTGTACTCAATGTCCTCAGTGTTTTGGAATGCAACTTTCTTACCCAATTTATCTTATTTCCTTATATCTTTAACTATTATATATAATATTACCATAAAACTATGACACTAGTCTCGTGTCACCATTACAACGCTATGTTTTTGTTATGTTATACGTATTCAACTAATGACATTTAAGCTTTGTTATATTTACTAAATATTTAAATAATAATTTATTCTTATTTATTTTAAGCTTTTTAATTATTTGAATTTTTTTAAATGAGGTTAGATTGATACGAGAGAAAGATAATTAGCTTCATCTAAATGAGCTATAATTAATAAAATAGTCATTTTCATATTTTTTTTTAAAAATTATTTTTAGGGAAATAGCATGTCTTGCACATAAATTGTAATCAATTATTGCTTCAATATTAAGGTAATTAGTATTATAGTAAAAATGAGATTATTTGAAACTAAGTAATACAAGAAAATCAATGTGATTAAAAGGTGACATAATCAGAGATTTAAAGTAACATAGTAATATAACCTTAAGTAAATATATACTAATAGTGGAACTAGTTAAATGGAAATAATATAATGCAATCAAATAAAAGTGATGTAATGCTGATAAGAGATGGTATTTTGTGTTACATTATAATATAACATAATCAAAGAAAACAATTTAAGAAATAAGACACATATTAAGGGAAAGTTACATTCCAAGATGCAAAGGAGATTGAGTATAAAAATGTTCATATTCAAATAAGGAGTGAATCTAAATATTCTTTAAATCTTATGAAAATTATAGAAAATAAACTATAAAAAACATAAAATATGATTTTTTTTAATTATAGAGAGGTCATCAATATGAGTCCAAAGACACTAATTTTGCCTTGGTCAAACCTTTTTTTGAACTCAATTGGAATAAGTATAAAAAATAATAATGATAATAATAATTTGATACATGTTAAACTTAAAATAAATTTAATTAAAGTATTGGAATATGAACAAATCAAACAATGTAATAGTTAGATGCTGTGAAATTAGAGCTTCACTATAATATAATCAAATCAAGTTGGAACATTTGATGAAATGAAACAATCTGTGCAAGAGAGTTACCTTCAAACGTAAAAAGGAGTTCAACTGTAGCATTCTTGATCATGATATCAAATATAAATTGAAATTGCTCAAAAAGTTTTACAACATTATAGATAATAAAAATTTAATGTAACATAACAACGAATATTTACTTCTAATAAAGCTCATCGAGGCAAGTCCAACTATCCTTTTTCCATCCCTATTGAGCTTCATTTTGAATTTCATCAAATTACTAACGTAAATGAACTTAAATAATAGTGAATTATTTTTTTAAGGTTAAGTATATATATATATATATATATATATATATATATATATATATAAATGATATAAATTGAAATAAAGTAATTTAAAAAAAATCAAGCTATGTAATGGTCAATAGTAGGAGATTTAGATTTGCAATATAATATAGGCAAATAAAAATAAAGAACATGAATGAACGTGCTAAATAATTCGAGAAAGTCTCTTTCTAAGATGCTAAACCAATCAAATGAAACCTACTTGACAACTAAATCAAGCGTGAATCAAAATATCTCCAAAAATATGTCGAAATCATTGGAAATAAAATATCTTAAAAATAAAATTTAATATTATATTTGTTAAAGCTGCTTTTGTTTATTTTAATGAGGTTTGTTTCGTCTCAGTTGTACCTCATCTGAAATTACTATGAATAAACTAAATAAATTAGCTTAAATAATAATAAATTGTTATTTTCATATTAAGTGCACGTGTATTAAAGTTGGTATTAGTTAATTTGAAACAATGGTGTATAACCAAATAAAAACATATGGAGGTCACATGTGAAGAGAATTAGTGTTATAGAACAATATCATCATATTAAAGGAAAAACTCTAATAAATAAGATAAATTACAATGGAATGTTGTTTTTAAAATTGAGAGTAACATGCTCATTCGTGAAGCTTTGTAAGGATCAAAATCTCTAACAAAGATTGAAGAATCCTTAAAAAACATATTAAGAAATCATTTAATTAGATAAAGTTGGTCGAGGTGGGTCTAGTGATATTTATTTGATCTCAATCAGGACTCATTTGAAATTGCTTCAAATTACAAGAATAAATAAGCAAAAGAAAAATAAATTATTATTTTAATATTAAGAAAAAATAATGAAAGAAAAAAAAATTGAAGAGAATTAATATAATAAAATTAATGTAATATAAAGGTCACACGATAAAGAGATTTAGATTTACATAGTAATCTAACTAAGTGAAAGTAAAAAAATTTCAAGAACTAAAATTAATTATTTGGGAATATTATGGTCCAAGGTTGCATGCAGATTTAGTGTAACATCCCTATTTGTCAAATTAAATACAAATTTAAAGTACTCAATAGAATGGTTAAAATACTAAAAAATAAAATATCTAAAAATAAAAAATTGAATATTTAGGTAGATAGAGATTGTTGAGATCAGTTCAATGAAGTTAGTTTTGTCTTGATCAAACATTGTTTGAAATCACTATGAATGCTCATAGAAAATAAACATAAATTATAATAAAATATGATTTTATTATTATGTAAATATGTATTGAAGTTGAAACGAGATCAATTAAAGTAATATAATATAACCAAATGAAAGTGACATAACACACACATGAGAAGAAATTTAAAGTTACATTGTAATATAAAGAACTCACAAAAAAATTTAAGTATGGTAAGTTTGCCTAGAAAGTTGCATTCTAAGATACAATAGAATTTTTGTCTTACATTTGCAATCATCATATTATAGATGAAGTATAATTTCTTATAAAATAAGCAAAAATTGTAGCTCTAAAAACATTTTAAAAACATAAAAACAAATATTTAAATTGATAGAGCTTGTTGAGATGACTCTAATGAGCTTTCTTTTATCTCAATCAAACTAGATTTAGAATACTTATGAAATTATTTTGTTAAATAAGAATTAGTAATAATAAATTACTATTTTAATATTAAGTTGTTATATGACAAAGCTAACTAAGTTAAATTGAGGCAAAGTAATATCAACAAATCAAAACGATGTAAAGGTCAAATGAGGGAATATTAGATTTTTATTGTAAAATTAGTAATTAAAAGAAAAAATTGTTGAAAAATAATTTTAATATGAAAGTACCATTCAAATACTAACACGATAAAATTTAAAAACCTTGATCAAAAACTTAGGTACAAATCGGAATACCTTATAAAGTGTGACAAAATAATTGAAAATAAAAAATTATAAAAATATATAAATGTATTTTTTTTGGATAGTGTTTGTTGGGATGAGTCTAGTAGTGCTTATTTTATCTCCAATGCACTTCATTTAGAGTTACTATAAATTATCAAAAAACATAAATACAAATAGTAACATATTTTTAATTTAATGTTGAATGAACTTATTTTATTGTTGGAATGAGAGATATTGAAGCAATGTAGTATAACTAAGTTAACATGTAAAGGTTACACTAGCGTAGAATAGAGTTTTATGTTGTAAAACCTAAAGAAAGAAAAAAATTGGGGAAATAAGATAAGTAAGACAACAAAGTTAAATTCTAACGACGAGATGTAGTGTAACGTTCTTGATGGTTAAGGTATGAGTTAAAATCTCATGTAAGGAAATCTGGAACTCTAAAAAAATAAAATACTTCAAAAAGAATGTAAAACTAAATATTTAATTGGATAGATATTATTAAGATAAGAAACATGACTTTTGTTTGGTCAGAATTGAACCTCATTTTTAATTACTAAAATTTTTTAAAATTAAATTTGTTTAAATAATAAAAAATTATTATTTGAAGATTAAGTAAATATTAAAGCTTAATTGATAAAAATCAACTAAATATAATATAATAGAATAAAAAAGACATGTAAAGGTCACACAATAAGAGAAATATAAGCAAATCAAAGAAAAATATTTGAAAAAATATTACGAGTATTACCAGAACATCAAATTAAAAAATAATAAGAAGTTGGACTATAATAGCCTCAGTCATCAAATAAGGTATGAATCAAAATATTTCTTAAACAATTCTGAAAACAAAAGAAAATGAAATAATTTAAAATATAAAAAATAAATATTTAATAGGATATTATTTATTAAGATTAGTACAAGAGCATTGGCTTCATCTTTATTAGACCATGTTTTGAATTATTATTAACGACAAAATTCACTAAGTCTAAATAATAACAAATAATTCTTTTAACATTAAATAAATATAAATTAAAGATAAAATAAACAAAATTAAGTAATTTAATAAAAAGATAATAAACTAATAAAATACTCACATAGGAGTAGAATTAGAGTTTCATAGTAATATAATCAAATTAAAAAAAACAAATTGAAGAAATGAGTTTAATTATATGTAAGAGTTTCATTCAATGATAGTAATGTACTCAAATGTAACATTCGCAATTGTCAAATCAGTTACTAATATAAATATCACCTAAAGAACAAAAAAATTAAAATAACAAAATATTTCAAGACTTAAAAAATGAATATTTAAATTAGACAACATTTTTTCATCCTGATCATACCTTGAATGGAAATACTACAATTTACAAAAATAAAAAAAATATAAATAATAATAAACTAACATTTGTAAAAAAATTTAATATATATTAAAATTTAAATGAGATAAATGGAAATAATATAACATAACTGGATGGGAGGTCGAGTAATGAGTTAATTCATATACGAAAGAATATTCTAAGATATTAAGGAGATCACATGTAACATCCTTCATCATCAAATAAGATACGAATAAACATTTCTCATAAAGCTTGCAAAAATCCTAGAAAATAAAATATATAAAAAGATAAAAATTGAAAGGTTGAATGGGATTTGTCTTGGTTGGTAGAGACTAATGAGGTTTACTACATCTTTGTGAGACATCCTTTAAATTAGTTATTTTTAATCAAAGTTAATAAGAATTAATAACCAAATTAAAGCATTGTAAAGGTCACACAATAATAGATTTTAAAATATGTATCAAAACAATGAAATAAAATAAAGATATTTGAAGAATTTTTACGAATTATATTTGAAGTTGCATTCCTAGATATTAAAGTGATAAAGAAAAACATCCTCTACTATAAAAGTAAGTGCTAATAATGAATACTTAATATGATAGAGTTTGATGGGATGACTCCAATCTAATTGTTCTCATCCTTATCAAACTTATTTTACTAATTTCTACAACTTGTAGTGGTAAAAAGGCATAAATATTAATAAATTACTATTTTTTAATTAAATAAATATATATTTAAGATAAAATGTGTTAAATTGAAAAAATGTAACAATACCTTATCAAAGCAATGTAATGTTAACATGATTGGAGATTTAGAGTTTCATTATAATATAACAAAATCGAAGCAAAATATTTGAAAAAATAGGATAAAGTAGATAGCAATGTTACATTCCTTGCTATTAAGGTGATTTGTTGCAACATTCTCTTTCAAAAAATCAAGCATGAATTGAAATGTCTCATATGGTGTATAAAGATAATATAAATTAAAGTTTTTTAGAAACAACAAAGTGAATAAATAGTTGGATTAATCCAATTAAGAAGAATCAAGCAATATTTATTTCATGTAGTTTAGATCTACTTAGAATGACAACGAATAACCAGAGTAAATTCTAACACCAAACATATCATATCATTATAATATAACTCTTAATTACCTTAATATTATAATAATAAAAGTTTAAAAAAATAGAAGACATTAACAACTTAACTGGGCAAGGAATGATGATAAAAACTTCATTTTTTTCAAATCATCTAAATGTTCATGTCTAACACATGAAACTACTATACCTCATAAATAAAATAGATAGAGTTTCTAAAAAAACTACAAATGCTTCCTTTGTTCAACTTATTAATTAATAATAATAATCATAAAAGATATAATATTTACATTAGGGACAAATCTATAAATACAATTTCAAAATAATCAAACTCTCTATACCCAAATATTTCCAGTTCAAAAGATTACATAGTTAGCATTGCCTCATGACATAACAAAATCCATAACTTTATAATTCCTTCAGGAAGTGTTAATTATAATCTACAAAAGCAATAAAGTTTAATAATGAGATAAATATAAATACATATATTGACACATCACCTCAAATACAATCATCCACATGTCCTTTATAATACATAAAAAGAAATATCACAATTTTCAAAAAGAATAAGGTATCAAATGTAATAAAACCTAAAGTTTTTGTTCTCTTTGTGCTTTAGAATTTTTGCCTATAATGTACATACATAATAAGCTTAAATGCCTAGTAACTAAATTTCTAAATAAATAATAAAATGAGATAAATATGATAATAAGATAAATTATAAAAAAACAAATCAATAATACCAAGCAAGTTCTTGTGATCATCTTCTAGAAATGTATGTAAACTCAATTGACAAGATCATGATATCAATACTTTAAAACTTGTAAAATCTTATGAGAGCATGTGATCAATTGATGGAGTCATATAAAATAATCAATAAAAAAAGTTGCATAGTTGCAGCTTGTAATATTTTCATGCTTACATTTTTTTATCAATTATAATTTTTTTAATCCATCTATAAACAATATTTTTTTAAGTTTTAAACTACTTTGATTCAAGTATTTTCTTAACTTTTTCATCCCATTATTATTTTTTATATATTTAATGACACTTTTGAGATCCCAAGAAATCTATAGCATATGTACATCACGAACATATAGGCCACACCTGATATCACATCATCTGACATAATATAATATATTATAAACCTAGCTAATAGGAATATCAAACCATGTCTGCCTTATAATGAATCTCAATTTTAGGCTATTAGATCACATATGAACTAGATCATTATATATCATATCTATATTATAGTAGATCTTATTTAACTACTAGATCACATACCAAGAGACAAATCATATGTTATATCTACATTATAGGAAATTTTATCTGTAGTTATTAGATCACAATGCAAGTGACCCATCGTAAATCATATATCAATATCATATCAAATCTCATCTTTAGCTATTAGATCACATAACAATTAGCTCAGTATATATTATAACCAAATCATAGTAGATAACATCTCTATCTATTACATATCAAGTGAGGTCGATTATTATTGGTAATAAATCATAGTATAAATCCTCATTGGCACTTGTAGTGGCAGTAGCATATTAAAGCTAGAGTTAAAGTTACTGGACAAATACTATAATTCTCATTTTAGTCATTCTTGCCAAACTATATCCATGATACATCAACACCATCATTGAAAAAATAATCACAACAAAACTTATATAGCCTCATTCATATAGGGTATGTGTCATATGAAATTATTTTTTATTTTGTTTTTTTTTCAATTCTTATTTCAATATACTTGCTCTATTCTCTTTCATCAATGTTTCTTATATCCCACATCACTGGTATGACTAAATAAATCAATTAATTCAAATATTTATTTTTATTTTTGATCACATAAAATGTAATAATAATGGAAAATATTGTATAAAAGAAAATATAATACACTATAATATTAATTGTTAAATAATAATAACAAAAAATCATTCTTAATTATAGTTACTTTAAATTTACTTAGATGCTTTTCTAGGAAAACTATTACATTAACTTTTCTTTCCCTTTCACTTCCTACAAATGAATGATTAAATATCTATTTTACAAAGTTATGATTATTGCATAATACTAATTCAAATAATATTTCCTATTCTTCCATGAATTCAATGGTTCTTGCATAAGATTTTTTTTTTATTCAATTGAGCAATTTCAATG
This sequence comes from Vanilla planifolia, assembly GCA_023846275.1. NCBI lineage: Eukaryota > Viridiplantae > Streptophyta > Magnoliopsida > Asparagales > Orchidaceae > Vanilla > Vanilla planifolia. The sequence goes on from JAIUJO010000074.1 coordinate 955,356, forward strand.
TCCACTGTACATATTCTAGATAGAAACATCCCCTTCTTAACTATAATGAATGGAGATACATTACAAAATCTTGTTGGCTAATTATTCTACACAAAAATAATATTGATATGTAAATAAAAAAAATTTCCCTAATTAAAGAATGAACACCATGTTTTTTTGTGTTACTAAATATTTGAAATACTTCCCTTTAAAAATTAAGTAGATAAGCTAGTTGTATAGTTTCTTTGACAATTAATGTAGTCGATGGTCTATTATTAGTACAAGTACATGTCATAGTTAAAAAGCACAAGGTACAATAAGTTACTAATGGATGGAGAGAAAAACATAAAAATAAGCATAATAAACTAAGATCACCATATTAGGTTAAATAATTAAATTTAATTATTTTTATTTGGTTAATATCTTGTAGCAATATTTGTCTTGAATGACATTTTATGTTGGGAATAATAGAAAAAAAATGGTAAGCCATTCAAATCAAGGCCATTAGGTGAGGACTATTCGGACCTTTTAACAAAGACCGATCTATAGGATTTGGAATTTGAGGTCTTTCGATCAACTTGGGGCAAGAACAAGGCGGTGAAGGCTATAATTTGCATGAGTCTTAGTATAGTCTTACTGAATTTTGAATGACTCATGGCGTCTATGAGCAATGCCTTAGTTCATTTTGTTTGCATCAATTAAAGTCATTATATACTAGTTCTTTAGTGTAATGATTAGAGTTTACAATGTACAAGAATAAAATGAACTTTAAGTGATATTTAGTTAACTTTGGAAAAACTCCAATAGGTTCTTGCTTAAGATTATAGAATACAAATTTGGAACCTCGGTTCTATGTTCAACAAAATGTGTGCCCATTACATTAGAGCACTTAGTCCTTGTAGTTTAGAGCAAAGGTGTAACATTTTTATGACAATAAATAGGCTTAAAGAGAGTTAGTAATTTCTGGGGATTAATGGATGAGAGAGGTATTTAACAGACAAGGATCATCGAAGGTTATATTGTTAGTAACAAATTACAACACTTGTCTTGTATGTCTGGAGTTTTGGAGTTGGCAACACACCAAGGTTGAGTTGTGATCTCAAAAGGAATAAGAACATGGCTAAGTATTGTTGAACTAGTACTATAAAGAGGATTTCAAATAGAATTAGTATCTAACATAAAGGAGATAGTATTTATATTGTTATTGCTCACAAGACTTTTGGCAAGCTTCCTGACCACTTCACCATGAACTGGTGTCCATCTTAAATAAACTCCAAAACATTAGCTCCCTCACCCCTTATATACATGCACACAGATGTTATGTGGAAGCCATAATTTACTTTTTTAAGTAAAGAGTTAATGGCCCCCCTTTACTCATGGCAAGGTGCTTGTTTTCTTTTCTTTAAGGGAAAAGAAACCTTAAGTATGTATAAGAAAACATGATACTTCTTTAAAACTTGTAGGACTTCTGATATTAAATGCTACTGATGGATAATCATGGTAGTGATGCTCATCTACAAGGTTCAGTGTGCGAATTTGCCTCAATGGTTTCGACAAAATAGCTATAATTAGCACTTGTAATAAAGAGGCAATTCCATAAGATCCCAGCCTACTATACCAATTATGGTGGCCCCCTATAGCCACATAACTATATCCTTTACTTGATGTTTTTATCTCTTTGTATCCATATGGCACAAGATAATCAAGGGAAAGTTCCTAAACATAAAACCCTCATCTCTATATCATCTATAGTCTAATCTACTCTATGGATGTTGCTAAGCTATGAGACATAATTATTGTTAATAGAATTCAAGAGATTTCTTTTATTCTTATTTTTATTTCCTTAATTATGAGCACCTGATTAGTGGGGTTAAGTTGTCATTCTTCTCTAGTAGAACAATTTCAATGTTTCGCCAATAGATGACTATGGATAATTGAGGTACCAAAAAAGATTTCAAGTTAATAGCTAGGGATTCTACTCTGGTTTAGTCAACATTTTCTTATAGATATCAACCAAATCACTAAGATTTTTAGGGATATAATCTCTTCTTCGTGTGTTAGAGCTTTCTCAATAGTTAACCAAGTTGTTTCCATCAATTATGTGTTGACTTCCCTTGCTATCTATGCCCTGTTCACAAGTGCATTTTGGGAAACATCCTAATTAAAATTGAGTAGAAGATTCATTATTTTCTCTAGAGAAGTGTCATATTGATTCATGTCATTCACTAAATAACTAAAGAGAGGGTGTCACATTGCATGCCCCACCACAAACTTTTGGGAGTAGAGGAATGTTCTTTTGGTTGAAACTCCTAGAAAGACCATTAGAAATGATGGCACAGTGATCAGATAGTGTTAAGGCTCTACAACAGTTTAACGAACGAGGCCCTTTGTTTGTGTGAGAAACAACTCATCTTGAAATTGATCTTCATAAAGGGCACAAAAAATGGAAGAAGTAATTGTTTGACTCACTAGCTTTGTGATTAATTGCACTGTAATGGATGATTCAAAGGCAAGGCCTCATCTATGCAGTTGACTTACTACAATCAACATGGGTGATTTTAGCTTTAATGATGTTGATAATCTAATCAAAGATGGTTGGATAACAAGGCAAATTAGAGTATTACTTTGGACATTATGTGATATATCGGATAACAAAGCTTCCATTAAGTTCTCTTGATAGTAGAGAAGATGCTCATTTGATGTAGAAAGGCATCCTTTATGGTTTTTGAAGGTCTCTCTTTTATAAGAGAAGAGCACCCTAATAGCAATTGTTTGAAGAATTGAGCTTAGCAAATGTTTACTATCAACCTTTTGCAAGTATGCATATAAGAATTTGTTGGATGCTTTCTTCCCTTGCATGATTTCCTCTTTAGCAAGTTTTCATCTCTTGTAAGTTGGCATAGTAGGTACTTCACCTACTTAACCAATCGTTCTATATATCAAAGATAATCAAAGCCTTCATAAATCTTCTTCTGTGTTGCTATAAAGGCAATTATATATAAGTTCAATGCTGAACTTCTTACTACTTAGCAATTAAGTTTACCTACATTATTCTTATGTCTTCTATGAATCACAAAGTTACTTACCTATACGAAGCTGCTAATGTGGAAAAAAGATTTTTATCTCAAATGCATTTTTGGAAGATTTTTTCTTAGAAGTTGGAATCTCCCTCCCAACTGACATTTTTGTAATCCACAAAAAATATCATACTTTTTTTGTGATGGAGAAATATAAATAAAATTTAGTCAAAGAAATAATTCTAAAATGGGTAGAAAATAACTTATAATGTTCTGCATTGTGACTTTTTATTACAGTATTACTAAGGAAAATAATAACAAAACATAAGAATGATCTCAACATTGTAGCAATGATGAATAACGAATGCATAAATTGCATAAATAGGGCTTTAAGAGACAATTAGAGGCCTCTTTAATATTTTAAGATTTAGACATAGCTTAATAGTAGGGCTTTGAATAGTTATAAAACTAAAAAAACAAATTAGGGTTCTCATAGGAAAAAGTTATGATCAACTTTGATTCCTTTGAATGATCGGTTTTGTTATCATAGGAAGACAACCGATGGATTTTTTAATTTCAAAAGTGTTTATCTACAAAGAACAACAGATTTAAGAAAGTCAAAAAAGGGCACATAAAGGGATACATTGCATTTTAATTTATGCGTATGAGAATCAAAGAGTAGGACTATTCTTGTAATCATCATTAACTTAAGAGCTCTTCGTATATCTCCACAGTTGTGATCATGTTTTTCTATTGAATAGCTTCCTACTATAAAATTCATGCTACCAAGTGAGACATAAGTGAGAAATGAAGATATTATAAAGCAAGTGAAAGAGATAAGGCAAGTTGATAAACTATAAGGATTTCCTAGTCATCCTTCATAATAGTGGTTCACTCATTTCTTTTTCCACAAATCGCATGGAGAGGAAGAATTTCAATTCAAGCATTTTGTTTTGGTTGGCAATGAGGGGATGTAACATGCAGGCGATTCACTCATACTTTATGTTCTAAGTTATGAACGATATGAAGTACAGACCCAATAAGGAGATAAGGTTGATTCTTGATGATATTAAATTGGAGAGGTGACTATACCTTAGATGGTGCAAGTCGAAGTTACTTCGGGATAATGAGTGAGAAGAAGAAAGTACTATTGGGGATGAGTGTAATGTTTTAAAACGTTTTGCAAATCCATTTTGGATTATTATGATTTTTTAATTTGAAATTTGAATAAGAAAATAAACTATTTACTAGATACAATTATTATGCACAAAATCCATTAATATAATCTTAAAACTTCACATTTCACTTTCAATTTTCTCTTACTTGCCCAGTTGAGTGTCAATAGCCAAATTTGAAACCTTAATCATGGTTTTATTGTTACTTAAAAATCATTGCCATTGAAAAAGTAGTGAAGAGCCTGATTGATTTTTTCATCAATATGGTCATTTATTGGACTTAAAAAATGATTCAATTTTTTTCATTCTAGTCTTCAACTCACTTAATTATTATAATCGCTGAGCCTAATGTTGATCATCTCCTTTAAATAATGGGGGAGCATCAATAATCATTCTTAAGAAAAGGGCACAAAATTATAACCATTAGAGAGAGAAAGAAAGAGACTATATGTTGATTGTAAGTTGTATTTTTGATAGGGTCAAACTTCAACAGACATCTTATGTAATGTTTTTGATTCTTACTAAACATAATTGTTTATGATCTATATATTATAGTTATTCTTACAGCAAGTTAATGAGTTAATTTAATATAAAATTAAGTTAATATTGATATTTTGTTGGTTAACAAAACATAACATGCAAAATATGAAAATTATTAATGACATAACATATTTATCAATTCATGTCCTCGTCCAAATTGTTATAATGGTGAGATTTGTTATGACTAAGGTGAGTTAGTTTCCTTAGTAAGTATTAGGATGACTTATTCTATTGTTTGTTAAAATGATGTTGAAATTTGTGTGAGTGCATTCTCCCAATCACTACTAGGATGTGTTTGCTCTCACATAGTTTATGAAAATTATGAGATCAAATTAGAACTTGTTGGCTCGCCCAATTGTCATTGTGGTGAATTACTTCTCATGGTGAAGATGATAGCATAATATGGGATGAGTCAATTCCCCTAGGGTATGAAGTGGGTTGGTTACCTGAATAGAGAAATAAGATAAATTGAAGAAAAACAATGGCTTTCTAAAATTAAATAAATTGCATTGAGACTTCCACCAAAAAATACTAAGATTTAGTGAAACATGTTTGATGGTCAAATAAGGCATGATATGAATGCTACCATAAAGCATGCAAAAATTTTAGAAAACCTATTTTTAAAAAAAAAAATGAATACTTAATTACATAGAGCTCATCAAGATGATTCTAATAAATAAAGTAAATATGAATAAATAAAAATTATTTATTATTTTAAAATTACATAAACATATCTTGAAACTGAAATGACAACTTAAAGAAGTATGATATAGCCAGATCAGAGACATGCAAAAGCCATGCATGAGGTGATTTAATGTTAGATAGCAATTTAACCAAATCAAACAAAAAATATTTTAAAAAATTTTAGAAATTGTACTAGAAATAACAATTACAAGATACTTAAGTGATTTAGTGCAGTATCCTTGATTATCAAATCTAGTATGATTCAAAATAGCTCTTAAAGTATGCCAAGACAAAAGAAAGTAAAACATTTAAAACTATAAAAAGAATATTTTATTGGATAGGGGACATCAAGTTTAAACCAATAATGTTTATCTCATCTTTATTGAACCACATAATGAAAATTTATACAAATTACCAAATTTAAAATGCATAAATGTTAATAAATTTTTAATTTAATAATAAGTACATATATATATTTAAGCTAAAATGAGACAATTAAAGCATTGTAATATAGTAAAATCAAAGTCATCTAATGCTCACTCAAGATAAGATTTAATGTAACATAGTAATGTAATCAAATTGAAGCAAAGCATTTGAAGAAATTTGATAAATCACACAAAAATATTGCATTCAAAGACACCAAGGGATCTGGTATAAAATCCTAAATCATAAAATTATGTATGAATAAATGTCTCATAAAATATTGTAAATCTTAACAAACAAAAATATTTAAATACATAGAAAAATGAATATTTAGTTAGATAAAGAATATTTACATGAGACTAGTGACAACTATTTCTTTTGATTGGACCTAGTTTGGAGATACTCTTAATTATCAAAATAAATTATGAAAAATAATAATATTATTTTAATATTTTGTTAAATAGAAATAACATAATATAACCAAAACAAAGACATGTAAAGGTCACATGAGTGTTGATAAAAATTATATAGTAATATAACCAAAACAAGGCCTAACACTTCAAGCAATGATATAAATTATATGGTAAAGCTATATTGAAAGATAATATGAAGATTAACTATAACATCATTGATCCTTATATTAGGTATAATTAGAATTGTCTCATTAAAGATGTTAAAACCTTAGAAAAAAATAATTTAAAAATATTAAAATAAATAATTAATTGAATATAACTTGATAAGCCAACTCCAAATCTTTTGTTTTGTCACAATCGAACCACATTTGGAATTACTGCAAGTTACCAAATTAGATAAGCATAAATAAACATAAATTTTAATATTAACATTCAGTGAATATATATTAAATTAAAAATCTGATAAAATAAAACAATATAATATACAAAATTAAGTTAATGCATACATGAGAATGAAAATTAAAGTTTTGTAGTAACATAATCAAATTAATGAAAAAAATTAATGAAATAAATTTTATTGCAAAGTTAACTCCATGTACGAAGGAGATTAGGTATAAAATCCTGGATGGTTAGATAAAAAAAACATTTAATTTCGTAGAGTTCATTAAGATGAGTAGAGCTATATTTTTTTCATCTTGATCAAGCTTATTTTTGAATTATTATGAATTAAAAAATTAAATAAGCATAAAAAATTAATTAAGCATAAAAAATTACAAGTTTGATATTAAGTAATTACATATGATATTAAAATGAGATAAATTAAACTAATATATATATATATATATATCAAAGTCAAATTTCTTTAATTTTCACATCATAGGAGAGTTAGATTAATAAAGTAATATAACAAAATTAAAAAGAAATATTCGGGGAAATGATATAGCTCATGCTAGAAAGCTATATTCCAAGACAATGAGGAGATTGACTATAACATCTTTGATTATTAAAGAGGGTATGAATTGAGATTAAATTATTTGAAAAATATAGAATTGTATATTGAATGTCTCCAATGAAATTTTTTTTCTTGATCAAACATTATTTTAAGTAACTTCGAATTACAAAAGTAAACAAACTTAAAAAAGTAATAAATTATTATTCAAAAATTAAAAATAAAAATAAAATTATAATGAGATAAATTGAAATAATATAATTTAATCAAATAAAAGCAATGTAAATGTGACATGAGAAGACGATTTGAGTATCTTCATAATATAAGAAAACTAAAGCAAAAAGTTTGAAGAAATGGTAAATTATATGAGATATCTATATTCTAAGATATTAAGATGTTTGAAGGCAGCATTCTTCATCATCAAAGTAGGTATGAATCAAAAATCTTATAAAACTTTCTAAAATACTTGGAAAAAAGAATATTAAAAAAGCAATTTTTTAATTAGATAGATTTTATAAAGATGAGAGTGATGACCTTTGTTTCCTTTTTATGAGACCTAAGAAACAATTACTTTGAATTACAAAAAAGTGAATAAACATAAATAATGATAAATTATTGTTAAAAATGTAATTAAATATTCCTTCGTAGCAGAAAGGACATAAATTAATGTAATATGTTATTAAAAAAATCATGGCAATGCAAAGGTAGCACTAGAGTTAGAGTTACATAGTAACATAACTTAATAAAACTAAAATCTTATATAGAAATTGATATTTTATATGAATAATTAGCAATGCAAAATTTTAAGATGTTATACTATGACTTATTTTGACATTAAATAAGAGTCAAACCAAAGTATCCCACAAAGAGAGCAAAAACACAAATCAAATATTGCACTCCAAATTAAGAAAATGAATACTTAATTAGTTAGAGGTCATCGAGATGATTGGAATTATTTTTTTCAACTCAATCAAAAATCATTTAGAGTTACTACAAATTAAAAATATAAATTGGTAAAAATAATAATATAAATATTATTTTATTATTAGATATGTAAATATATAAATTGAAATTATATAAATTGAAGAAATCTAATATAACCAAATCAAGTTTTTGTATAAGTCACATGAGTTCAGATTTATAGTTACATAGTAATATAATTGTATCAACATAGAAAATATTAAAAAATTGAGATAACATGTACTAGATAGTTGCATTCTAAGATGCTAAAATGATCAAGTGTAACATTTTAGATCATCAAACTGGACATGAATTGAAATATCTCATAAAACATCTCAAATGGCTAGAAAGTAATATATAAAAAAATATAGAAAAGTGTTCTTAATTAGATAAGCTTATCAAGATGAGTCAAATAAAATTTTTGTCTTGATTTGAGCTCATTTTGAGCTACTTCTAATTATAAAGATAAACAAACGTAAAGAATAATAAATTAAATTTAGTTAGTATCACCAAATCAAAGTGGTTCAAAAGTCACCAAAGAGAAGAATCTTAGTTTCGCTACACTATAATTAAATGAAAATTATAGTTTTTTTTAAAATTAGATAAATTAGGTGGTAAATTTTCATTCCAAGTTCCTTACGACATCATTTGTGATATCATCGATCATCAAATCTTGCATGCATCAAAATTATTCACAAAGCATATAAAAACACCTAAAAATAATAATATTTAATTGGATATAGCTAATTGAGATAAGTTCAATGCAAATTGTTTCTCAATAGAAACTCTTTTGGAATTATTGTAAATTACAAAAAAAATTAAGCATAAATAAAGGTAAAAAAATATCAATGTTTAATTTGTTATAAGTGTGCCAAAACCTAGAAAATAATTTTTTATTACATAAGAAAGAAAACTTAATTGGATAGAGTTTTTTTAGTGAGTATAATGACATTTGTTTTGCTTTAATCACATTTTTTTAGAATTTCTATCAATTACAAAATTAAATAAGCATTAATAATGATAAATTATTATTTTATTATTAGGTGAGTATATATTAAAAGAAAAATTACACAAATTAAAGCAATGTAATACACATCAATAAATCACTTTTAATCTTTGCACTAGAAGACAGGTAGAGTTAGCAATGAGTATAAGCAAATGAGAGTGTTTAATTTCAAAAAAATAAGGTAAATTATGAAAGAACCCTGTGTTCAAGGATGCTCTAGGTTTTGAAAGTAACTTTCCCGAACATTTAATCAACTATAAATCGAAATGTCTAAAAAAATAGGCTAATTCACTAGAAATCAAATATTTAAAAAATATAAATACATATTTAAATAAATAGTGCTCAATGAGATAAGTTTGCAACATTTGATTAGTCTCTATCAAACTTCATTAGGAATAACAAGAAATAATAATAATAAGTTTAAATGACAATAATTTATTTTTTAAATATGAAGTAAATTATATCAAAACAAAAACTTGATAAATTTAAGTGGTATAATTTAACCAAATAAAAGAGATGTGAAGCTGACATGCAAGGAAAATTTGTGTTTTATATTAATAAAAGCAAAAAAAAGCCAAAAAAAAATAAAAAATGAGTAATACTACAATGAAATGTTGCATTGGAAGATCATAAGGAGATTTAGTGTAATATCTTGATCGTTAAATCTTTTAAAAATTGAAAAGTCTAGTAAAGCATGACAACATAGTAAATAATTAAACATTAAAAAATACAAAATGTACACAAAATTAGATAAAACTCATCGAGATGAGTATGAAGACTTGTTCTTGCTAGATCCAACTTTGTTTTGATTTAATGTGAATTACCACAATAGATGAACATAAATAATAACAATCTACTTTTTTAATATTTTGTAAACACATGTTAGAGCTAAAATAAGGTAAATTAAAGTAATATAATATAACAAAATAAAAGCAATGTAAAGTTCATACACTAGAGGATTTCAAGTTACTAAGTAATGCAAACAATTCAAAGAAAAACATTTCAAAAAAGGAGTTAAATTCTAAAGGAAAGTTTCATTTTAAAGTACTAATGAGTGTGATTATAATATTCTCGACAATCACATCATCTGCAAATATAAATTCCACATAAAGAGCATCAAAACCTTAGGAGACAAAATTTAAAAATGTATAGTATATTTTCAATTCGTTAGTGGAGAAGAGTCAAATGACATGCGTTTGGTCTCAATGGAACTCGATTGAAATTATTACAAATGATAAAAGTAAATTATAATAAATAATAATAAGTTATTACTATTGTATCATGTAAAAATAACATTAAGACAATTTAACATAAATTAAAGAATGTAATATAAAAAAATAAATGTGATATAAATGTCACACAAATAGAGTATTAGAGTTTCATAGTAACACACAAAATGCCAAGAGAAACTTTTACACGAATGATATAATATATAGGAGAAAGTTACGTTTGAAGGTAGTAAAGAGTTTAATGGTAATATCCTCGACCGTCATCAAAGTACTACATAAAATGTGTAAAATCCCTAAAAAAGAGGTAAATTGATGTGTAGTTACATAACCAAATTAAAGTAATATAAATCTAACATGACATGACTTATAGAGTTACAAAGTGACACGAAGATATCTATGTAAAACAATTAAACAAATCATACAAAACATACAGGAAAATTGAATTCCATGATTTTTTGGAGATCATGTTTAGCATCCTCAATCATATAATTTTCTTAGAAGAAAAATGCCTCATGAATGATGAATTTATCTACGAAAAAATATTTTAAAAAATATAGAAATTAATTTATCTATGAAAAAATATTTTCCTGATAATAATATGACCAAATCAATTTTGAACATTTGAATAAATGAATTTACTTATAAAGGAAAGATGCAAAAAAATTTATTAAGTTGATTTAGTGTACCATCCTCGATCATTGAATAAGGTATGAGTAAAATTGTCACTTAAAATATGCCAAAATTTAAGATAATAAAATTTCTAAAAAAAAGTAAAATGATTATTTAATGCAATAAACCACATTAAGATTTTTCTAAGATTGTTTGTTATGTCTTTACTAGTCATCAATTGTAATAACTACTAATTAAAATATAAAAAAGGATAAAAACTTAAATTAATATTTTAAAATCAAGAAAATACATATTAATGCTAAAAGAAGATAAATTAAACTAGTGTAATACAAAAAAATCATAGAGTTATAAAGGTGCTAATATAAAAGACTTATAGTCACATTATAATATTATAGAAATTGAATGAGAAAAATTGAATGGAGGAGATACATTATTTTGGCAAGTTTCGTTAAATGATAATTAGTTGTTAAAGTGTAACATCCTCGATGGTCAAATCTTGTAAGAATTAAAATAACCTGTAAAATATATTAAAATCTTAGTAAAAAACATTTAAAAATATTAAAGTGAATAATTAAATTTATAAAGCTCATTAAGATTAATCCAATGATATTGTTTTCCTTCATAAAACAACGTTTGGAATTGCCTTAAATCACCAAAGTAAATGAGCATAAATAATATTAAATTGTTCCTTTCAATTTTAAAAATAAAATATTTAGAAATATAAAAATTAATATTTACCACGTGTCCAACAATGTTTTTCTCTTCTCCATCAAACCTTGTTTTTAGTTATGAAAAATTTCCAAATAAATAATAAATTATTATGTTAAAATCAACAAAATATATATTAAAATTCAAATGAGATAAATTGAAGTAAAGTAATATCACGAAATCAAAGCGATGGTGATGACTCAAGTGAGGGGATTTAGTGTTATATAGTAATATAAAATGATAAAAGTGATAAAAATGATGAAATAAAATAAATTATATAAAAAAGTGGCACTCCAAGATGCTAAGGTAATTGAGCATAATATCTTATAATGTCAATTTAGGTACGAATAAAATGAATTCTGAAGAATGACAAAAACATACAAAATTAAATAATTATTAATATAAAAATAAAAATTTAGTTAGGTAGAGCTCATCAAGATGAGTCTAATAACCTTTGTTTTTTCTTAATCAAGCCACATTTGGAATTACCCTTATTTACCAAAGTATATAAGTAGAAATAATTTAAAATTCCCTTTTTTATATAATGCAAGAAGCATAATAATGTTGGTAAGAGATAAATTGAAGCAAAGTAATACAACTAAATTAATGTAATGTAAAGGTCAAGTTCACAAATTAAGTTTCATAGTAACTCACCCAAATAAAAAACCATTTGTAGAAGAAAGATAAATTACATGAGAGAGTTGTATTCCACGACACTAACAAGATTTAGTACAACATCCTAAATTGTTAATTAAGGTACAAATCAAAATGTCATAAAAGAGATGCTAATATCCTAGATAATGAAATATTTAAAATAATAAAAAAGAATATTTAATTGAATTTAGTTCATCGAGGACAGCCCGACATTGAATGTTTTATCTAAATCAGACCACTTTCAAAAGAACTTAGATTTGCTAAAGTAAAAAAATAAAAAAATACTAATAATTTTATTATTTTTATATCAAGAACAAATATATTAAAATTCAAATTAAAAAAATTGAAGCAATGAAATTTGGAAAAATCGATGTTAAGGGTCATAAGGGGAGAATTATAATTTAATATTAACATAATAAAATCAATGTTATGAATTTGTAGAAAAGTGATAATTTGAAAAGGAAAGTTAGATTCTAAGAACTATGGAGATTACTGGTAACATCGTCGATTGTTGAATACGTTATGAATAAAATATTAAGAAATATGTAAATGAGTATTAATTACGATAAAGCCCATTGTGATGAGTCCAATGATGTTCCTTTCAGCTTGATTTGATCTTTGTTTAAATTGTGGCAAATAATAAAAGTAAATAAGCTTAAATTATGATAAATTATTCTTTTAAAATTAATCTAATAAATATTAGAGTAAATTTAAGACAAATTGAAGCAATGTACTACAAAATAAATCAAAGTGATATGTTAGTCATTTGAGCAAGGATTTAGAGTTTATAGAATATAACAAAATTATGGAGAAAAACTTAAATTTAAGAAAAATTTTACAATAAAATTACATTAGATGATACTATGGAGAAAAAGTTTATCAGTGATTTTCAACTCAATTACAAATAAAAAAGCTCATAAAGTATACCAAAACCAAAGAAAATAAAATATTTTAAAATACAAAGAAGAATACTTAATTGTATAGAGTTCATAAGATCTATCGAATTACATTTCTTCCCCCATTAACTCTCAATTGGAATTTCTATGAATTATTAAAGTAAATAATTAGAAATAAATTAAATTAATATTTTCAATAATAAATAAAAATATTTAATACAAAAATAAGATAAATTAAAGTAAAATAATATAACCAAATGAAAGTATTATAACTATCAAATTTAATGATGATTAAATAGTCATAACAGTATGTCCAAACCAAAGCAAAATGTTTTGGAAAATGTGATAAAGTATATGGGAAAGTTACTTTTTGAGATACTATGGACATCATATGTAACATCTTGCATCATTAAGTTACTTACACATAAGAATAACTTGTAAAAATGTCAAAAATGAGAGAAAATATAATATCAAAAAATGAAAAATAGAATATTTAATTAAATAAAAATTATTGAACAAAGTGTCACTGTTTTGTCTCATCTCATTAGACCTCATTTAGAATTCAAAAAAATTGTAAATATAATCAAACATAAACAATAACAATTGCTTTTTTCAAAATAAATCAAATATATGTTAAATAAAAAATAAAATAAACTAAATTAATGTATAACAAAATTAAATTTATGTAAAGGTCTCATGATATGAGATTAAGTGTTACACAATAATATCACAAAATGAAAACGAAAAATTTAAGAAATTAGAAAAATTGTATATCAAAATTACATTAGAAGACACTAAGGAGATTCACAGTAACATCTCTAATCATCAAATTTTGTATGACTTAAAATGACACAAAAAAAAGGGTAAAATATTAGAAAATATAATATTTAAAACTATTAAATTAATATGATATTTGATTGAGCCATTTAGGACGCAATTAATATTGTTTATTTCCTTTTGATTGGGTCTCATTTGGAATTTTTATAAATTACCAAAATATTAAAACATAAATAAACTTGATCAAAATGTTAGATGATTAGAGAATTAGAGTTTTATTATAACATAAACAAATCTAATAGAAAAAGGTTAAAAAATGAGACAAATGGATTGAATCAAATATAGATTAAAGTGACAAAATATAAATAAAAATATCATGTCAAACATGCAAAAAACATAGAAAAAAAAAATTTAAAATAATTGAAAAGAACATTTAAATGGATTGTGGTTTTTAAGCTAAGTCGAATGACACTTGTTTTGTCATTCTCACACAACATTTAAAATTACTTACAATTACCAAAAATGAAATAATAATATTTTTTTTCATCATAAAAAAATATAGATTAAAGTTAAGATAGGATAAGTTACATGATCCTAAAGTGACAAAATTAATTCGTTCGAATGGTAACTTGAGACTAGGACTACTATTTCATAACAATATGACAAAATTAAGCAAAGATTTTGAAGAAATGATATAAATTATACAAGAAACATAAGTTCAAAGATATTAAAAACTTCGAGTGAAATTTCCTTGATAATAAAATATAGGAAAATTTGAAATGCCATTAAAATCATGCACAAACTTTAGAAAAGAATACTTTTAAAAAGCAACATTTAATGGGATTATGCTTATTGAGAAGAATTCAAAGTTGTTTGTCTCATCACAAAGAACCTTCCATTGAAATTACCAAGAATTACTAAGTGAAATGAGAAAGAGTAATAAAATATTATTGTAATACTAAGCTAAAAGCTAAAAGAGAATAAATTAAAGCAATATAATATGAAAAAATCAAAACAATTTAAAGTCACACTAGAGGGTATTTAGAGTTTTAGAGTAATAAAATAAATTCAAAATTAAAACTTTGAAAAAAAGAACAATTATATAAGAAAGTTGTATTCTAAGATTCTAAGGGGAACATCTTTTATCAACAAATTCTGCATGAATAAAAAAACCTAACAAAGTGTGCCAAACCTTAAGACTCAAATATGTAAAAATATAAAAAAGATAATTTAGTTTGATAAAGCTTGTTAACATGAGTGCATCATTATTTTCATCTCCATTTGAATAAATTTCATAACGTTTTGCAAATTTCCAAAATAAATAAGCAAAAAAAATAATAAATGTTGACTTCAACATTAAGTAAAAATGTATTAAACTAAAATTTGATAAATTCAAGAAATTTAATAAAGCTAAATTAACTCGATCCAAAGATCACATTAAAGAGAATTAGAGTTTCATAGTAATATAATAGAATTAAGAAAAAATAGTTGAGGAAACAAGTAAATTATGTGATAAAGTTAACTTCCAAGATAGTAATTCTATCGTGTGTAATAACCTCACTTTTTAAATCAATTAGAAATTAAAATGTCTCAAAATGAATTAAAAAATCTTTAAAAATAAAATTCAAAGAAACATAAAAATTAATGTTTAAATACAATTTGTTAAGATGAGTAAAACAATGTTTGTTTCGTTTTGAATAGACCTCATTTGAAATTACTATTATCTACCAAAGTAAACCCAAAAAAATAAGAATAAAATATTTCTTAACACTAAAAAAATATATATTAAACTAAAATTTAAATGATGCATATATTTAGTATTTCTAAAATGAGACAAATCAATGTAATGTAAATAAATAAGTTCAAATTGATATAAAGGCCTTAAAATAGAAACATTATAAAAAGGCAATATTATTTGGGACAGTTTCACTTTAAAATACTTATGAGATTTATTCTAAGATCATCAATCATAGAAAATGGTAAGAATCAAAGTAATTACAAAAGCATTGCAAAACTATAAAAAATAAAATATTAAATAATACTAAAAAATAAAAATTTAAATAGATAAAGCTAATCAGGAAAACTCCAACAATATTTTTTCCATCCCAATTGTGTCTCATTTGGAATTATTATGAATTACCAAAATAAACAAAAGGAAATAATAACTAGTTATTATTTTTATGTGAAGTAAGCAAATATAATTAAGTCTATATGAGATAAACTATAGCAACATAATATAACCAAATCAATGCAATGTAAAGGTCAAATATGTGCAGAATTAGCATTTAATAAAAACATTGCCAAATCTAAAAGAAACATTTCAGCAATTGTGATGAATAATATAAGAATGTTGCACTCCAACATATTAAGGTGATCAAGGATGAAAAAATTGAAGAAATGAGAAAAATTATATTAGAAAGTTGCATTACATTATACTTATAAACTTGAGTGCAGCATCCTCTAACATCCAGTTAGTTATGATTCAAAATATTTTGTGAAGTTTGGCAAACAATTTATACAATTAAAAATATAAAATTGACTATTTTTTTATGAAACATGTCGAGATAAACCCAACAAGAGTTTTTCATCAATATTACAAGACATTTGATCGTTTCACAAATCAATAAATAAATAAGAATATGCAAAAATAAATTATTATTTTTATAAAATAAAAATAAATATTATGAGAAAATGAGATAAATTGAATTAATGAAATATAACCAATTTAAAGGGATATAAGTTAACATATGAAAAGTGGAAAAATTAAATAAAAGAGATAAGTTTTACCGAAAAAGATTCCTTCCATGATACTAAAGAGACTACATTTAACATTCTTGAATATTAAATCATGCATGAGCCAAAATAAATCTTAAGAAAGCAAAAACTATAGGAAACTAAATATCTAAAGAAATGAACATTTAATTTAATAAAGCTCTTTCAGACTAGTACATTGACACTTTTTGTGCATCCATTAGACCTTGGAATTTCTATGAATTACAAATGTAAATTGGCATAAATAATCATAATTTATTATTTTTAATAAATTTTAAATATATTTTATGACTATAATAAAATAAATGAAAACACTATAATATTACAAAGTTAATGAGATGTATTGGTTACAATAGAAGATAATTAGAGTTTCATAGAAATATTATTAAATCAAAGAAAAATATTTACAAAAATGAGGTAAATTTGATAAGGGTATTGGTTTCCAAGATAATAAGGAGATCACGTGTAATATCCATTATATTTAAATAGTAATGATACACTTTTTTAGAAAGAAAATGTGAAATCCTATGGCTCCTTGACATGAGCCCACCAACATTTGTTGCATGTCAAAAAGACCACTCCTGTAATAATAATTAATTTAAAAAGTAAAAAGTATAAATACTAATTAAATATCATTTCAATAGTATGTTATTATATGTTAAAGCTAAAATGGAATGATTTGAAATAATGCAATCTATCTAAATTAAAGCAATGTAAAAGTTATAGGTGAATTAGAGCTTCATAGAAATATAGGTAAATGAAAGAAAAAAAATTACAGGAAATAAGGCAAAGTCTATGAGAAATTTACATAAAAAGATAAAAAAGTCATTGATTATAACATCATTAATTAACAAATCATTTGCAAATTGAAAGGTCTTGAAACACTTCCCAAAACTACAAATGGTAAAAAATTTGAATTTATTAAAATAAATATTTAGTTGGATAAATCTCATTAAGATAAGTCCATTAACATTTATTTAGTCTCACAGGGAGCTTATTTTGAATTACTTTAAATTACAAAATAATAAGAAAAAATAATAATAAGTTGTTATTTTATTGTTAATAAAAAAAATGTTTTTAAAAATATTTGATAAATTAAAGTAATGTAGTATAATAAAATCAAAATAATATAAAAATCTCATCAATAAAGATTTTGAGCTACATAGCAATATAACAATTTCAAAGAAAATGTGTGGAAAAATGAGTTAAATTTCACTTGAAAACAACTTTATATGTTACAAAATAAATTGAGCATAATAGCAATCATTATCAAATTAGGTATCTATCAAATAAACTAGTAAAGAATACAATATACCTGAAAAAGGTTTAATAATTTAATAATATTTAACTTGATAGTTTTCATCAAGATGACTTCAATAATATTTAATTTTATAAAGCTTGTCGATATCAATTTGTTGCATCTCAATTCGTCATTGCTTTGGATTGCTGCAATATATCGAAGCAAATAAGCATACATAATAATATGTTTTTACTCTAAGTTTAAAAAAAATATATATTAGACTTGAATTTAGATAAATTAAAGATATGCATTTAAATAAAATTGAAGTGATGTATGGGTGACAGAAAGGGATATTTAGAGTTACATTATAATATAAAAAAAATAAAGTACCAATTGAAATGGCTCATTAAGCATGTAAAAGTCCATGAATCTAAAATATTTAAGGACATAAAAAAATGAATTATTTATTCGATAAAGGACTTATCGATAACTTAAATTGTATTTTTTTCATCCAAATGAGACCTCATTTGGAAATGCTATAAAATGATGAAATGTTATATTACAAAATGAAAGTAATGTAATTGGTCGCACAAGTAATGATTTGTTGTTACATAGTTATTTAAAAAACTCAAAGAGAAATATTTGGGGAAAGTAAATAAATAATAATTTTTTTAAATAACTAATTAAATATAATTTATTTTATAATAATAAAATATTTATTAAGTATAAAATTGGATAAATTGAAATTATTTAATATAATAAAACCAAAGTGATGCAAAGGTCACATGAGAGAAGATTTAGAGTTAAATAAAAATATTAAAAAACCAAAATAAAATTTTTGAAGTAATAGAGTAAATCTTATGAAAATGTTATATTCCATGAAACTAAAGATGTCACATGTAAAATACAAAAACAAAATATGGAAGTAAATATGAAATTAGATTGTTCTTTTTTAGAATGGTATAATGGCATTTGTTTCTCCCAAATCTTACCTCGTACATAATTGGAACAAATTAGCAAAATAAATAAGCTTAAAATATAATAAATTATTAATTGATTGTTTTGAAAATACATTTTAAAGCAAAAATAAGAAAAATTGAAACAATATGGCATAACCGAATGAATGCAATGTAAATGTTAGACAATAATAGATTTAAAATTATATATAATATATGGAAATCAAACCAAAATTTTGTAAAAATGAGATAAATTGAATGAGAAAGATGCATTACATGATACTAAGTTGATAAAGTGTTGATTTCTTTAGTACCAATTAGGTGTGAATAAAAATGTCTCGTGAATAATAGAAATCTATAGAAAAGTTAATATTTATAAATATAAAAACAAATTATTTAGTTTGATAGAACTTGTCATGATGAGTCCGAAAAGATTTTATTTGCCTCGATCAATCATCATTTGGAATTATTATGAATTACAAATGGAAATAAACATTAATAATTTTTTTAATTTGAAGTAAATATTTTTTAAAACTAAAATTTGATAAACTGAACAAATGTAATGTGAGCAAATTTAAGAGATATTTAGTTCACGCGATTGCGTAATTTTGTTATCGTGGTAATACATTTCTTTCGTCTCGGTTAGACCATATTTGAAATTACTATGAATTGCTAAAAAAATGTGGTCAAATAACAAAAAAATATTACTTTTAATTTGAAATAAATATATGGCAAAGCTAAAATGAGATAAACTGAAATGTATAATGCAAATAAATCAAAGTTATATAGTGATCACTAAAGGGAAGATTTATTGTGTCATAGTTTTATAACTAAAAAATTGAAACATTTAAACAGAAGAGACAAATTATACAAAACATTAGCACCAAAATATGGTAAAAATCAAACTGTTATCTAAATTGAACCAAAATCCTAAAAAAAATTAAAAAAATATAAAAATAATAATTTTGTTGGATATAACTCTTATAGAAGAATTAAATAATGTTTATTTTTTTCAGATCAAACCTCAATTAGACTTACTACTGAACACAAAAGTAAGTAATTATAGTTATTATTAAATTAGTTTAATATTAAGCAACCACATATTAAAGCTAAAATAAAATAAGCTAAAACAAAATTTTCTTATTAAATCAAGGTGATTTAAAGGTCATGCGAGTGAAAGTCTTATATTTCCATATTGATATAATCAAATGGATGTAAAATAATTTAGCGAATGCGATAAAATTCACTAAGAATTTGTGTTCGAAGATTACATGGAGATTATGTGTAACATCATCGCTCGAGAAACGAAAAAAATTTAGAAGTCACAAGGGAGGAGAGCTAGCTCATCATAATAGTATAACAATTCATAGGGAAAAAGTTGAAGAAACAAGATAAATTTAATGGGGAAGCTACATTTTAAGAGATGAATCACATCAAGTGTAACAACCTTGATTATTAAATTAGGTGCAAATATTACACACTGTAAAACATCAAAGATTGAAGAAAATAATATTTAAAAACAAAAGAATAAATATTTAATTGGATACAACTCATTAAGAGGAGTATAACAACATTTCTTCTTTCTTGAGCTAATCTTATTTTGAATTACTATGAATTAACAAAGCTAATAAGAATAAATAATAAGAAATTATTATTTTCACATTAAGAAAATATGAATTAATGCAATAATAACGTAAATTTAGCAATGTAAAATAAGCAAATGAAAGCGATGTGAAAGGAGATGTGACATAAGATAGAGAGTAAATAGTAATATAACCAAATCAAAGTGAATTTTTTAAAAAAAGATTAATTATGCAAGAAAGTTGCATTTCAACATACCAACGTGATATATATTGACAAGCCTGATAGTTAAGACAAGTGTGTATTGAAATGTCTTTAAAAACACACCAAAACTTTGGAAAAATATTTAAAAAAGTTAAGAAAATTATTTTATTTGACCAAGCTCATTTAGATGACTCTATTGACTTCGGTTTGATCTTGATTAGATTTCATTTGGAATTACTCTTAATCATGAAAACAAATAAGCATAAATAACAAAAAAGTATTATTTTAAAGTTAAGAAAATATATATTAAAAATAAATTGACATAAAATAAAGCAAATGCAATATAATCAAGTCAAAGCAATGTAGAGGTCACACAAAACAATAGTTTGAGTTGCATAGTAATAAAACCAAATCAAGAAAAACATTTCTACGAAATAATATAAATTATACAAAAAAGATTAATTTCAAAGTACTAAGAAGATGTAGCGTAACATGTTTGAACTTAAAATTAGTTATGAATCAAAATGTGTAGTTCTACATGCAAACTTTTGATAACAATACCTTAATATTTAAAAAAACTAATATTAATTGAATAGTGTTCATGAGACGAGTCCAACAATATTCTTTTTACCATCATAGAGCCTCAATTATAATTATTATAAATAAATGAATAAATATGAAGACCAATAAGTTAATATTTTAAAAATAAATAAATATATATATTTTTATAGTTATTCAAATACTTTATTTTTAATTATTTGGGTGCTCTTTAACATAAATTATGATACAATCCTTTAGGCGACTAAGCATGTAACCCTAGTTTTTTTAGTATCTTGGAACACAATATTCCCATAAAATCAAACTCATTAATTCACTTACAATATAACTCTAAATCTTCTCCAATGTGATTACTACACGCGTTTTATTTTTCTCCAAGATTTAAATTCACCTTAACTCAACTTTAATATTTATTTTCTTAGTGTTAAAAAAGTAATTTTTTATTATTTATATTAATTTAGTTTATTAACTCATGCTTATAAATTTTCAATATATTATTTCTTGTTGGCACACTTTACGAGATATTTAACCTTTTGTCTTATTTTAACCCTCTACAACATTGGAGTCAATAACCCTAGTATGTTGGAATGAAGCTATTCTATGTAATGTATCTCATTTTTTAAAATTGTTTATTTTAATCTTGTTATATTACAATGATACTCTTGCGTTTCTCTTATTGAGCTTTAATTTAACTTTAAGATATATTTAATTCCTTTTAAATGAATAATTTATCATAACATATTTTTATTTAATTTATTAATTGTAGTAGTTCCAAACATGTTTCGATTGAGGCAAAATCAATGTCTTTGGACTTGTTTTGATGAGTTCTACCTTATTAAGTATTTATTTTTTTAATATCGAATATTATTCTATGCTTTTGCATTTTTTCCAAGAATTTTTATTTGTACTTGATTTGATGATAAAGATGTTATACTTGATCACCTTGGCATCTTGGAATTTAACTTTCCAAACTAATTATCGTGCCTCTTTATTCTTTTTTCTAAGATTTTTCAATATTGCAATGAAAAAAATCTTCTCATAGGTGAGTTGTACATTTTTCTTTGTTATATTACATTCCTTTAATTTATCCTATTTCAAATTTATAGATATGTTTACTTAATATTTAAATAATAATTTATTACTATTTATGTCTATTTACATTGATACTTCATTCTAATTCTAAACAAACATAGATTTAGAAGAAGCAAATGTTGTTGGACTCATGTCGAGGAGCTATATGAGATAAATATTTTATTTTATGTTTTTCAAATTTTTTATTTTCTTGTTTTTGGATTTCTTGATTAGACATTTTTATTTTACCTTATTTGATATTTAAGAATGTTATGCTCAATCTTTTTTTACCAAGGTATTTAATTTTATAGTTCTATTAAATTCATTAATTAAAATCATTCACTTTAATTTTGTTAAAATAGTATATACTCAAAATCTCCTCTCATGTGACATTTTCATTACCTAAAATGGTAAAATTGCATTACTTCAATTTATCTCATTTTAGCTTATTGAAAACAAAAAAAAAAATTATTATTTACACATTTTTATATAGTTAATTTTTTAATTCTTTTTTTTTTTGGCATAATTTAGGAGACATTTTGATTTTTATCATACTTTGTGACCTTGGATATTACACTTCATCTTCTTAGTAACTTGCAATGTAACTTTCCTATATAATTTATCACCTTTTTCCAAATGTTTGGGTTTGATTTTGTTAAATTAGTGAGGGTTTGCTTCTCTTCTGTGCCCTTTAATTCTCTTTGGTTTGGTTAAATTATATTCTGCAATTTATCTCATTTTTATTTAAAAATAAATTTAATTAATATTAAAATAATAATTTATTTTTATTGATATTCAATTAGTTCGGTAATTTATGGCATCTCCAAACAAGTTCTCATGAAGTTAAAAGAAAAGTCATTTTGCTCTTCTTAACAAGGTCTATCAAATTAAATATTAATTTTATATCTTAAAGATTTTTAGTTTTTGATGCTTTTGGAAATCTTCATTATAAATTTCAATTAACACCGTTGATCGAAGATGTTATGCTTTATGAAACAATTTTTTTCAACATTCATGCTCATATGTTTTTTAAGATATTATATTTTCTAACATTTTGTCACATCTTTTGAGATATTTTCATTTTTATAGGATTTGTTAATCAAGGACGTTAAACTTCATTTACTCGCTATCTTTTAATTCAATTTTTCATAATTAACGTAATGCTTTCAAATTTTTTAATTTGATTCTGTTATATTATTATGTTATTATAATTCACAACTTTTGTGACACTTACATTAGTTTGATTTTGTTATATTACATATTTTTCAATTTATATCATTAAGGTTTATATATATCAAGTTAAAATAGAGCACTATGCACTATGCAACAATTTATACTCAACCATCTAGATTTTAAATTATCATTAGGGGCACACTTAAGATTACTAAATATGTGATTCCATCATCTTGAAGCTTGTTTGAAATTATAGTCTCCAACGGGATTCCATCTTCTCTTAGGTTTAACAAATCCATGTGAATGTGTTATTCATATGGAATCTTTCCCTTATTTAGCCATAAAAGTCATCAATTGAATATTTGGGACTACTACAAAGATAAGAACCAATGAACACTCCACATAGCTTGTGTGTTACATCTTGCAGCGATCACTACATTCCCTTACTCGTCGGGCTATAGCGCTACCCAAATAGCTAGGTATGGATGCAAACTTAAGTGCCAACCATATTTTTTCTTTAGTTAATTTGGTAGGTGATTTGTTGCATACTTCTTAGTACATTTTAGCTTCTACGACGACTATATTGTTGTCATAATCAACCAATGCCCTTTGTAGGCTGTACGTTAACATGTAGTTGGAAACCATAATCAAACTTTTGGTTCATCTAGCATCACCAGTTCTACTCATCAAAAGTGGCCTACTTGAGACTAGATTCATTTGCTCAAATAATGAAAGCAGCTGAGCCCTCTTACTTATTTAAAGTTTGAGAAAAGGCTAAGAATAATATTCCCCAGATGTCTCTAATCATTGGCCTTACTAAATAAAACTGTTAATGTGTATCTAGCACTTTGTGGGAAAAATTTCGTTGAACTAACCACTAGATGGTTTCATTAAACTTTCTCCCTCTTAACGAAGTTAGATGAATGATTGCATCTTAGTATCTCTTTGGGCCTTTGGTTCATTTTTCACTGCCTTTGCCTTACTCTAGCATAGTTTATTATCTTTTAGGTTTTTGTAACCATCATCGCACTTGAACTCTTTGTAGAAAATCTAGGTTAGTTGATGGCTCACACCTCAAATCATAATCCCATCAATTAGCTTCCTTGAACCTTTCAGGCTTGCTCCATCATTGATCATAAGCTTCCCAGTCTGCCTAGTCTATGTGTTCAGATTGGCATATGGAGAGCCTATAAGTGTCTCCAATTGCACAAGGTGTCATGATTGAATGCCTTGATGGAGCTAGCGTAGTCACTAATGATTTTAATGATTTTTTCATGGGAGACATCTACTCGAGCTTCTATCATCGTGATGGCTCAGGGAGCCTACTCTTCAAGCTATGTAACAAACCATCTAGCAACAATTTGTATCTTGCTAAGCTGCACTATCAACCCCCATCTGGTTCTTTCTAAACAATGTTAGGCATTTTTTTTACTTTATTTTCAAAGTTCTTTCATTTTTCCATCATGGTGCTATTTTTTCTGTCCATCTCTTAAAACTACTTAGCCTTTGATAAAATTTACCACCCAATTTTGGATGAATTCCAAAACTACCCGACTTGTTCATAGTGCCTCTTGTAGATGAAGGGTATTAGCTGAATAAGGCACTCACCCTATATAGTGCCCCCTCTAGGCGACTTGATCCTGATCTGTTCGTGAGGATGCTTCTCTAGACTACAAGTTAGACTTTTAGCTATCTAATTTCCATACTAGGTTTGCCTTACTTTGCTTACTATTATTAAGAGTAACCTCATTTACTGATATGTTTAAACTCAATAGTAGCATCACCTAACATGGTGAAATAATTCCACACCATGGAGCAACTAGTTGGGTTTGGGAGTGGCTTTTACTTATCACATTACAACATCAATTCCAACAGGCTAATGCCACAACACATGACGACATAATACTTTTACTACATCGATAGTTGACCATCACTCAACCCATCATATGATGCCATAGCATAGCATGCCAACTATCACTTCCAAATATGGGCTGAGATCTAAGGCAACGATTTCAAGCTTTTGTAACGGGTGATAAGTCACGTTACACCAAAGTAAGCATCTCCTTGGCTTACATCATGAAGTGCAACTTGCATTCAAAAAATGGATGGTTTATACGAATTTATAATTCCCATGACATCACTTTTCGGTCTATTCTTCATCAAAGTGACAACTATGGAATTCAATGTTGAGAGTCATTTGATGATATCTTTTTAATCATAAAATCAAGTACAAATTAGAATGTCACATAAACCTACCAAAATTCCTAGAAAATAAAATATTTGAAAATTTAAAAAATATATATTTCATTGGATGAAGCGTGTCTAGAAGAGTTTAATGATGCCTATTTCATCTCTGGTGGACTTAATTGTTTAATTATTTTTAATTACAAAGATATAAAAAATAAATACTAATAAATTATTATTTTATATTAAGTAAATATTTATGTTAAAACTGAAATGAGACACATTGAAATAATGTCATTTAACCAAATGAAATTATAAAATTCAGACGACTAATATAAATTGTATGTGAAAATTAAATTCTAAGATAATTAGCAGATCCAGTATAACCAACAAAAATTTATAAAAAATAAAACATTAAATAATATAAAAAATTTTAGACTTATGTAGATAGAGCTCATTAAATGAGTCTAGTGAAGTTTGTTTCATGTCGATCAGACCAAGTTTAGAAATAGTATAAATTACAAAATAAAAAATAAATAATAAATTATTAATTTTATTTTATGTAAATATGTATCTCAAAAGTAAAACGAGATAAATTAAAGCAAAACAATATAACTAAATAAAATTAGAAAAAATGAGATAAACTCTATGAGAAACTTATATTCCAAAATATTTAGAAGACCAAGTGTGACATTATCAAATGTCATAGCAAGTATGAGTTAAAATATCTCATAAAGCATATCAAAAGTTTAACTGGTTAGAATTCATCAAGATGAGTTCAATCACATTTGCTTTATCTCAATAAAAATTATTTAAAGTTATAATGAATTGCAAGAGAAATTAATCATAAAAAACAATAAATTATTATATTAACATTAAGTATATGAATAATGAAGTTGAAACAAAATAATTTTAAAGAAGATAATATAACCAAATCTACAATTTGTAAACATGAGAGGAGAATTGGAGTTTCATAGCAATATGACCAAAAAATGCAAAATAATTGAAGAAATGAGATAAATTTTGTGGCACTAGTGCATTCCACAATATTAACGAGATCAATTGTAACTTCCTCGATCATAAAATTAGGTACGAACTAGAATGTGTTGTAAAGCTCACAAAAGCAACAAAAGTAGAATATTTAAAAAATGAAAAATCTATATTTAGTTTGATGGAGTTCATTGTGATTAGTTCAATGAGTTTTTCTTTTTCTTGATTTGACCTCTTTTGGAATCACTTTGAATTACAAAAATAAATAAGAATAAAAATTAATAAATTATTTTTTATTATTAAGAAAATATATTTTATAGCCTAAGCGAGATTACTTGAGGATATATAATATATCCAAATCAAAGCTATATAAGGGTCACCTGAGAGGATATTTGGAGAAGAAGTACATGACTAAATAAGATAAAATAAGAGTAACATAAATTATATAACAAAATTATAATTTAAGATACTAACATGATTAGGTGTAACATGATTGATTATTACATAATTAATCAATAAAAATATGTTTTAAAGGGTCTCAAAGTCATAAAAAACAAAAAAAAGTAATGTAAAGTATAAAAAGAAATTCTCAATTAAATATGGCCTAATAAGATGACTTCAACAGTGTTCCTTCATCTCAATTACATCTCATGAGGAATTACCACAAATTAAAAAATTAAATAAAAATAAATGTTATAAAATTTATTAATTTGGTATTAAGAAAATATATATTGAAGCTAAAGTGAGATAAATAAAAATAATATAATAAAATAAAAATGAAGTGATAGAGATATCACACGAGATGAGATTTATAGTTACATAGTAATATAATCAAATGAGAGCAAATACTTTGAAGAAATGAGAAATTTTATTAAAGAATTATATTCCAAGAGACTATGAAGATCAAGTGTAATATCCTCAATTATCAAAGCTGATAAAAACTAAAATGTCTCAGAAAGCATGGAAAACCTGAGAAAATAAAATGTTTAAAAAGAGAAATGAATTTTTAATTGAATAGAGCTTTACATGATGAGTTCAGTAATGTTTGTTTCACCTTGATAAAAATAAGTCTTGAATTAGTGTAAAACATTAAAAAAAATAAATGTAAGCAATAATTTGTTATTTAAATATTAAATAATTATCTATTAACATCGAAATGAGATAAGTTGAAGTGATTAAATACATCCCCATGCATGACACATAAATCTCACATGAGTTGAGATTTAAAATTGTGAAAAATATGAGTAAATCAAAGAAAATAATTTAAATAAATGAGATAAATTATAAGGAAAAGTTTTATTCTAAGGTATTAAAGAGTTCAACTGGAACATTGTTAAACATCAAATCAAATATGATTTGAAATTTCAAATAAAAAGCCATAATAATACAAAATAAAACTTTAAAAATGAAAAAATGTACATTTTATTTCACAATGCTTTTCGAATTGAATTCAATGATGTTAGTTATATGTAGATTGGACCTCATGTGCAATTACAACGAAGCATAAAACTAAATAAGTAAAAATTATAATATTTTTTTAATATTACGTAAATGTACAATAAATATAAAATTAGATAAATTGAATCTATGTAATATAAGAAAATTAAGCATAAATATTTAAATATATAAGTTAAATAATACAAGAAAGTTGTATTCATTTATACTAAAGAGATCAAATTTAATATCCTCTATCTTTATAATAGTATGAATCAAAATGTTTGATAAAACACACGAAAATCATCAAAAACAAATATTTTAAAAAATACAAAATATATATTTAATTGGATAGGACACAACAAGAAGAGTCTAATGATTTTTGTTTCATCTCAATTTGGATCGGGTTAGGAATTACTATGAATTACAAAAATAAATAAGCTAAATTAATAATAAACTATTATTTAAATGTTTAAGTAAATATATATTAAATCTAAAAAAAATAAATTGAAATAGTGTAACATCAAAAAATCAATAACTTCTAATGTGTACATGAGATGAGGTGTAGAGTTATATTTTAATATAACTAATTCAAAACTTTTATTTGAAGAAAAGTTAGAAATTATTTAGAAAAATTGCATTGCAAGAAGCTAAGCAGATTAAGTGTAGCATCTTTGGTTATCAAATCAAGTACAATACCATAATCCTTAGGAAATTAAATATTTAAAAATATAAAAAATAATTAAGGAATTTGATAATACTCCACAAGATGTGCCCAACAATATTTGTTTTATCCTTATTATGCTCGTTTAGAATTACTATGAATTGCCAAAGTAAATAACCATAAATAATAACAAATTATTATTTTAATAACAAATAAATATATATTAAAGCTAAAATGAGATAAATTGTGGCAATATAATATAAGCTATTTCAAGTGATGTAAAGCAACATGAGAGAGCATTTAAAGTAACCAAGCAATGTGGCCAAAATAAAGCAAAACATATGAAGAAATTTGTTAAATTGTACAAAAAAAGTTACTCTCCATGGTGCCTAACCATATATATAGCGACTTTATTGATCGTCAAATCAATTATCAATCAAAATGTCTTGTAAATAAAGAAAATAATAAAATTATACTACAAAAAAAGAAACAATTTATTAGATAAACATTATTAATCATAAATTTTTATTTTAATATTTAAAAAATTTTATTATATCTAAAAGCAGACAAATTACACAGGAACATTATATTATATGATACTAAATGAATCGAGAAAAATATCCTCGTTCATAAAATTAAGCAAAAATATAAATATATGACACAACATAACAGAACTATCAAAAAATTAATTTTTAAAGATATAAAAATAAGTATTTAATTTGTCAGAACATATTGATACATGTTTAATGAAATTTGTTTCGGCACGATCAAACGTTCTTTGGAATAACTACAAATTAGCAAAGTAAATAAAAATAAATAATAATTAATTTTAATATTACTTAAATATATATTAAAGCTGAAATAAGAAAAATGGAAGAAATGCAATTTAACCAAACAAAGTGTTGTAAATTTTACACAAGATGAAATTTAGAGATACTATATAATATTAAAACTTCAATGCGAAACATTTTGATAAATATGATAAATTTTATATAAATATCGCATTGCAATTGATAAAGATGATCAAGTTTGACATCCTCAATCATCAAGTTAGGAACAAATCAAAATGTCCACTAAAGTGTGCCAAAACTCTAGAAAATATAATACTAAAAAATATTAAAAAAGAATATCTAATGGATATAGCTCATTGGGATGATTCCAATAACGTTCATTTTTTCTCAATCTAACAATATTTAAATTTTTGTGAATTTCCAAAATAAATAAAATAAAAATAATAAATTATTATAATTCTATTAAATAAATATATGCTAAAGTTAAAATGAGATAAATTATATAAGATAAAACCATTGTAAGAGATTTTCAAGACTGAGTGTGAAATCCTCGAAGATGAAATTACATTTAAACCAGAATGCCTCATCAAGAATGCCAAAACCATTGAATATAAAGTATTTATGAATATAAAAATGAAGCTTTCATTAGACCGATCTCATCAGCAAGAGCATAACAACTTTTGTTTGTCATGATTGGACCTTATGGTGATTCACAATGAATAACTAATGTAAACAAACATAAAAAAAAAACAATTATTTTAATATTAAGTAAATATTTTTTAATACAAAACTAAAATAAAATTAAGCAACATAATATAACCAAATGAAAGCAATGTAATTATCATATAAGAGAACAACTTGCTTTTCATAATATTGCAGCCAAATCAAACTTGAATTCAAGAAACTATAGAGTGCAAATGTAAGATCTTTTATCATCAAATCAAGTACAAATAAAAAAATCTTGTAAAACATGCTATAATAATGAAAATAATCGTTTAAAAATTATAAAAATAAATATTTAATTTTATATACTAGTTGAGATGAGTCTAACAATACTTGTTTTTTATTGATCAAATTTTTTAGAATTACTATGAATTACAAAAGTAAATAAGAATAAACAATTAAAAAAATATTGTTTTAATTTTTATAAAATATATGTTAAAATGTGATGAATTAAATAATATAATATTATGAAATCAAAGTAATTTAACAAATATATAAAAAGAGATTCAGAGTTACATTATAACATAATCAAATCAAACAAAAAATTTGAAAAAAAGAGAAACTATGGACAATAGTGCATTCCAAGATACTAAGGAGTTCGAGCATGGCATTTACAATGTCAAATCTAGTACAAATTAAAACATCTCATAAGACATACCAAAACCTTAAAATTTAAAATACCTAAAAATCTTAAAATGAATGTTTAAATAGATATAGCTCATTAAGATAAGTTAAATAATTTTTATTTTTCATTGATCGAACAATATTTCAAATTTCTTCAAACTACAAAAAAAATGCAAAAACAATAATAAATTACTATTTTAATATTAAATAAATTTATATAAAATTATAAATGAGACAAATTGATCAATTTCGATACAACAAAATAAAAATCATGACAAGATTATATGAGAGGAGATTTAGAATTATATAGTAATTAACTAAATCAGTATAAAAGCTTTGAAGTGCTCCAATAAATTATATAAGAAAGCTAACTTCTAAGAGATAAGTGAAACATCAACAATCATCAAAATAGCTTCAAATCAAAATGACTCATAATGCTTTCTAAAATTTTGGAAGCTAAATGGTTAAAAAATTATAATAATCAACATTTAGATTAGTAGAGTTTCTCATATTAAGTATAATAATATTATTTTTTTTATTAGACCACTTTTAGAATTGTCATGATTCACCCAAAGAAATATGTTAATCTAAAAAATAATTGTAATTCTAATATTAAGTAAATAAATGTTAAACCTAGAATAAGATAATTTGAAGCAATGTAGCACAACAAAACAAAAGCAATATAAAAGTTACTTGAGAAGAGATTTCGAGTTACATAATAATATAATAAAATTATAAGAAAATATTTGAAGAAATGAGATAAATTATAAGAGAAAGTTATATTCCATGAAACTAAGGAGATCAAGCATAAAATCTTTGATCATAAAATCTAGAGGAAAATAAAATAACTCATAAATTGTGCCAAAATCTAAAAATATAAAATATTTAAAAATAAAAAAAGAAAATTTTGACTCAATAGAGTTTTTAGGTATGAGTTCAAGTGTGTTAGTTTTTTCTCAATTGTATCTGTTTTGGAACAATTATGTTTACCGAAGTAAATTAGTAAAAATAATAATAAAAATTATTATTTTAACAAAAAAGAAATATATATTAAAAGTAAAGTGAGATAAATTAAAGTAATGTAATATCACCAACTTATAGTGATGTGAAGGTCATAAATATAGAGGTAGAGTTTCATAATAACTTAACTCATTCAAGGTAACATTTTTTAATAAATAAGATAAACTACACCAAAGGGTTTCAAAATTCTTAGGAGATCAAATACAACTTTCTCATTCAACAAGTCATGTTTGAATTAAAATATGTGGTAAAGCATTGCAAAGCTATAGAAAATAAAATTTAACAAATTAAAAAAATATTTAGTTGAATAGAGCATTTTTAGACAACTCTGTCAATATTTTTTAATATCAATTAGACATCTTTTATAATTATTATAGTAAATAAGAAAATATAAAAATAAATTTTAAATTTTATATTATATAGATATATTTCAAAACTAAAATGAAAAAAATCAATGTAATATAACATAGATAAATGAATGCAGTGTGCTATCACACAAGAATTGTTTTGGAGTTACATAGTGATATAAACAAGATAAATTATATAGAAACATTGCATTGATATTTACAAAGATAATTTACTGTAACATCCTCAATTATTAAATTAGATAAAAAAAAAGTCTAAAAAAAATTCTAAATCCATATTAAATTGAACACTAAAAAAATATAAAAATGTTTATTTAAAGGATAAAGCTCTTGAGATGAGTCCATTGATCATAATTTCATCTTAATCTAATAATGTTTTGAATATTTGTAATTTACCCATGTAACAAAAGATAAAAAGTAATAAATAATTATTTTAATATAAATTAAATATATTTTAAATCTAAATTAAGGAAAATTGTTCAAAGCAATTATAAACCAAGATATTTAAAAGAAGAGTGCAATTTCCTTGGTCATCAAATTATGTTTAGATCTAAATACCTTACAGCATGCCAAATCCATTGAATATGAAACATTTCAAAGGTAAAAATGAATAATTAGTTTGATAAAGCTCATGGAGATAACCTAAAAGTCATTTGTGTCATCTTGATCGCACCTAGTTACTAATTATTACAAATTTAAAAAATAGATAAAAACTAAAAAAAATTAAATAAAACAAATAATTATTTAAATATTAAGTAAATATTTATTAATACTAAAATAAGATTAATTAAAGAAAATCAATATATCCAATTCGAATTAATGTAATGGTCACACAAGAGGAGAATTAGAATTTCACATTATTAAAACCACAGTAAAAAATTTTAGGAAATGATAAATTTAGTTGGAAAGCTGCATTGTGAGGTACATAGAAGGTTGAGAGTAATATCACTGATCATTAAGTTCGTAAAATGTTGTAAATCTTGATAGAATCATAGAAAAAAATAAAAAACATATTAAAAGAAATATTTAATTATATAGAACTCATCATGTAAGTCACTTGAGATTTGTTTTATGTCAATCTAAGCCCTTTCAAAATTACAAAAAATTACTAAGGTGAATAAGCATAAATAATAAGGAACTATTTTTTTAATTATACATAAATGTATGTTAAACAATTGAAAATTCAATAAATCAAAAAAATATAAAATAACCAAATCAAAGCAATGAATGGACACATAATAAGAGATTTAATTTTAGTTAGTAATATAATAAAATAAAAGTAAAAAAATCATAAAAAATAAGATAAATTGTGTGAGAATGTTGCACTCCATGATACTAAGGGCACCGAAAATGGCATCTAAATCATCAAATATGGTATGAGTCCAACAATGTTTGTTTCATCTCAATCGAACATCCTTTTAGATTGCTAAGAATTATAAAAGTAAATAAGTATAAGTAGTAATAAATTATTTTTTAAATTTTAAGTACATATATAACAAAATTTAAATTTGATAAATTGAAGTAATATAATATATTAAAGTCAAAGTCACGTAAATGTCAAACAAGAGAAAATTTAGAGTTACATTGTAATATAAAATATTCAATACATAAAACGAGAGAAATTGATACAAATTATTTATAAAAGTTGCATTCCATGACACTAAGGAGATTAATTGTAATATCCTCAATCATTAAATCGTATATGAATAAAAATACCAAATAAAATATGCCTAAACACTTAATGATAAAATATTTAGAAATAAAAAAAATGAATATTAACATGGAAAAGGCCCATCGAGGTAAGTCCAATTATGTTTATTTTAGTTTGGTCAGGCCGCATTTCAAATTACTTTAAATAACCAAAGTAAATAAGAATAAATAGTAATAAATTATTATTTTAATATTAAGAAAATATGTTATAAGGCTAAAAAGAGAGAAATTGAAGCATTGTAACATAACAAAATTAAAGAAATGTTAAGGTCAAATAAGTGTAGATTTAGAGTTAAGTAGTAATAAACAAAATCAATGGAAAACATTGGATGAAATGACATAATTATATAGGAAAGCAACATTCAATGGAGCTAAGAGAATCAAGTGTAACATCCTTTATCATAAAGTTATGTACAAATCCAAATTACTCATAAAGCATATTAAAAACATAAAAAATAAATACTTAAAAAATATTTAAAAAATATATTTAAATTGATAGAGCTTGTAACATTGGTCTAATGATATCTGTTTCATCTAAATTTTACATTATTTAGAACTTCTATTAACCACAAAAAAATGAATAATAATAATTTATTATTTAAATATTATGTTAATATATAATGAAGCAAAAATAAGATAAATTTAAGAAATATAATTTAACTAAATAAAAGATATGCAAAAGACGCATAAGAGGAGAATTATAGCTTAAAGCAATGTAGCCAAATAAATGAAAAAAATTAGAACAAATTAGGTAAATTATATAGGAAAGTTACATTCAAAGATATTAAGGTGATTAAGTGTTTCATCCTTCATCATCAAATCAGACACAAATTAAAATATCTGATAAAGCAAGTCAATTCCTTAGAAAGAATATTTAAAAATAAAAGAATGAATTTTTTGTTGAATGAAGCTTGTCAAGTTCAGTACAATGATGTTTGATTCAACTCAATATGACCTAATTTAGATTTATTATGAGTTACCCAAAAAAAAAAAAAATTATTATTTTAGTATCAATTATATAAATTTTAAATTTGAAATGATATTAATTAAAGCAATATAAAATAAACACATTAAATCAATATGGATGTAACAAAAGAGAAAAATTAGAGTTTTATAGTAATTAACAAAATGAAAGAAAACAATTCGAAGAAATTAGATAAATTGCATAAGAAAGTTTTATTAAAAGATAATAAAGAAATACATTATATAATCATTCATTCTTAAACCTATTGCAAAAAAGAATTTGTCAGAAAGTAAGTGAAAACTAAAAGAAATAAATATTTTAAAATATAAAAATAAATATTTAATTAGATATATCTTATTGAGATAAGTCTATCAAGGTTAAGTTTATCTCAAACTAACCACTTTTTATTTCAACAGAATTGTAAACATAAATTAGAATAAAAATAAATAAATTATTCTTTACACATTAAGTAAACGTATAATAAACTTGAAGTGAGTTTAACTCAAGAAATATAGTTTATTCAAAACAAAATGATATAAAGGTTAGTAGAGAATTATCATTGGTAGTAATACAACTAAATAAAATAAAAATAATATGATCATCAAATTTTTCAACCCTCTCCTTAATTTAGCAAATGAATAGAATTTCAATTTTCAATCTCATAAGTCTTTTCTTAGTTATATTCTAGCATTATCAAATTCCATGTTAGATTATTTATTGAACCTAGATTAAATTAAAAAAAATAAATTATGTTACATTTTTAATAATTAAAATAAAAACTTTCTATCACATCCTAACTTTAGTTCAAGTGCAATACAAACTAGGCAAGCACTAGCTAGCCTAAGGTGAGGTACCAATAAAAAACAAATCGAGTCAAGCCTGTTTTGCCTAACGATGAATTTTTTAACTGAATGGTTAATGACATTTGATCGAGTTGGGCAACACATGAACTGATATATATATGAGCTGACACGTATAAACCTGTATGTTACAAGTATGCCTAGGGGATGAATTCTTGAACACATAAGGGGCAAGCCAGTTGCAATTTGGCTCTACATAAAGCCTTTACAAGAACTGTTATAAAGTCAAAGTTGTTATCCTTTCTTATGATGTTTGTCTAAATCAATTGTATCAAAACCGCTTCCAAAATGGGAGCACTCAGCATCATCCAATAATGTGCCTTCACAATCAAATGATGGAGCTTATATTTACTTTATGACTTTGACATTATCATTCAACCCCCACTATCAAATTCGATCTAAATCTAATGATGATTGTTGATTCTATTGATTTCTTATAATTTATCTCTAGATTTGATGATCACAACTATATCCTAACTTATTGGATGCCTTGAACTCTTTATATGTTATTCATGAATCATGTTCTTAATTATCATGTCTAAGTTCTACAGTTAAGATCAACTCCTACTTTATCATTGTTAAATCGAATGATCAATATCTCATCTAACATGATTGGGGACAAGATCAAATCCATCTTGATTGGACCATCAATAACTCATCCACTTATTTAGCATTAGATCTAACTGTCTTTATTGCCTCTGATCGAATCCATCGGGCCTAATCAGTCCCACCAAGTGTCTAATTATTTAGCCATTGCATTGGCTATTTTCAAAAATTATTTTCACAAGTTTTTTAAGCTATTTGATTGTAGCTTTTCAAATAGCTTTCTACACTTTAAAGTGATTATAATAAAAATATTTTATATAAATACCTAGCCATTGCAAATGGAATTACTATAGCTTCTTCTATAATTGTTAAAGCTTTCAACCTAAGTGTTGCACATCTAAACTATCAAATTTTATTTTCACTTCTTTAATTTAATCTTATTGTACTTTTTTCCATTAATCAACAAGTATAGCTAGTTATTTGAATTTATCAAAATTTCTTCAACTTGTTGTATTTTTTTCATTTAGGTTGGGTGGCTCAATATTTTCAAAAGCCCAAGTTTGGTTTGATCTCATAAAAAAACGAGTTGGGGTTGAGCTTACAAAAGCCTACATTATAGTTGAACTTACAAAAGCTGGTAGTTTGGAGGTGAAATGTAGGGACAAACCTCAACTTGCAAGGAATGAGCATAAGAGTTGTAGTCCCAAGCTCATCGACTATCGATGGACAACTCAAGCTTCTTTTTCATTAAGAGCAAGTCGATGTGTGTTGATTGGCAAACTGATTAGAAGTGGCCCCTATAAAGATTTGTGATGGCCCTCGAGGTGCTCACACAATGTAATTTTTTTTAAGTACTCTCAATGTCAAAGTAAAGAAATTAAACTGTGTGGGTAAATGACGATAGTCACTATGACTCTCTTAAAGTTGTTAAATGTGTCATTATCTAATTTGTGATGCACAAGAATTGAATAACAAGATTCTTACTATCCTTGTCTATTACCCAATGTAGCCACACCCAAAGGAATGAACTTGGTAGAATTAGCATATATCACCCATGCAGAATTGTCGTCTTGGTTGATCATAATGTTCATCCTATAATGGCTTGCATAAGTGATCACCATTGGGCTGCCTTTCTACCATTTCTTGTAACATAAACCAAGGAGCTTTACAGCTTGCAAATCAAAAGGTAAGCAAAACCAAAAGGTGCAAGTAAGTTGAATTGTTGTATCCTTATTTAATGGGTCAACTACCAGCTTACCATCTTTTTCTATGTTGGGTTAGAGTGGGAGCATTCTTATCAAAACAAGAAAGATGGTGAACAATACTTGAGTGAGGCAATGCCTTGGGAGCATTCTTATCAACAACCTTTGGTGGATGGTGAAATTTAGACGAGGGAAATTGATAAAATGGATTCATAACTTTGGGAAAAACATTGGTACGAAGGAATGGGCACGAGGGTCCTAGTCCCAAACCCATTAGTTATTGGTGGATTACTTTAGCTGCTCATAAACCTAGAGTTGGTTGATTCATGTCGACTAATAGACAAATTGTGAGTAGCATTTATGAGACCAATCCACTTGCATTAAGAAATTGACTCAAAACTTGTATGTACAAGAGGAATCTAACTATTTAATTGCAATAAATCATAGTGATAAGCCTCAAATTTGTTCATGCAATGTGATTTCTTCTTAGTGCTCTGAATGTTAAATTAAAGAAATTTAACCAAGCATGGGTAAATAGTAAGAGTCACTATGACTCTCTTAAGGTAGTTTAATGCCTCTTCGACTACACATGAATAGATTAATGAGATTCCTATAACGTTGTGTACTACCCACTAAAGTTACAACCAAGGGAATGGGCTTTGTTGAATCTATGGTGAAAGAAGTCTTACTATGATGGGTCAACAATAGTAGAGGACATTATTTGGTGGGAGATTGATTAGAATGGGACATCTACTAAAAGATAATGAAGGTATCCTTTGATGAGCTTAACGAGAACCAAAATCTTTTATGAAACAAAAGTTTAAAAGTTCATGTCAATCTAATTTCTAGTGTAAATAAAAACCATGCAAATAAGGCTATTGATCTGTTAGGCTTTCGTAATTTGAAGCTAAAGTTGTCAAAAAAGTTCCTACACGGATAGTTTGTTTTTATCAGCCAAGCGTTCATAATGATTTATCCTTTGATGTTGACTCTCCATATCATTGTGTAGTAGAGTTAACCAAGGTTGGCTGATTCACCCATCAATAGGGAACGTGCACTAGGTTTAGATCATTATAAGAGAGATTTGTTTTACTTTATTAATGAAGGGGTTGAAATACTAATAAAACCTAGCATTTATGAACTATTAATTTGCACAATTATTCATTGTGCTTTGTTTAAAAGCCAATGGTGTGAAGCTATTATGTGAAAAATTATGGCTAAAGGCCCTTAGGTAGAATCCACGCCTAAATATTATGCTTATGTCCATCATTCACTTATTGGTCAATAGTAGGAGCATTGTAACAAAATGGTACTTGACAAAATCTTATGTCATAAAAAGTTGTATGACATGAGCACTATAAGAAATGATAGTTATGTATCAATGGTCGGTATAATCCTTGCTAGATGAGATAAATTTGTGATGAGAGATTGCAAGTGGTAAAGTGGCCTTACTATCATTATCTACTTAGATCCTATCATATATTGTTGTTGATTCATCCCCTTAAAGACATTAACATTGTAAACATTCCAAACACCCCTTGGTAGCTTGGAGGCTTGCTCACTTGCTTACTTGCTCGTTTACCCACCTTGTTCATTTGCTCTAATTACCATAATCGTTGAGATAGCCGGTCTAGTACTTCTTGTGGGATTTTTTGTGATACTTTCCGCATTACAGTGGCATTCACATCGTACCCCTTCAAGGCTTTCCTTGGTGCAATGTTGAAGTTGTTCACATTGCCTTTCACAAAATGTAGAAGATGCAATGTGGGAATTATAACACTTTGCCCTTTCTACAAATTGTCA
This sequence comes from Vanilla planifolia, assembly GCA_023846275.1. Lineage (NCBI taxonomy): Eukaryota > Viridiplantae > Streptophyta > Magnoliopsida > Asparagales > Orchidaceae > Vanilla > Vanilla planifolia. The sequence goes on from JAIUJO010000074.1 coordinate 994,831, forward strand.
TGTTCCAATGAAACCTAACCATGTGTCATAATAGATTATTCCCCAAAAACAAAAGGGGATAAAAAATTTCCCTCGCTTGCTTGCATACATTATTAAAGAGGTACATATTTCGATTCTTTATATATGGTAAATATTTTCACTTTTTATGCTCTAATCATCACTTATCATTGCTTAAATATGGTGTTGGAGCCACTCTATTGGGAGACTTGCCTTCTTTTATGGAATTATAGCAACAAGTTTGATTGTGGAATATGCACTAGGTTTTGCATGTGTAATTCTATGGCCCAAGCCATGTGCTAAGGAAGCTATGATAATTGTAAAGCACAAGGCATGTTGCAACTTTTTGCTTGTCCAAAGTGGCCAGTCCACATGCACCCATTTGCATCCTTTGCACATGGCCTGTTGCACCCATGAAGTGTAACCTTCTTTTTGGAGATTTTACATTAAAATTTGTTGGATCAAGTATAAGGTGATGCCCTATTTAAAGACTTGCACTCAAGGTAGAATTATTACAATAAGAAATTTACAAGAAGTGATGTGTAGTTTGATACAGCCTATAGTAAAGTGGGTGTTGGATGGTGCAATATATGCTAGAATTTGTGCTTGTTGGGTTGCCACTTTAGTTGGGCACTACCATAACTACAAGTAAGGCAAAGCACTTGGCACATTACAGCATTGTTCATGCACGTGGAAGCAAGTCCACTTGCACATTGTGACAACCTATGCCCACGATGAGCAGGTCTCACAAAGTGTAATTTTTTTTAAATTTGTAGCTTTTTGTTGTCAGGTGCATGTATATGGTGATGCCCTATTGGGAGCTTAATTTTGTTCATGTTCTAAGTGCCACACTTCATGCTGTACATGGTGCATTACGATGTCTAAGTTTACCCATTTTGTAGTCAAAGTTTTACGCTACCATGTGAGCACTATAGTGTCCTTCCCATCAATGCTCCTACCCTTAATGGTGCAACACACGGTGGTATCCCAATGATCGATGTGGTGGCTTTGTTCACACACATCATTTTGTCCCTAAAATGTGCAACTCTTTTCAACAATAGTCTTCACATGGGACAGCTAAAGTAGAAATGATGTGCTGTGCGAATGGGGACTTAAGTTGGTGAAATATGGAATTATCAAAATTTCCTTGCCACTCTATAGTTTGTTTGGCATGGTATTTTCCCATGTCGTAATGATAATTCAGGGTGCAAAGTGTACTCAACCATGTGTTTGTTGAGCTTGTTATTACTTCTGCTTGGTGTGACATGTAGTCTCAAGCCTCACCCACACACTGTGCCACCTTGTGCATGTGGTATATGTGCACCCAAATAATATGAATTGATAGTTATGGAGTTGAAAGTTTTTAAAGTGATCAACATGATGTTGCTTTGTGAATTGCCATGTTTTAGGAGCGTGGTTTGCTTCCTTTCTTTTTGTTGATCTTAGAAAAAGCATTTTGTTGATACATGAGTCGTGCTCCACATTTTCAATTTTTAAGATGCAATAATTTTTAGCCACATTGGTGGTTTTTTAATTATGCATGCAATTATAGATCATTTGTATACTGGTGCCATTTTCCTAAGGCTTACTGCTTGTCAGGCCATGTGTGTGCTAGCCAACGCCTTCATCCTTAATTAGACCCTTAGCACTCCTTAACTAGATCTACTACAAATGTTATATTCTCCATATCCTTATTAAGATAGGTTGGCCAAGTAGCAATAGAGAGGATGTCAAGCCAATTATCCCACAAAAAGGAAACAAAATTTCCGACAACATTTCACTAAACCATATTGTTTGTGGTTTGGAGGGTCGCAATATTGAGTAAATTGGACGAATGAGTGGCACCATGGGTAGTATGGAAAGCATTTATTATGATTAATTTGTGCATAAAGGACTGAGTCCACAAAGAGTCTTCCAAAGCAATAACTCACATATTGTGTTTTGTAGTTAATGCTGACAACCATTCCAACAAACTATGAAATTTGAGTCCCCCACACTCCTTATACAGAGTTATCATCTTGTAGGCATAGTGCATTATCCTATTGTGATTCGAACTACTCCATAAGTGACTAAATATAATTCCTACAACTCTGTAATTATGTAATTAGGAATTAATGTATGGACAAACTAATAAGTAGGAATAGTAGCAAAAATTATGTTAATCAAGACAATATAGCCTAACATCGATAGTGCCCTTATCATCCATCTTAACATAGCTTTTAACATGATTAAAAATTAAATTGAAGCCTTTTTCAAAGGCTTTTTTCTATGTAAATTGGTATGTTTAGATATTTCAATTGAGTGGCATGACACATATGTAGTTTTTCTATAATGATAGTCTTACACTTGTTATCCATCACCTTCTTAAATAACGCCCTTGATTTGTTTACATTTGCCACTTAACCAAAGTGATGCCATACTACTCAATGATATCCCTAATGTTCTTCATAGTTGCACAAGTTGTAGGTGCATAAATCAAGAAATCATCAAAATATAGATGTTGCATAATCATAGGTGAGGAAAGGTTAATCCTAAACAAAAATCAACATGATCATGATGATACTGAATAACTTGAGAGATACTTAGACACAATTGTAAAGAGGTACGGTGAGAGAGAACATCCTTATCTAAAAGCACTAGTTGCTATGATCCATGTTAGATGGATACAATTATTTATAATGTCAAATCTTGATGAATTGAAATAAGCCTCAATCTAATTACAACAAAGAGTAAGGAACCACTAATATTTACCATATCCATAAAAAGTTCAAATTTTCCTTGTCATAAGCCTTGTTTATATTGAATTTTTGCTCAATCAAACCTTCTTTAGAAGTAGATGGGCACCAATAGGTAGCCATTTCCTATTCCAAAAGAATATTATTAGATATAACATGGCTTAGCACAAAAACAGCTTACTTCATGATAGTAATCTCAATAAGCATCACCTTTAATCTAACCATCATCATTTTTACCACTACTTTGTAAATCATGTTGTAGAGGCTAATGATCGTAAATTTCTCGAGGTTGGTTGCTCTTTGAGAACTAGGGATGAATATGACCAGTGTGTCATTCCATCCTTTTAAGATATTGCTATATTTAAAGAATTGTTTCGTTATTGTAATAATGTCCATCTGTATGATTATCTGATAACCATACACAAACTCATATAAGATGACATCCACGCCAAGGGATTCATTTCGTTTGATGGGCATCACCATAGATCTAATCTCATCATCATTAAATAAAGACACAAGTGTAACAACTTTTACACAACTAATAGCTCTCAAAGAATAAAAGGATAGAAGAGACTCATAGTGCACATGGCTACACGACCTCTTATTGAAACACTATATAAAAATTTCCTTAATCTAATTTTGGAGGCCACCAATTACAAAAGAACATTTTTAGGTTTGTGGATATAGTTTCTATTAGAAGAAGTGGTATTTTTCATGTTGAAAAAAAAACACATTTTTTGATGCTCTAAGGTGGCCTAATTAAGCTTAACATTCTATAGTATTTTTTTTATAAGATCATGCTCCACCTTAGTTATATGCTTTATATTTTGTTTAAGTTGAAGCTCTTAGATTTCCTTTTCCAACTAACAAGCATACTAAGAATGTTACAAATGTTTGTTACAAAATATTTCTTTAATGCTATCGAAGCTCTACAAAATGTAGTGGATAGACTATCCGTAGGTTTTCCTTTAATGCTCCTTTTTGAAGCAGCATTCATTGCACTAGATGATTCGGGAAAGTATAACTAGTTCCTTAAAAATTAGGTTCTTCTTCTTGTTTTACCTCATAATGATTTTCTAATCCAAATAAGTAATATTTAGTAGTCTGAGCTAATACGAGGGAGATAAGTAACAATGGTACTTAGAAAGGCTTGTGTATCATTGATATTTATGAAAGCTCTATTAAATCTTTCATAGAAATAAGAATTTTCATGCTTTTTATTGCACCTAGTAAATTGATTCCCAATAAAACCAAAGTTAGTTAAATCTAAATCACGAATAAAGCTAAGGAATTCATACTGAGCTAGGCCACTACTAAAGTTCTTTTGTATTTTTTCCCTTCTTATGCATGTGAGGCATTGAAGGCCCCTATATAAAGATGCATTCCATCAACCTTTGCAATATTTCTAATTTTGTCCCAAGCTGGTTAGTTATTTATATAGTCTTTTGATGTATACATAGTACAACACTACAGAATCTTAACATAATCTGATCTTACGTAGACTTCAACCACCTGTGGAGAGTAATCCATAATTTGAAGCTTGACTCAGTTCCGTCATAATACTACAATACCCCTACATAACTTGGACAAAGATTAAACAAAGTATTTCTAGTTTCTACCCCAAAGATGATCGACCTCACACCTATTAAAGGTCTCCACACGAGTTTCCAATAGAGTAGCAACGAAGACCTTCTTCTTCCTTACAAAATACTATAGGCAGCTATGAGATTTCACTGCATTAATCCCATGGATATTCCACACTACAAGTGAAATCTTAATTTATTAGCAAAAATATATTGGCACTAGCAATAATGGCAACCTATCCATGCAAAATATGCATTTTAGAACCATCACTATTCTATAATAGCATGTAGAACTAAGAAAATTCATGAAATTGATCCCACAATTTAGATATAGTAAGTTTCCCAAACCTATGCTCCTTATGTTAATGTCAATAAGATAGTGACCACATTAACTATTTGTACCCCTCTTTCAAACAAACATAGAATATGAACCATCCCACCATACCAATAATCAAATGGCATATTAAAAATCATCTAATGTAGCAACCACCCACATCCATAGCCCAATAATGCTACATCTTGACTTTATAATTAGGTTACACATACTAGGCATATTGAAGAGTCCAATCTTCTCTTTTATGGAAATGTTTCAATAACTTTTGAATATACTATTTGCATCTACTGTTACTTTATTTCTTAGTTACACCCATCCTCATATCTTATTAAGAAGTATTCAAAGCCTACACTTTTAATAAATTTTAAGTTCTAACACCTAACCATGTTGTAGTAATTAAGAAAGCATTTTACTTCTTATGTTGCACAATTGTGAGGCTAGCAAGAATTAATGAGAGCTTCCAACAAAGTAGTCATTACAGAGTTTTGTTCAATCTAATTCTAAGCATAGCCTCTAACACCTAGGTTATCCCATAACCAATTGGCCACCCTTTACAAACACATCAAAAAGTTTCTACAGTCAAGAGGTAAGCTGTGATTACCACTCCCCCATTTTTGAATACTACTTGATTTGAATCCACCCAGACCTATAAAGGTAATAGAAGTTTTTCTTATAAAGGTAATAGCGCTACCCTATCATACCAAACAATAATACAAATTCTAATAGTGAGTCAACTTGTAAAACTACATCATAATTGATTTTAGCCCAACCAATTAAAAGAGGACTCTAATAAGAGGTTTGAAATTGCTTGAAAAAGATGAAACTGTATGTGCAACTAGATTGTTGAATTAAGTAGTACTAGGAGCAAATTAAAAATTTTTTTGGAGTGTAGCGAGATTGAGAACCTTGCCTATATTTGCTTATAAATTCTTATGAAGCTAAAGGTGGAATAACGCCACAGTAGAAAACTTTATCAAATGAGTAGTAGTGGCCACCTACACATTCATACACATTAAGTTAAGAAGCTCGATTAATGAAGAAAACAAGACCTTGTAATTCACCAAGCCAAGTTTGAAACTATCAGTTTTGAAGCTCCCATTTCAACCCCACTAACAAAGCTCTTATATCTCAGTCTCTTTTGTATAAAGCTAAGGTCAAGTAGGAAGTAGATTTAACTTTAATCACCAGAACAAAACATTAGGCTGACACTACACCTATACTTTTTGAATCAATGCAATGTCTTTTTTATTAGAATTATGTCTTATATGTATGTTGCTATAAATGGTCATTGAGTTCTACATTTTTTTAATCGCTCAATTAGAAGTGAAACATACACCTTTCATTCTCTTAATCCTAATGGGATTACATAATTGAAATACAAAATAAGGCATAAATAAATTCTCTATTTTATTATGATCCCACACACTATGCTCGTCAACCAACTCCATTACAACTATCAGGTGCGATAAAGTAATAAGAAGGATTTAAAGCCAACTGCTCAGCAAGAATGACTAACTTACATGTAAGAGATGCACCATGTGACAAATTGATAGTAATTCTTGTCATAAAATACCTACATCTAAATGATTGAACCCATAAAAAGTCTTCCCAAGCCACAACTTGTCTAAAGTATTTTGTAATCAATGCTGATTGTTGTGTCGATAAAGACTAAATTTTGAGTCTCTCACACTTCTTAGGAAGAGATATTGTGCCTCAACTACTATAATGTGATATGCTATAAACATTTGAACTACTCCGTAAGTAATGATGCATTAATTTCTCTAACTCTATAATAATGACACTCAAAATTAATGAGTGGGCTAAGTAATACATAGCAATAGTAGCTAACACTAAGAGTTTTATGACAATATGACCCATCATCAATAATCACATGATCATCAATGTTAACATAGTTTTCAACATAATTAATTTCAAAATTAAAGTCTTTTTCCTATGGTTTAGTTGCTACAACTAGTATGCCTAGATATTTCAATTAAGTAGCTCAACAAATATCAAAGTTTCTTACTAACATCTTCCTTTGCTTGAGTCCTAACCCATTGTTAAATAATACAATGAATTCCTTGATATTCACCATCCAACATAACTGATACCCTTGCTACTCCATAATATCTTGAATGGTCCTCACTATGACATAAGTTGCAGGAGCATGAATCATGACGTTAACAATGTACAAAATGCATGTTATCATGACGGAGGATGGGTTGATCCTAAACCCAGTGAGGTAATGTGCTTATGTCGATATTTAATAAGCCAATTGAGATATTCTAGCATAATAGAAAAATATATAGTAATAGTATACATCCTTACCTAACATCCCTAGCTCCTTTAATTCACTATAGATGGATACCATTAAGCATAATCCTTAGTCTTGGTGCAATGATAAAAGTTTTAATCCAATCACACTAACAAAGTTGAGAACAGCAAATGCTATAGTATATCCAACACAAATTTTCAATTAACATTCTTTGGAAGTAGGAAAGTGCATAGAGGCAGTAATTTTATGTATTAAGAAGATATTAATCAATATAGCATGGCGTGGCACAAAGGTTACTTTTTCCTGATAGCAATATCGAGAAACACTATCTTCGATTTAGCCACAAAAAGTTTGGTCACCACTTTTGTAAATCACATTGCAATGGCTAACAAGCCTAAAACTCTCAAGTTTAGATGCATCTTAAAATTTATGGATAAGAATGACTAGCACGCATTTCTAATGCTTAAGCATAAAGCCACCTTTTAAGAATTACTTCATAGCTATGGCATTATCCACTTATGTCATGATCTAATAACTATGCATAAATTTAGTAAAGATGCCATCTATACTATGGGATTTATTACTTTTGATGGATAATACCACACACCTAATCTCATCATTACTGATTACAACCACAACTGTGACTGCTTGATCGTCACTAAGAATTCTCAAATGTTAAAAGGGAAGAGGAAGCTTATATTGCCTATGGCTGGACTATGTCTTAGTAGAAAACTACATAAGAATGTTCTCGATCAGGTTTTCCAAATTAACAAGTCCATTTTTAATGTTTGTAAATCTAGCAATCAAACATTCAATAGATTCAATAGAAAGTTTTTTGAACAAATCATAATTAGAGTTCATCATTTTTTTTATTTTAATTAGATAAAGATATACCTTCATAAGTTTCCTATAAACTATCATATTTTAAAAATTACTTTGGAATTTATTTTTATGTTAAACTTAATAACATTTAAAGAATAATATAAAAATATTTATAATATTATCATTTAATTATACACTTTCTTTTTCTTCTTATTCATTTCATTAATTTACTTATCCATAAATACATCTTTTAAATTTTTCTTTATAGGAAATTTTAATGGAGTTTACAGTAGGTCAATTAATTCCTTGCCAACTAGCTCCAAGAGAATGACCATCTCAGTTTTTAAATAGAGATCGCATTCAACAAAAATGAGTGGTGGCCTATTAGATGGTGCACCCTCACTTAAATTCACTAATGCATTAATATGGGACACGGGTCTTGCTAGCTAGTTTCTTTTCATAAGAATGGGAGATAGCTTTGACACAAATTATAGCAGTAAGCAAAAAAGGGCTAAATTACGTTTAATAAAAATTTTTAATTTTATAAAACTAATTAACATTTTTTTTTTAAAGTGACTATTTTATGTTATCTAATAATCTCTAATAAAACATTATAAATGATCTTAAACGAGTTTAAACTTTACTTCAGAATATAAAAAGTTTCTTTTAAATTTAAAATCAACATTTTAAAATAAAAAATTTTAAATAATCTTGAAGTACACCAATGACTGTTTGTGGTTCTACTCAAATATAAGCCTAAATCCAATAATCCACACCCTCGACAAAAACAAGGCAAAAACAAAAGCAACAAATATATCACTTTAAACTCACAATAGTGAAATAACATAAATAGGCTAATAAAGGCATATGATGAACAAAATCAAGTAGTAAAAGAAAAATTGTAGCAACGTAGATTTGAGATTGATGTATAAAAAATATACTTGTTGAACTATTTATGAAAGAACAAATGTATTCTGGTTATTTGAATAAATTAAGAAATAAAATGATAAAAGCTTAGCCCATTGAAGTGGGAAGGATATTTGGAGATTTAAGAATTAACAATGTAGCAAATGGAAATAATAATGAGTGCTAACTACAACATCTTAAATTTAATAGAATGAACTATTTTTCAATCATTAACCAATCATCCAACTTAAAAAAAACTTTTATTTGCAAACACATTTTGATAGCTAATAATAGTTACAAAACATGGCACTTTGCCATTATGTGCTAAAAAGAACGATTTCAATAATTCTTATTCAAAAATAGTTGTCACACAAAACAACAGGTTTGTTGGCACAATGTTTTTAAAAAATTGCCATTACAATCCATCGAATGTCGTCAAGCCTATCCCTTTGTTGAATAGATGAAGCAAAATGAAAGTCACACAAATGATTTCAGAGTAGGGGTTTGATTTGAATTGTCATCACATAAATTATTTGATTGACCAACGTAATATGAATATGTTTTATTTTTTAAGGTTGAGGAAGTTTTGGCCAATAGATCACATAATTTTTGTGCTCAGATAATTACATTTGAATTATGTGATTTAATATGAAAGATGACTTTTCAAAATTTTATAATGAAAATTGGATGATGGAATGGCTAGATTTTGATTTTTGATATGTAAAAACTTGAAGGAATTTTAGATTATTTTATCTCACTCAAGGATCTAAAGCAAACAACGACCTTTATAATTTGGAAGGGTTTGTGTAAAGAAATGCATAAGAATTTTTGTCACACACACCATTTTATGAGATATAGATGGATAAAAAGTTTTACCTATGTTCATACAATCAGCCAAACATATGGGGTTGGTTGCTTCCTAGTTCACTCTAGTGAGCAATACCCTTGCTTACTAGTAAGCGCATTACAAGTTTAGGAGTGATTCCTTAATCTAAAACTGTATCACATGGATTCAAGAGTTATGCTTTGACCAAATACTTTGATAGCCTATTGGGATTCTAAATTACTTAAGAGGTTTAGGTTAAGGTTAACTAGAACAAGGTTTTTCTAAATTTATTTTTTGGAATGCCTTATTGAAGGAGGTTTTAAAAGATGTTATCAACATAAGGTGATTTCTAATATCATCAAGTATTGGAACCCATATGTTCCTTATAAGAGCAATTTAAATCTTCGTTTTGGTGATGATAAAATTTTTTCCTTGGAAAAATCATTTTTACTGTGGTCAACAATCTTGTCAAAATAAAAAATGTAATCTCTAAAATTAAAATCAAAATGATCCACTTGGTGGTGTAGCACACCAACAAAAATCATCTTCTTTGGATCTAACATTTACTCATTTCTATGTTCTCCCATTAACATAAACATCAACTATTTAAAAATTAAAAATTCACTCAATCGAATTTATTATATATATTTAGGATTTCATTTACTCAAACAAAATGAAATGGGTGAGGTTCAACACCATGACAACAATGGTGATGTGTATAACATATTTAACATCAATCAACTTTCCACCAAATAAGGTCATGTTTTTCCTCATGCTATATTGGCTTCTTTTCCTTCCTTTTATCTATTTGGCTTCTTTTTCTTATGTACTTCTTTATTGTGTTCTAGTGCTCAAAAAACTATACTTATAGTTTTTTTATGCCATTAAATATACCAATAATAATAAGAACATTATTATAATTTGAACATTTGCAAAAAAAAAATTATGCCTTGCAAGGTCTTGTCACCACACATTCCATAATAATATAAAGGAATATTCAATAACTTGCTTACATCATTTTTAATTTGTTTACCTAACTAACATTGGTAAGGAGTCTCTTCTATTATTTTTCAGTTCATTTTATCTATTCTTCTCATTCTTTACAACATTTCATATGAATATTTTTTAATAAAAATTTAATTTTTCTTATAAATGAACTTTCAAAAAGCTTGTTTAAGAAAATGTCTTCTTTATTTTGTTGTCATCAAATCATATAGTAGGATTTACCTTATCATATAGTATGGTAAGGGCTTTTTAATGGTTAAATCATTGCATTGCAATAATCTTACAAGTTTAATATTAAAATCATACTAACAAAGTCTAATGTGCTAAATAGCTCGTATTAGGGATCAAACAGATAACATAATAAACATGTTCAACAAATATTTTTTGAAGTCTAATTTTATATTTGCACGAAGCAAAACATGACTTAATTATGTTTTAATTGCAAATCGTATGGAAAAATATCTCATTTCATGCCGTACAATTCATACGGTATAGTGATCGAACAACTAGTCATACAAAAATGTTTATTATTCTTTCAAAAACCATATTGTACAAGTTTTATCCATGTTTTAAACAATTTTGATCTATCATTTAACATGCAATACCATTCCTCAATCATATTAATTCTTTAAGACTTTCATGCTTTCATGATAAATATATATTTATATGCTTATATTGCACCATCATACTAGTACGACACTAATAAAACTAATATGAAATAAAGATAGTTCCCTTATTACACTTAGTGTGACAGGTTTCCATTCCCTATAGTCATTATTCTATAACTATGATCATCTATATGATAATTTTTAGTTGAAAGTTGTAATAGGCTCCAACCTCTTTTGACCCCCCATAATAGCTAATAAATACCCTTTACCTATGGAGAAAGCATGAGTAGGATCCTTACCTTGAGAATCGGTATCTACCAAAAAAACCTTTAAATCATCAACACACTCCATCCTTTCCTAATCTCTTTGTTTTTCTTATAAGGGATGGTATAGTTACCTTCTTCAATAGTTATACTCTCTCTCTCCTTATTTCTCACCCTATCTCCCTCTAACTTAATTTTTTTAGAGAAAGTGCAATTTACTCTTGGATAACAAAGAAGCTTTTCCTATTATTAAATAAAAGGATTAAAATATGTAGTTTTTTTTATTAATAACATCTTTATAAATTCATAGAAAATTAGATTCACATCAAATAATTATAATCTACACATTTGAACATTCTCATGATGAGAAATTAGAAATTATATTTTTAAATATAAAATTTGGCCACAACTATTTTGACATATTTTTTTAGCAATTTCCAATTCAATTCATTTTTGAATTTCCAATTGGTATCGCTTACATTTAGTTTATAAAACATGCTTTTACTAGTTGCAATACTCTTATTTGTATGACAAAAAAGAGATTTAGTGTAAATCAATATGTCTAGCAAAACTTGTCAAAACAAAAAAAAAAGATTATTAAAAATGAAATAATAAATGCAACAAACTATCTCAAAATGCATGAAAAAATTGTAAATCATTGTTTAAAAATATAGAGATGATTTTTTATTCAATGGTGAACTCAAGAAGAGTCTAGCAAATTTTATTTCCAATCAATCAAACCTCCAATGAAATTAGTTTAAATTACCAAATTAAACATGTATAAAAATAAATTTAGAGTTACATAACAATAGAGTAAAAAGAAGAAAAGTTCGAATAAATAAATTAGATTATGTGGGATGATAGTATTCATATATAAGATGGAGATAGAGCGTATTATCATCAAGTAAGTTATTTATTTAAATGGCACATAATATTTTAAATTGATCATTAATTTTTTTAAAATAATAAAAATGACTGATTAATTTGTAAGAGATCATTGGAACAAGTTTGATGATGCCTATTCTATCTCAATTAGACCTCATTCATAACAATTATTAAATAAAAAAATAAATACACTTCCAAAAAAAAACTAGTTATTTTTAAATTAACTAAGTATTAATTTTGAGTAATAATAATAATAATAATATGCCGATTAATTTAACATTAAAGTAGCATATATTAAAGTTGAGATAATATAAATTAAAGCAATGTAATATAATAAATTCATGGTTATTGAAGTGTTACATTGGAGGAAATGTTTTGCTTTATATTAATAAAGCAAAATTATAGGGAAATATTTGAAAAAATGTGATAAAGTTTATGAGAAACTTGAATTCCAGGACAATAAAATATTCGATTATGACATCATTGAATATCAAGTTTAAGTACGAATAGAATTGTCAGTTAAAGCATGCAAAAACCTTGGAAAATAGAGAATTTAGAAATATGAAAATGAATAAATAATGTATAAAACTCATTGTGTGGAGTCTAGTGATGTTCTCTTCTTCTCAAGAAAAGCTTCATTTGAATTTACTATGAAGTACTAAAGAAAATAATCTTAAATAATAAAGGTTATTATTTAAATATTAATAATATATGTCTTAAAGTAAAAATGAGATAAATTCTAGCAATGTATTCAAACCAAATAGAGGCAATGTAATGGAGATATTAGATGAGATTTAGACTTACATAATAGTATAACAAAAGCTAAAAAAAGATAAATTGAAATAATATGGTATTACAAAATCAAAGCTATCTAAAGGTCACATAAGAAAACATTTAGAGTGACATAATAATGCAAAGAAATCAAAGTTAAACATTTAAAGAAATTACTTAAAATATATAAGAGAGTAGTATTTTAGGACATTAAGGGGATCCAACGTAATATCCTTGATCATTTACCATTTATGAATTCAATTTCATAATTATATAACCAAATCTAGGCAAATGAGATAGATTATATGGGAATGTTATAATCAAAGACACAAAAAAGATTGAGTGCAACATCCACGATCACTAAATTATGTGCCAATCTAAAATAAATTATTGAAAAATATAAAAATTGAAATATACTTGGATAGAGCTTATAGAGATAAGTATAATGACTTATGTTTTATCTTTATCAGACCACGATCAAAATTACTATGAATAATCAAAATAAATATGTTTAAATATTTAAATATTATTTTTGTATTAACAAATTAATTATTGAATCTAAAATAAGGCATGTTCGAGCAATATCACGTAAACAAATAAAATAAAAATAAAGGTCAAATAAAAGGAGATTTGGACTAACTTAATAAAATGTCCAAATTAAAAAAAAAGACTTGAGAAACTATGATAAATTATGTGGAAAAATGGTTCCCAAGATAGTAAATATATTGAGTGTAACGTCCTCGACTAATAAATTAGTTATGGGCCAAAATATCTCAAAAATTGTTCCAAAAAAAAGAAAATAATTGAGACAAATTTTATAGACCTTGTCAATATTAGTTCAAGAATATTTTTTTCTCGATAAGTCTATGTAAAGAACTACTAAAAACGAAAAATAAAATAAGAAAAATAATTAATTAATTAATTTAATAATAATTTAATATATATTAATGCAAAAATTAGATAATTTGAATGAGTCTAATATAACCAAATCAAGGCAATATAAAAATCCAATAAGAGGAATTGGATTAACACTACAAATTTAACCAATTGAAAGAAAAATTTTCAAGAAATGAATAAAATATATGAAAAAACTGCATATTAAGACAATAAGAACATTTTGTATTACATCCCTGATCATTAAATCACAAAGGTATCAAAATGTCTCGAAAGATATGCCAATAAATTTATGAAATAAGAAATTTAAAAAATTTAGAAATGAATTTTTAAGTAGATAAAGCTCATTGTGATGAGTTCAACAAAGTTTATATCATATTGATAAGACCTCATTTGGAAATACTACTTATGGCCTATGTAAATAAGTAAAAATAATATTAAATTTTATATTGAATATAAAATAATTTTCTTAGAGTTGAAAAGTGATAACTGATAAAATACAATGCAACCCAACAAAAATTATGTGAAGGTCACATCAGAGGAGATTTAGAATAATATAAAAAAATCGAAGTAAAAAATTTGAAGAAATGACATGTTATGTGAGAAAGTACAATTTCATGATACTCACAAAATCTATTGCAACTTTAACAATTGTCACGTTATATATGAATGAAATATATTACAAAGCATGAGGTTAGCATTCAAAAAAAAGTATTTAGAAATATATATAAAAATTAATATTTAATTAAGTAGAGCACATCAAGATGAGCCAATTGAAATTTATTTTGTCTTAATCACACCTTATATAAAATTATTATGAATTATGAATATCATAAAAAGTATAAATAGTAATAAACTATTATTTCAATAAAAAGTAAATATATGTTAAAGTTGAAATGAGAAAAATTAAAATAGCATAATATCAAAAAATTGGAGGAATGTTAATTTGAAATGAGAACAAATTAACTACTACATAGTAACATAACCAAATCAATGCAAAACTCTTGAGAAAATGAGATAAGTAGCATAGCAAAGATGTCTTCCAAGGTACTTAGGTTATTATGCATAAGTTTATCATCAAATAAAGTGAAAACCAAAACAATATCTGAGGTATGCCATGACCTACAAAATTATTTTTAAAAATATAAAAATAAAAATTTAATTTAACAAAGAAAATCGTGACTTGTCAAATAACATTTGTTTTGTCTTATTTGGACCTTGTTTAGAATTACAATGAATTAGAAAAATAAATATGCATTAAAAAATTATTATTTTAATTCTAAGTAAATAGATAGTAAATCTAAAATGATATAAATTGGAGAAACATATCATAATAAAAATAAAGCAATGCAATAGTTACATGAGAGGATATTTTGAGTTTCATTGCAATATAACTAAATAAAAAAAAATTAAAAAAATGAGATGAATTTTATTTGAAAGCTGCATTTCAAGAAACTAAAGTAAGAATTGAAATATCATGTAGGAATTGAGTGTAAAGTCTTTGACTATCAAATCAGGTAAAAATAAAAATATCTCTTAATAATATTGCCAACCCACTAAAAATATTCTAAAAAAATATAAGTAAATGTTATATAGGATAAAGTTCATCAACAGAAGTGCAACAAGGTTTGTTTTGTCCTCATTAAACCTCATTGGATGTTATTGTGAATTACCATAGTAAAAAAATTTAAATAATACCACATTATCATTTAAATAATAAGTAACTTTATGTTAATGTATAATGAAATATATTCAAGCAATTTAGTGTAATAAAATTAAAGAAAAAAAATTGAAGAAATTAGATATAGTTTTTAGGAATTTATGTTACATGATGCAAAGGAGATTGGCCATTACATTAATGATAAGAAAATTTGGTACAAATAAGATTGTTTCGTAAGGCATGCAAAAACACTAGAAAAGAAAAAATTTTAAAACATAAAAATGATCTTTAAATTTTATAGAGCTTGTGATGTTTTGTTTGTCGATTAGAAATTCTACAGAATAACAATGAATTAAAAAATAAATTAGAATAAATAATAATAAATTTATATTTTATTATATAAATGCATATATATAATTGTGGAGATCAAATACAATAAATTGAAGCAATGTAATATATAAAACTCAATTGCAAGTAAAAGCCACATGAGAGATGACAAATGTTGCTAACATAACTAAATGATAGAAAAAATTTGAAGAAACGAGAAAAGCTACACAAGAGAGTTTCTTTCTAATAAATGAAGGATATCAAGTATGACATTCCAAAATACTATGGCATTAAAATTTTAAAACAGTAAAATAAATATTTCATTGAATAAATCTTATTAATATGTGTTTAACAACTTTTTTCCACCTTAGTTAGACAACATTAACAATTATTTTGAATTAACAAATTATGAAAGAAATGCAATATAAACAAATCAAAGTAGTATTTTGATCACACATGAGAGCAGTTAGAGTATCATAGCAAAACAAGCAAATAACAGAAACCTTTTTGATGAAAAGAAATAATTTTTTTGAGAAAGTGGCATTTCAAGATAATACACATATGATGTGTAACATCCTTGATTGCAAAATCTGGTATGAATCAAAATGAATTGTGAAGCATTCCAAAACCTTAGAAAAAGAATATGTAAAACTATAAAAATTAATATTTCATTATATAGAGTTCATCAAGACAAGTCTAATGATGTTTAGTTCATCCCAATTAGAAATCATTAGTAATTACTACAAATTACATAACTCAACACACATAAATAATGAGAATTATTTTTTTAATATTAGGATGCAGATTATATTGGCATAAATTTTTAAATTATAGCATTTCATTGAAACAAAATAATATCAATATAAAGGTAACATTAGAGTTAAATAAGAGTTATATAATAATATATTGAAATCTAGCATTCCAAGATGCATTAGAGATTGAGCATAACATCCTCGATAGTCAAATCATGTGTGTCAAAATGTCACACAAAGAATGCCAAAAGATTAAACAAAGCTATTTTAAAAATTCATATAGAATTTAACAGTACTCATTGAGATGAGCATAATAATTTTTTTGTATGGTTGATTGGACTTTTTTTAGAATTATTGAGAACTATTAAAGTAAAAATAAATAAATAAAAAATTCTAATAATTTTTATTTTGTGAGTATATATTAAAGCTAAAATTGGACAAATTTAACAATTATAATTTAATCGAATCAAAGATATGTAGAGGCCACCCAAGCAAAAAAAATTAGGGTTACATGTATAATAAAATCAAAGTGAAAAAATTTGAAGAAAAGTCACAAATCATAATAGATAGTTGTACTTTAAGACACAAAGGAGATCAAGCATAACATCCTTGATCATTATGTTAGGTAAGGGTTGAAATATCTTATAAATCTAACCAATTCCTAAAAAAATATAATATTTAAAAATATTAAAAGCAACATCTAAATGTATAGAGTTTAATGATGTTAGTTTTTATTCAATCAGAACACATTTAGAATACAATGAATTACAAAATTAAAGTTATAAATAATAATAAATCATTATTTTAACATTAATTAACATATAATAAAAAAATGTGTTTAATTGATGTTGTGCAATAAAGCCAAATTATTTTAATGTAATGGATATAGGAAATTAAATTATGAGTTGCATAGCTTTGTAACCAACTAAAATTAAAAAATTATATGAAATAAGATAAATTGTTTGAGAAAATTGCATTTCAAGATGCTGAAATGATCGAATGCAGATTGCTCAATCTTCAAACTAGACATAAATCAAAATTTCTTATAAAGTGTGCAAAATCCCTCAAAATAAAATATAAAAATAAAGAAATTGTTTTTTAATAAAATAGAGATTATGGAAACAAGTCTAGTGACATCTTTTTTACCTCATTAAATATAATTTGTAAATACTAAAAAGAAATAAAATAAACTAAAGCAATATAATATAAACGAATCAAAGTAATGTAAATAATGAATTGGAGGAGAATTATATTTTCATAGTAATATAGTTTAATTAATAAAAAAAAGTTGAATAAAAGAGATAAATTATATGCGAAAGATGATTTCTAAGAGTCTAAGAAGATCAAGCATAACATCCTCGAAATCAAATCTGGTACGAATCAAAATATCTCAAAAAGAAAAATAAACTTATAGAAATGTACATATTGAAGATATTAAGAATGAATAACTCGATAGATAGTGCTCATCAAGCGAAATGCAATAATGTCTTTTTATCTCCAAAGGATCTCATTTGGAATTCACAAAATAAATAATCTGTAATTTTTGTGTAAGGTAAACGTATGTTAATGTTCAAATGGGATAAACTAATGTTATATGATACATCATAATCATTACGTTGTAAAGGTCACATTAAATTACATACAATGTTTGATGGTAATATAATTAAATATTGAACTAAACAATTACATCCAAATATATTCAAAAGAAGTATTGTAACATCCTCCATTTCCAAATCATCTATACAATATCTGATAAAGTGTGCATACACCAAAGATAATAAATAACTTAAAAAATGAATACTTAATAAAGTGGAGCTCATCAAGCTTAGTGTAGCGATGCTAATTATGTCTTGACAGAACCTTGTTTAGATTACTGCAATTTTGCAAAGCAAAAAACAAAATTAAAAAGAAATTATTCTTATATTAATTAAAATTATGTTAATGCTATAATATGAAAAATTTAAGCAATATGATATAACCAAATAAATTACTTTTAATGTAGACATAAGAGAAATTTAAGAGCTGTATTGTAAAATTTTAAGAAGTGAGGTGAGTTGCATATTAAAGTTGCCTTCGAATGTATTAAGTTAATCAAGTGTAAGATTACCAACCATCAAATCAAGTATGAATACAAATATCCTATGAAGCACACAACAACTCTAGAAAATAAAATATTTAAAATATTTAAAATGAATATTTAATTGGGTAGAGCTTTTTAAGATAAGTGCAATGACATTAAATTTGTCTCGATCGGACTACATTAGGAGCCACTACAAATTACCAAGCTAAATAATCAATAATAATTATAAATTATTTTTTTTAATATTAATAAAATATATATAAAGTTGGAACAAGATAAATTGAAACAGTATAATATAACAAAATCAAAGATGTGTACAAGTCACATTAGAGAGGATTTATGGTTTAATAGTAATTATCCAAATGCTTGCGAAGACTTTGGAAAAATGGGAAAGTTGTGTAGGAAAGTTTCATTCCATAATTCTATTATCTTGAAATGCCACTTTCTCAAAAAATTCTCTTTTCTTGAAATAATTTTCTTTTATTTGCTTGTTGTATTACGAAAAACTAACTACTCTCATGTGTGATCAGAATACTACTTCAATTCTTTTCATTACATCGCTTAATTTTTTCTTTCTTAATTTGGTAATTAAAAATAATTATTAATGTTGTCTAACTAAGGTGGAAAAAAGTTGTTAGACACATATTAACAAGAGTTATTAAAGGAAATATTTGTTTTATTACTTCAAAAAGTTAATGTCATAGTAACTTGGAATGTCACACTTGATATCCTTCATTTATTAGAAAGAGGCACACTTGTTTAGTTTTTCTCGTTTCTTCAAATTTTTTTCTATCATTTAGTTATGTTAGCAAAATTAATCATCTCTCATGTGAGTTTTACATGTGATTGATTTTTATATATTATATTACTTCAATTTATCACATTTGATATCCAAAATATATATACATATATATATAATAAAATATAAATTTATCATTATTTATTCTTATTTATTTTTGTAATTTATTGTAATTCTGTAGAATGTCCAATCGATAAACAAAACATCACCGGACAAGCCTTAACAAGCTCAATAAAATTTAAAGATCATTTTCATGTTTTGAATTTTTTTTTCTTTTTTAGTGTTTTTGCATGCCTTACGAAACAATCTTATTTGTACCAAATTTTGTTATCAGTGATGTTATGGCCAATCTCCTTTGCATCATGTAACATAAATTCCTAAAAAATGTATCTAATTTTTTCAATTTTTTTAATATTTTATAATACTAAATTGAATTAATATATTTGATTATAAATTAACATAAAGCTAGTTATTATTTAAATGATAATGTAATGTTATTTACATTTATTTACTATGGTAATTCATAATAACATCCAATGAGGCATGCTAAGGACAAAACAAACCATGTTGCACTACTCTCAATGAACTTTATCCTATATAACATTTACTTATTTTGTTATAATATTTTTAGTATGTTGACACTATTTATGAGATATTTTTATTTTTACCTAATTTGATAGTCAATGTCTTTACACTCAATTCTTACATGATATTTCAATTCTTACTTTAGTTTTATGGAATGCAGCTTTCCAATAAAATTTATCTCATTTTTAGAAGTTTTTTTTTGTTTAGTTATTTTGTAGTGAAACTCAAATTATCCTCTCATGTTACTATTTCATTGCTCTAATTTTATTATGTTATGTTTCTTCAATTTATATCATTTTAGATTTATTGTCTATTTCTTAGAATTAAAAAAATAATTTATTTTAATGCATATTTAATTTTCCAACTCATTTTAATTCAAAATAAGATAAAACAAATGTTATTTGACAAGTAACAATTATCTCTGTTAAATAAAAAATTTATTTTTATATTTTTAAATATAAGTTTGTAGGTTTTGGCATACCTCAGATGCCATTTTGGTTTTCACTTTATTTGATGATTAAGTTATGCTCAATCACCTAAGTACCTTGGAAGACTTCTTTCATATGCTACTTATCTCATTTTCTCAAAAGTTTTGCATTGATTTGGTTATGTTACTATATAGTTAAAAATTTCTTATTTCAAATTTATATTCCTCTAAGTTCTTGAAATTATACTATTTTAATTTTTCTTATTTCAACTTTCATATATATTTACTATTTATAGTTATTTTGATGGTTAGGGATGTAATACACAATGTTCTTTGTGTTCAAATGTAATTTTTTCATACACTTTATTCATTTCTTGAAAAGTTTTCTTACAATTGGTTAAATTTGTACTGCTAATCCAACTCCTCTTATTGAATTTTTATATCGCTTTGATTTTGTTATATTAGACTGATTCAAACTATCTAATTTTGTTATTAATATATACTAAGTTATTATTAAATTAATTAGTTAATAATTTTTTCTTATTTAATTTTTTCGTTACATTATTATGTGACTCTAAATGTTTTCTTAGGTGACCTTTACATAGCTTTCATTTTGTTATACTATATCACTTCAATTTATCTCTTTTTAGCTTTTGTTATACTATTATGTAACTCTAAATTTCACCTAATGTCACCATTACATTGCTTCTATTTCGTTAGAATACATTACTTGAATTTATCTCATTTTTACTTTAAGACATATATAATTAATATTTAAATAATAACCTTTATTATTTATGATAATTTTCTTCAGTACTTCATTGAAAATCCAAATGAAGCTTTTGTTGAAAAGAAGAAAATGCTGCTAGAATCAACACGATGAGTTTCCATTTTTTATTCATTTCAATATTTCTAAATTTTTTATTTTTCAAAATTTTTGCATGATTTAACAGACAATTCATTTGTACTTAAACCTGATATTTGATGATGTCATAAACAAAAACTTTATTGTCTTAAAATTCAACTTTCTTGTAAAATTTATCACATTTTTTCAAAGTTTCCCTATGATTTCGTTCTATTAATATAAAGCGAAACATTTCCTCCTATGTAACTATTAAATCACCTTCAATTTATTATATTACATTGCTTTAATTTATATTATTTCAACTTTAATATATGTTAATTTAATGTTAAGTTAAATTAATGGCTTATTATTAGTATTATTTTTTCTCAAAATTAATATTTAGTTAACTTAAAAATAATTAATTATTTTTTTGGATGTTTTTTAATTTTTTTAAATAATAATTGTTATGAGTGAGGTTTAATGGAGGTAGAATAAGCATCATCAAACTTGTCCCAATGGTCACTTTCAAATTAAAAAGGCATTTTTATTTTTTAAAAACAATTAACGATCATTTTCACATATTATGTGTCATTTAAATAAATACCTTATTTGATGATCAAGCATAATACACTCGATCTCCATCTTATATATGAGTACAATCATCCTATATAATATAACATATTTATTCAAAATTTTTCCTTTTTTAATATATTGTTATGTAACTCTAAATTTATTTTCCATTCATGTTTTATTTTGTAATTCATACTACTTTCATTGGAGGTTTGATCGGTAGGAAATAAAATTTTCTCAGCTTTTCTTTAGTTCCCCATCGAATTAAAAAATCATCTCTATATTTTTAAAAAATTGTTTTATAATTTTTTTAAGCATTTTGAGATAGTTAGTTGTATTATTAATTTATTTTTAATAATCTTTTTTTTTCTTTTGACAAGTTTTGCTAGGCATATTAATTTACACTAAATCTCTTTTTTGTCATAGAATATAACATTTATATATATATATATTAGCTCATTTCTTCAAATATCTTTTTTATTTGATTATATTGCCATGAAATTCTAAGTTTCTTTCATGTGACCTTTACAAAACTTTGATTGTCTTATATCACATTTCCTTAATTTATCTTTTTAATCTTTAGCAAATCTTTACTTTACATTAAAATAATAATTAATTATTTATTATATTTATTTGGCAATTCATAATAATTATAAATAAAGTCTAATGTAGATGATAAAATGTCACTACATACCTCTCTATGTGTACTATCCAAATGAATATTCATTTTTATATCCTTACGTAGTTTATTCTCTAGTTATTTTACATGTTTTATGAGACGTTATGAATCACAATAGATTTGATGCTAAGAGATGTTACACTCAATAACCTTAGTATATTTCAATAAAACCTTGCAACAAAATTTAACTAATTTTTTAAATTTTTTTCGTTTTACTTGGTTATATAATTATGAAACTCAAATGTTTGTCTCGTCTAACTTTTATATCACTTTGGTTTGGTCATATTACTTTAATTCAAGATATCTAACATAACTTTAAAAATAATTAATTAATTTTATAAAATAATTTATTATAATTAATTCTTTTTTTATTTTTTAAATCATAATAATTCAAAATGGGCTTCCATGAAGATGAAACTATTATTGTATGACTCATCCGAATGGGCTTTATCTAATCAAAGATTCATTTCCTTATTTTAAAGTATTTTATTTTCTACTAGTTTGGATAGTTTTTCAAGTTTTTTTTATTAATTCCTAATTTGAAGATTAGGATATTATACTTACTCTCCTTCATATCTTGGAATGCATCTTTCTTGTACACTTTATCT
This sequence comes from Vanilla planifolia, assembly GCA_023846275.1. NCBI lineage: Eukaryota > Viridiplantae > Streptophyta > Magnoliopsida > Asparagales > Orchidaceae > Vanilla > Vanilla planifolia. Next base: position 1,018,066 of record JAIUJO010000074.1, read on the forward strand.
CATATATTTGATTTTCATATTTTTATTTGGATAAGTTGCTATGTTATTTTAAATCTCCTTTCATGTGATCTTATATTACTTCGATTTTGTAATATTACGATGCTTTTTCTAACCAGTTCCAATCAAGAAGAAACAAATATTGTTGAGCTCATCTCAATGTGTTTTATCTAATTAAAAATTCATTAATATATTTCTAAATATTTTTTTTTCTAAGATTTTGGCATTCCTTATTTGACTTTTTGATTCATTCCTGATTTGGAAAATGATTATTTTACACTCTATGTCCTCGATATTTATTAATGCCACTCCAATTACATTTAATTCATATCTCGAAATGTTTTTCTTTGATTTTATTACACTACTATAAAACTTTAATTCTCATCTCACTTGAATTTTACATCATTTTTTATTATTTATAGTACATTGCCACAATTAATCACATTTTGTACTTTAACATAAATTTACTTTATATTAGATTTACAATTTATTATTATTTATGTTTAATTATTTTCTTAGCTCACAATAATTTGTAATGATGTCCAATATAGATAGATCAATCATTATTGGACTTATATCCATGAACTCTACAAAATTAAAAATTAGTTTTCATGACATTAAATATTTTATTTTCTTTTATTTCAGCAACATTACAAGGTATTTTTATTTGAAAAATATTTTGAGTAAGGAATCTTAAATTCAACCTTCCTATTACCTTTGAATATAATTTTACCACATTTTATTCCCTTTTTTCAAATTTTTACTTTATGTTGGTTATGTTTCTATGTAACTCTAAAGCTTCAAAGTTTTCAAGATATGACATTAATTATATTACAAAGTAGCAACACAAGATACTATTAAGGTATTACTTAACCTCCTCAATCATCAAATTAGGTATGAATCAAAATATCTCACAAAACCTGCTAAAGCCATGCAAAATAAAATATTTTAAAAAATTAACTTTAATACTTAATTTGCAAGATGTTCTTTGGAAGAATGCAATGGCCATTGCTCAATGTAAAGGAACTCTTAATTGGAGTTAGTTAAAAATATTTAGTTAAATAAGCAGGAAAAAAATAATCATTATTATAATATTATGTGTAGATATATGTATGTTACAATTAAAAATTGATTTTGTAATTTCATTGTAATATAACAAACTCAAAGTGGAAAATTTAGAAAATGAGAAATATTATATAGGAAAGTTACACAAAAAGAAAATAGAGAGATTAAATGTAATGAACAAATTAGTTTCTAAGAAAATGTTTTATAAAAAGACAACATAAAATAAAATATTTAAAAATATAAAAAGAAAGGATTTACTAAATTACTATAATTCATCTCATTTTAGTGTAAATATACATTTCATTAACATTGAAAATAATATTTTGACTTTTTTAATATTTCAATAATTTGCTATAATTCACAACGTGGCCAATCGAGTTGAAATAAATGAAGTTGGACTTGTCTAGACTAATGCTATCTCATTATATAATCAATTTGAATATTTGATATATTTTATTCTATATGGCCTGTACATGCTTTATTAGGTATTTCAATTCTCACTTAATTTATTAATAAAAAGTGCTCCCCTTGACCTTTATAGTATTTTCGAGTGTATATTTCTCATATAACTTTGCTCATTTTTTAATATTTTTTTCTTTTATTTAGTTATATTACTATGCAACTCTATAACTCTCCCAGAATGACATTTAGTTTACCATGATTTTGTTTGACTACTTTTTTATGTAACTCTTAATTGCATCCCTCGTGACATATACATGACTTTTTATGTAGTAATATTATGTTGCTTCAAATTTTGGCACCCATTATGAGGCATTTTGACTATAATATTTTTTGTGGACCAAGAATATTGCGATCAATCTCCTTAGTATGTTGGAATGAAACTTTCACATGTAATTTATGTCATTTCCTTAAATCTTAAGCTTTCATTTTGTTATACAACTATAAAACTCTAATTATCATTTCATGTGACTTTTACACCTTCACAAGCTCTATCCAATTATATAATCACTATTATATTTGCAAATATTTTATTTTCTTGATTTTTTTCTAGACTTGCAAGATATTTCGATTTGTTGTTGATTTGATAGTCGATAATGTTACTCTTTAGCTCTTTAGTACCTCCAATGGTCACTTTCTTGTATAATTTATCTTATTTTATAAAATTTTTACCTTTTATTTACTTTAGATTTCTTTACTTCGTATTATTATATTATTTTTAATTTTTTAAATTTATAGTTATCCAATATGATGTATAATTGAGATAAAACAAATGTCCTTGGATTTGTTTAAATAAGCCCTACTTATTTAAATATTCATTTTTTAGTTATTTTAAATATTTAATTTTCTAGGGCTTTAGAATGTTTTATGAGGCATTTTAATTCATATGTGATTTGATGATATGGGAAGCCACACTTAAACATCTTTACTAACTTCGAATGTAACTTTTCGCTACAATATATTTAGTAATATAATAAATTAAAGTGAAAACTTTAAGAAACTAAGATAAATTGTACCAGAAAATTAATTCTAAGTCACAATGTAGGTTGAGCATGACATCCTCAATTGTAAAATCTAGTACAAATTGAAATTTATAATGCCTTTAAAAAAATTAAAAATTTTAAAAATAAATATTTTATTGGAAAAGTCATCAAGATAAGAACAATAATATTTACTTCATCTTGATTAGATCTCTATTTCAATTACTATGAATTACAAAATTAAAAAACCAAAAAAATAATAAAATATTTTCTTTTTATTAAGAAAAATAATATCAAAATTGAAACTAGATAAATTGAAATAATGAAGGACAACCAAACGAAAGAGATGTAAAGGTAACACAAGAGGACAATTAGTGTATGATAGTAATATAACCAAGTGAAAGAGAAAACTTTAAGGAAAGGAGATAAATTCTATAGGAAAGTAGATTCTCAAGTTATTAATGGGATTGAATGTAGCATCTTTAATCATCAAATTATGTGCAAAAAAAGTCCAGTCAAGTATGAAAAATGATTAGAGTAAATTGCACTTCAAATATGAAATGAATATTTAAAGATACAAAGCACATTAAGATGAGTTGAACAACCTTTCTTATGTCTTAATGAAACCTTATTTGGAATTATTTTGAATTGCCAAAGAAAAAAAGAACAAAAGTTAGTTAATTGTTATTTTCAATATTAATTAAATAAACATTAACAGAAAAATTAGATAACTAAAAGTAATGAATATAAGTAAATCAAATTGATTTAACAGGTTACATTGTAAGAGATTTTGAGCAACAAATTATTATATCAAAATGAAAGAAAAAATTTTGAAGAGATGAGACAAATTAAACTATAAAGCTATTTTTGAGGAACTGAGTGGTTTGAGAGAAATGTTATTTCTCATCAAATATTAAATGAATAAAAATATTACATAAAAAAATAAATAAAATAAAATATTTTAAAAAAATATAGAGAATGAATATTTATTTAGGGAGAGCTTGCCAAGATGACTCTAATGATGTTTGCTTAAGCTTGGTCACACCTTGATTGGATTTACTACAAATTATAAAATTAAATTGCCATAAAAGATAACAATATATATTTTATTAAATAAATATATATTAAAGTTTAAATTTCATAAAATTAAATGTATCATATAAAAAAATTTAAACAATGTAAAGTTCATTAGGGAAGAGAATTAGACCTTCACAATACACAAAAATCAAAGCTAAAAATTAAAGAAATTACAAAAATTAGATGAGGAAAATTCATTCCAATAAACTAAGAAATCAAGTGTAACTTCCTCGATGATGAAATTGGATAGAAATATAATTGTCTCATAAAAAATGCTTAAAAACTAGAAAAAAATATTTTAAAATATTAATATATTGTTGCTATAAATTACCATGGTAAATAAGCCTTAAAATAATACACTATTACTTTATACTAAGAAATTATACGTTAAAGTTTAAAAAAGATAAATTATAGCACTACAATATAACCATGCCAAAATGACACAAGACATTTGAAGAAATGAGACAAATTTTATGGGAATGCTAAATTCTATGATATAAGTATATCAATGGAAATATTCTCGATTGGCTAATTTGGTAAGAAACAAGATGCCTTTCAAAGAATACCAAAATGCTACAAAATATAATATTTTTTAAAAAATGATTATTTAGTTTAAAAGAGGTTCTCAAGAAGTGCACAACGATATTTGCTTTTTGTGAATCAAGCCTTTTTTTGGAATTACTTAAAAGTACCAAAGTAATTAAGCATTAATTATTACAAATTACTTTTTTAAATATTAAGTAAATTAATATTAAGTTTAAAATGAGATAAATTAAAGTAATATAATTTAACAGAATTAAAGAGTTGGAAAGGTTACATAAGAAGAGAACAAGAGTTACATATTAATATAAGAAAATATGAACATAAACTCTAAAAAACTAAGATAAATTACACATGAAAGTTGCATTTAAAAATACTTAAGAGATATGGCGCAATGTTCTAAATCATCAAATTAGGAATGAATCAAAATGTCTCAGTTGGACTTTAATAAGAATTACTATGAATTAAAAAAATCAAATAAATAAAATTAGTAATAAATTATTATTTCAATGTTAAGAAAATAAATATTATATCTTAAATGAGATAAAATGAAGCAACGTGATGTATAAAAATCATATCAAACTAATGATCACGTGAACAAAGATTTAAAGTTACATAGTAATAAATAAAATTAAAACAAAAAACTCAAAAAACTAGAATAAATTTTGCACATTTGTCACATTGCAAGACACAAAGGTAGTTTAGTATGGCACTCTCAATTATCAAATCTAAAACAAATCCAAATGTCTAACTTAACATGCCAAAATAATAGAAAATAAAGTATTTGATCTTATAGAAAAGAATAATTTATTAGATAGAGCTCATCAAGTTGTGTGAAATGACATTTGCTTAATGTAAATTTGACATCAATTAAAATTGTTACCAATTGGCAAATTAATTAAGCATAAATAATAAAGTTATTACATTAACATTAAGTAAGTATATATTAGAGCTAAAAATTAATAAATTGAAGCAACATTATATTTGTCAAATCAAAGGTATATAAATGTCAAAAGAGAGGTGGATATAAAGGTCATTGTAATTTAATAAAATAAAAGAGAAAATTTGAAAAAATGAGATAAGTTATACAAAAGGATTTCATTGAATGGTACTAAAAAGTTCAATTATAGAATCATTCACCATGAAATTTGAAAAAAATAAAAATTTCCTCTAAATCATGCCAAATCAACTGAAAAATAAAATATGCATACCTTTCAAATGTAATATTTAATTCTATAGAATTGATCAAGATGAGAATAATGAAATTTTTTACTATTGAATGCTCCTCCCAATGAATATTAAAAAACTCAAAAATAAATAGTCATAAATAATAATAAATTATTTTTTTAATGTTAAGTAAATATTATTAAAAGTTGGAGTGAGATAAAAGAAGTGTAATGTAAAAAAAGGTTTATATAAGGTGATACAATAAGAGATTTATAATTTCATTATAATATAACCAAATCAAAGAAAAAAATTTAAAGAAATGAGAAAGTTGTACGATAATTTTATTCAATAAAACTGAGATTTATCAATTTACATTAGCATAAGCCATATAACTTTGTAAATTTAATATACATTAATTATTTAATAAAATTTAAATACAATTAATTAAAGTAATATAATATATTGCAATTAACACAATATAAATGTGACATGAGAGAAAATCTAGAGTTTCATTGCAATATATATAAAAGAAAAAATTTTAAAGAAATGAGATAAATTGTGTGAATTTTTAATCATCAAATTAGCTAAGAATCATAATGCCTTATAAAACATGGAAATACCAGGTAAAATAAAAGACTAAAAATATCAAATTAGGTATTTAATTAGATAGAGCCCTTAGAGACAAGTCAAACGATGTTTGCTTCTCTTCGATCAAACAAGCTTTGGGCCCAGTACTAAATATAAAAGTAAAATGGCATAAATAATGTTGATATAAAAGTTATTCAAGTAGAGATTTAGAATTTCATCAAATTTTAACCAAAAGTAAGTGAAATATTTTAACAAATAAGGTATATTCCATTAAAATGTTGCATTCAAATATGCTAATGAGATTGATTGTGGCAACTTTTGTTGCAAAATAGGTTAGAAATGAGATGTATCATAAAGTGTGATAAAGCCAAAGAAAATAAAATAACTAAAAAATTAGTATATTGAATATTTAATTTGATAGAGCTCATTGGCACAAGTATAACAATGATCGGTTTGTTCCAATTGGTCCTTGACTAGAAGTAGCACCAAATATCAAAGTAAATAAACATAAATAATATGAAATTACTGTTTAAACATTATCTAAATATATTTTAAAAATGACATGTAGTAAATCGAGAAATTTAATATAAAAAAATCAAAGTAAAATTGCATAAGAGGAGATTTAGAATTTGATTATAATATAACCAAATAGAACAAAACTATTTTAAAAGAGATAAATTATATAACAAAAGTTCAATTTTTATGTAATATTGAAGTTGATTATAAATCCTCAATCATTAAATAAGATATGAATTAAAATTTCCCATAAAATATTAAAAAAATAAAATAAAGTAGTTTTAAATATAAAAATGAGTGTTTATTGGGTTGAGCTTGTCAAAGGGATCTCAACATTTATTTGTTTCATTTCGATTAGACAAGGTTTGGAAGTACTTTTAAAAAAAATCAATAGATAGATATAATATAAGTTGAAGTTAAATTGATGAAACATAATGTAAACAAAACAAAATAAGTTATATGTTAGACGAAAGGGAGATAGAGTTTGATGTTTATATAACAAAATTAAAGGAAAAAATTTGAAGAAATAATATAATTTATATAAAAAACTTGCATTATGGGATACTAACGAGATCAACTGTAACATCGTGGATCATTAAACCAATTATGAATCAAACTTCCTCCTAAATCATACAAAAGAATTTGAAAAAACATTAAAATAAAAAAATAAAAATTTTGTTGCATAGAGCATATTGAGACTAGTTTTGTAATGTTTTCTTCAGCTTGATTGGGCCTCAATAAAAATTACTAAATTATAAAACTAAATAAATCACAATACTAGTAAGTAATTATTTTAGTATTAAGTGAACATAAATTAAAGCTAAAATAAGAAAAATTGATGCAATATAATATAACCAAAGCAATGTGAATGCTAATTAACTAAAAAAAAATATAAAGTGAAACAACAAAAAATTCTAATTATTTCGAGAAATGAGATAAACTATAGAAAAAACCTACATTACATTAAAACAAATATATAGATTACAACAACCACAAGAATAAATTCAAATCTCTCATAAAGTGCAAAAATGATAGAAGATAATACATATAAAATTATAAAACTTATTTATTAGTTGGATAAAGAAAGTCAAGAAGAGTTGAATGACCCTTCTTTTTATCTCAATGAGGCATCACAAAGAACAACTATTAATTACCAAATTAAATGAGTACAAGTAAATTTTAATTTTTGTAAATATTAAGTAAAAATTTATTAAACCTAAAAAGACATAAATTGAAGCAAAGTAAGGACAACATGAGAAAAGATTTGGGGCTACATAGTAATATATTAAATAATCATCAAGAGGTTGAAGAAATGTTATTGATTATTTTCGAAAATAGCATTCCAAGATGTTGGGAAGAAAAAGTTTAACATCCTTAACCTCGAAATTAGGTTTCAATTAAAATGTCATGTAAAGCCTACTAAAGCAATCACAAATAAAAAATTTGAGAGCTAATACTTAATTAGAAAGAGGATATTGGAAAAAATGCAATGATCGTTGTTCCATGTAAAACTAATCTTGCCTTAAGTAAGTGCGAAGTAATGAGAAAAATAAGTAGAAATAAAAAAAATAAGTATTATAATAATAAGTTTATATATTACAATTAAAATTAGATAAATTGAAGCGATATAATATAACAAAATCAAAGCAAAGTAAGGGCCACATAAAAGAAAATTTAGAATTTTATAATAATACAGTAAACTCAAAGTGGATAATTAGAAAAATGAGAAATATTACATATGAAACTTACATTCCAAGAATGAGAGAGATCTAGTGCGACATCCTTGACTATGAGAACGTATACCAATCAAAAATTTCTTAAAAATTCCAAAATGAAGAAATAAATGTTTTGAAAAATATGAAAAACAAATGTTAAATTCGATAGAGCTATTTGGGATGAGTACAATGAAATTTATTTAATCTTGATTGAAAGTCATTTACAATGATATTAAAATGAGAGTTACATTGTGATATAACCAAATGAAAGATTTAAATTTAAAGCAATGATATAAATTCTTTAGGAAAGTTAAATTTTAGTACACTGAAGAGATCAAGTCTGACATTCTTAATGAACAAATTAATAATGAAACAAAATATATTGTAAAATGAACCAAAATCTTCGATAATAAAATATTTTAAAAAGGAAAAAATTAAAAATTAAATTCGATAACATGCATCAAAAAAAATATTTAAAAATATGAAGAAAATAATATTTTATTAGATAAGTCTCATCATGTTGAGTCCAATAATTCTTGTTTTTCTTAATTAGACCTCCTTTGTAATAAGTACAAATTACCAAACCAAAAAGATTAAATTATTGGAAACTATTATTTTTAATATTAAGTGAATTCATACTAAAGTTAGAATAAAAAAATTAAAGAAACATAATATAATAAAATCAAAATGATGCAAATGTTACATAGACGAGATTTAGAGTTACATAGAGACATAACCAACATAAAAGTAAAAATTTTGAAAAAAGGACATAAAGTGTATAAGAAAATTATATTCAAAGGTAATAAGGTGATCGAATTTAACATTCGTTATTGCCAAATATTTTTCTAATAAAAATACCTCCTAACGTTGCTAAAATAATAAAAAATAAAATATTTAATGTCATCAAAACTAATAATTAATTTTGTAGAGTTCATGGGAATAAATCTATTAATGATTGATATATCCCTATTAGACATCCTTACAAATTATTGCTAATTAAGAAACTAATCAAACATAAATAATAATAAATTATAAATTTAATATAAAGTGAATTTATGTTAAAGTTAAAATGTTTTTAATTGTAGCAATGTTCTATAAAAAATAGAAATTGATGTAAAATTCAAATGAGACAAGAATTAGAGTTTTACAATAGTATAACCAAATCAAAGGAAAAGATTTGCATAAACGAATTAAATGTAATAGGAATGCTGCATTCATAAATATTGAGGACATCGAGTGTAACATAATAATTTTCCAAATCAGGAATGAATAAAAACGTCAAATAAGGAATGCCAAAATCTTAGAAAATAAAATAATTAGAAATACATTAAAGAATATTTAATTAGATAAAACACATTGAGATGAGTTCAACAATTTTTGTTTCTTGTTGATTGGAGCTGGTTAGGAAATGCAACATAATATTACAAAATCAAAGTGATATAAAGATCACATGAAAGGAGATTTAAAATAACATAGCAAGTTATCCAAATCAAAATAAGAAAATTAAATATATGAGATAAAGTGTATAAGAAAGATGCATTCGAAGATATTAAGGAGAGTAAGTTTAATATCCTAATCTTCTAATTAGGAATTAATAAAAATAATTTGAAAAGCTATCCAATCTAGTAGAAAATAAAATACTTTAAAATAGGGAAATAAATTTTCGATAAAATAAGAATTAATTATAATAAATTATTTTATATTATTAATTAATTATTTTTTAAAGTTATGTTAGATAAATTGAATTAATGTAATATAACCAAACAAAAATGATATAAAAGTTACACAAGACACATTTGAGTTTAATAATCATAAAACCAAGTCAAACAAAAAAAATATGCCTAGCAAAACTTGTCAAAAAAATGACTATAAAAAATAAATTAATAAATACAAAAAACTATCTCAAAATGCATGAAAAAATTTTAAAACAATTATTTAAAAGTATAGAGATGAATTTTTAATTCTATTGGGGATTCAAGAAGAGTTTAGAAAATTTTATTCCTATCTATCAAAACTCCAATGAAATTAGTATGAATTACAAAATTAAAAATGTATAAAAAACAAATTTAGAGTTACATAACAAACTAGTAAAAAAAATAAAAATTTTGAATAAATAATTTAGATTATATGGGATGATTGTATTCATTTATAAGATGGAGATCGAGTATGTTATGCTTGATCATCAAATAAGGTGTTTTTTTAAATGACACATAATATGCAAAAATGATCATTAATTATTTTTTAAAAATAAAAATGATTTTTTAATCTGAAAGAGATCATTGGGACAACTTCGATGATGCTTATTCTATCCCCATTAGACCTCACTCGTAAAAATTATTAATTCAAAAAATAAATAAACATTAAAAATAACAAGTAATTATTTTTAAATTAAGTAAATATTAATTTTGTGGAATAATAATAATAATCATAATAGGCCATTAATTTAACATTAAATTAACATATATTAAAGTTGAAATAATATAAATTAAAGCAATGTAATGTAATAAATTCAAGGTGATTTAAGAGTTACATAGGAGGAAATGTTTTTCTTTATATTAATAGAACAAAATCATAGGGACACTTTGAAAAAATGTGACAAATTTTATAAGAAAGTTGAATTCTAAGACAATAAAGTTTTTGTTTGTGACATCATCGAATATCAATTTTAAGTACAAATAGAATTGTTAGTTAAATCATGCAAAAATCTTGGAAAATTAAAAATTTAGAAATACTGAAATGAATAAATAATTGATAAAACTCATCGTGTTGAGCCTAGAAAATTTTCTTCTTTTCAACAAATGCTTCATTAGGATTTGCTGTGAAGTACTAAAGAAAATAATCATAAATAATAAAGGTTATTATTTAAATATTAATTATATATGTATAAAGTAAAAATGAGATAAATTCTAGCAATGTTTTCTAACCAAATAGAAGCAAGGTAATGGTGACATTAAATGAAATTTAGAGTTACATAATAGTATAACTAAAGCTAAAAAGAGATAAATTGAAGTAAAATAATATAACAAAATCAAAGCTATGTAAAGGTCTCATAAGAAAACATTTAGAGTCATATAATATTGTAATGAAATAAAAGTAAAACATTTTAAGAAATTACTTAAAATATATAAGAATAAAGTTTTCTAGGACATTAAGGGGACCCAATGTGATATCCTTGATCATTTATCATTTACGATTACAATTTCATAACAATATAACAAAATTTAGGCAAAAATGTTGATGAAATAAGATAAACTATATGGGAATGTTATAATCAAATACAAAAAAGATTGAGTGCAACATCCACAATGATTAAATTACCTACAAATCTAAAATAAATTATTAAAAAAATATAAAAATAGAAATATACTTCGATAGAGCATGTAGAGATAAGCATAATGACTTATGTGTTTATTTTTATCAAACCACGATCAAAGTTACTATGAATAATCAAAATAAATATGTTTAAAAAATTAATTATTATTTTTTTATTAAGCAATTTGTTATTGAGTCTAAAAAAAGTAGTGTTTGAGCAATATAACATAAAAACTAAAAAAAAAATAAATGTTATATAAAAGGAGATTTAGACTAGCTTAATAAAATGTCCAAATTAAACAAAAATATTTGAGAAACTATGGTAAATTATGTGGAAAAATGGCATTCCAAGATAGTAAATAAATCGAGTGTAACATCCTTGATTAATAAATTAGTTATGGGCCAAAATATCTCAAAAGTGTTCCAAAAATAAAGAAAATAATTGAGACAAATTTTATAGAGCTTGTCAATGTTAGTTTAAGATATTTTTTGCCTCGATAAGTTTATATAAAGAATTACTAAAAAAGAAAGAAATTAAAAAAATTAAAATTATTAATTAATTAATTCAATAATAATTTAATATATATTAAAGCCAAAATTAGATAATTTGAATCAGGCTAATATAACCAAAACAGATTGATATAAAAATCCAATAAGAGGAGTTGGATTAGCATTACAAATTTAACCAATTGAAAGAAAACTTTTCAAGATATGAATAAAATGCATGAAAAAATTCAATTTGAAGACACTAAGAACATTATGTATTACATCCCTGATGATCAAATCACAACTGTATCAAAATGTCTCAAAAGATATGCCAACAAATTTATGAAATAAGAAATTTAAAAAATTTAGAAATGAATTTTTAATTAGATGGGGCTCATGTGATGAGTTCAATAATGTTTATATAATATTAATAAGACCTTATTTGGAAATACAACCTATTACGTATGTAAATATTTAAAAATAATATTAAATTTTACTTTGAATATAAAATAAACATGTCTTAATGTTGAGAAGAGATAATTGATAAAATACAATCTAACTAAAACAAATATTATGTGAAGATCACATCAGAGGAGAATTAGAATATTATAAGAAAATCGAAGTAAAAAATTTGAAGAAATGACATGTTCTACGAGGAAGTACAATCTCATGATACTCATAAAATCAATTGCTTCTTTCACAATTGTCACATCATGTATGAATGAAAATATCTTACAGAGCATGAGGTTCCCTTTGAAAAGAAAGTATTTAGAAAAATATATAAAAACTAATATTTAATTAAATAGAGAACATCATGATGAGCCAATTTAAGTTTATTTTGTGTTAATCACACCTTATATAAAATTATTATAAACTAAAAATATTTAAAAAAGTATAAATAATAATAAACCATTATTTCAATAAAAAGTAAATATATTTTAAATGAGAAAAGTATCATATAAAAAAAATTGGAGGAATGTAAATTTGAAATGAGAAGAAATTTGTTACTATATAGTAACATAACCAAGTCAATGCAAAACTTTGGAGAAAATGAGATAAGTAGCTTAGGAATGATGTCTTCCAAGGTATTTAGGTAACTAAGCATAACTTAATCATCAAATAAAGTGAATACCAAAAACATTTGAGGTATGCCAAAACCTACAAACTTATATTTAAAAATATAAAAATAAAAATTTAGTTAAACAGAGATAATCGTGACTTGTCAAATAACATTTGTTTGTCTTACTTTGATCTTTTTCAGAATTACAATGAATTAGAAAATTAAATATGAATGAAAATAAATTATTATTTTAATTCTAAGGAAATAGACAGTAAATCTAAAATCATATAAATTGATGAAGCAAAACATAATAAAAATAAAACAATGCGATCGTAACATGAGAGGATATCTTGAGTTTCATTGCAATATAACTAAATAAAAAAAATCTTCTAAAAAAATGAGATAAATTTTATTGGAAAGCTGCATTCCAAAAAAATAAAGTAAGAATTGAAATATCATGTAAGAATTGAGTGTAATGTCTTTGACTATCAAATTAGGTAAAAAATAAAAAAATCTCATAAATAATGTCAACACACTAAAAATATTATAAAAATATAAATAATGTTATATAGGATAAACTTCTTCGAGAGAAGCGCTATGAGGTTTGTTTTGTCCTCATCAAACCTCATTGGATGTTATTATGAATTACTGTAATAAATAAATGTAAATAATACTACATTATGATTTAAACAATAAGTAGCTTTATATTAATGTACAATGAAATATATTCAAGCAAATTAGTTTTATAAAATTAAAGAAAAAATTGAAGAAATTAGATAAAGTTTTTAGGAATTTATGTTACATGAGGCAAAGGAGATTGGCCATAACATCAATTATGAGCAAAATTGGGACAAATAAGATTATTTTGTAAGCCATGCAAAAACACTAGAGAAGAAAAAAAAATTCAAAAAAAGAAAATGATCCTTAAATTTTATAGAGCTTGTGAAGGCTTGTTCGATGATGTTTTATTTTGTCAATTGGACATTCTACAAAATTACAATGAATTATAAAAATAAATAAGAATAAATAATAATAAATTTATATTTTATTATATATATATATATATTAGTTGGAGATCAAATGCGAGAAATTGAAGCAATGTAACATATAAAAATCAATTACATGTAAAAGTCACATGAGAGATTATTATTGTTGCTAACATAACTAAATGATAGCAAAAATTTGAAGAAACGAGAAAAACTACACAAGAGAGTTTCTTTCTAATAAATGAAGGATATCGAGCATAACATTCCAAATTATTATGACATTAAATTTTTAAAGTAATAAAATAAATATTTCATTTAATAACTCTTTTTAATATGAGCCTAACAACTTCTTTTCCACCTTAGACAAAATTAACAATTATTGTGAATTACCAAATTAAGAAAGAACAAATTGAGGAATGTAATATAAGAAAATCAAAGTAGCTTTTCGATCACACATGAGAGCAGTTATAGTTTCATTGTAAAACAATCAAATAATAGAAACCTATTTGAAGAAAAAAGATAATTTTCTTGAGAAAGTGGCAATTCAACATAATACGTATATGATTTGAAAAATCCTTGATCGTGAAATCTGGCATGAATCAAAATAAATTGTAAAGCATTGCAAAACCTTAGAAAAGGAATATGTAAAACTATAAAAATGAATATTTAATTTTATAGAGCTCATCAAGATAAGTCCAATGATGTTTATTTCATTCCAATCAGAAATCATTAGTAATTACTACAAATTACAAAACTCAATAAACATAAATAATAAGAATTAATTTTTAAATATTAAGATATCTATTATATAGTTGAAATTTGATAAATTATAGCATTTCAATGACCTAAAATAATATCAATATAAAGATAATATTAGAGTTAAATAAGGGTTGTACAATAATATAATGAAATCTAGCAGAACTTATGAAGAAATAAGGAAGACGGTATGAAAAATAAGTAGTCCAAGGTGCATAAGAGATTGAGCAAAACAACCTCAACAGTCAAGTCATGTATGCGTCAAAATGTCTCACATAGAATTGCAAAAGTTTAAACATAACTATTTTAGAAATTCATATAGATTTTAATAGTGCTCATTAAGATGACGATAACAATTTTTTTGTTTCGTTGATTGGACATTGATTAAAATTATTGAGAACTACTAAAGTAAAAATAAATAAATAAAAAATTTTATTATTTTTGAATTATGTGAGCATATATTAAAGCTAAAATGGGGTAAATTAAACAATTGTAATTTAATCGAATCAAAGATACTCAGAGGCTGCTCAAGCAAAAAACTAGGGTTACATAGTAGTATAATAAAACCAAAGTGAAAAATTTGAAGATAAGTGACAAATTGTAATAGATAGTTGTATTTTAAGATACAAAGGAGATCAAGCATAGCATCTTTGATCGTTATGTTAGGTAAGAGTTTGAATATCTTATAAATCAAACCAATTCCTAAAAAATATAATATTTAAAAATATTAAAAGCAACATCTAAATGTATAGTGTTTAATGATGTTAAATTTTATTCGATCAGAACACATTTAAATACTATGAATTAAAAAATTAAAATTATAAATAATAATAAATAATTATTTGAAAATTAATTAATATAAAATAAAAAATGAGTTTAATAGATTTTTCGCAATAAAGCCAAATCATTTTAATGTAAAGGCTATATGAAATTAAATTTTGAGTTACATAGTTTTGTAACCAATTAAAATTAAAAAATTACATGAAATAAGATAAATTGTTTGTGAAAATTTCATTTCAAGGTGCTAAAAAGATTGAATGTAGGATCCTTAATCTTCAAACTACGGAAAATCAAAATTTCTTAGAAAGTGTGCAAATGCCCTCAAATATAAAATATTAAAAAAATATAAAAAATGAAAGTTTAATTAAATAGAGATTATGGAGACAAGTTTAGTGGCATCTATTTTACCTCATTAAACATCATTTGTAAGTACTAAAAGGAAAAAAAATTGATTAAAGCAATATAATATAAATAAATCAATTTAATGTAAAGCTCAAATTGGAGGAAAATTATATTTTTATAGTAATATAGTTTAATAATAAAAAAAAGATGAATAAAACAGATAAATTGTATGTGAAAGTTGATTTCTAGGAGTCTAACAAGGTCAAGCATAATATCCTTGAACATCAAATCTGGTACAAATCAAAATATCTAGCGAAATGCAATAATGTATTTTTTATCTCCAAACGATCTCATTTGGAATTAACAAAATAAATAATCTATACTTTTGGTATTAAGTAAACGTATGTTAATGTTCAAATGAGATAAACTAATGTTATATGATACAGCATAATCATTACAATGTAAAGGTCACATGAAATTACATAGAATGTTTGTTGGTAATATAATTAAATATTGCACTAAATAATTACATTCAAATATATTTGAAAGATCTAATGTAACATCCTTGATTGCCAAATCATCTATTAATTAGAATATCTCATAAAGAGTGCATAAACCAAAGATAACAAATAACTTAAAAAATGAATACTTAATAAAATGGAGCTCATCAAGCTAAGTGTAGCTAAGCTCATTATCTCTTGATCGAACCTGTTTTTGATTACTACAAATTTCCAAAGAAAAAAGAATAATAAATAAATAGTTATTCTTATATTAAGTAAAATTATGTTAAAGGTATAATATGATAAGTTTAAGCAATACGATATAGTCAAATAAAAGACTTTTAATGGAGACATACGAGAAAGTTAACAACTGCATTATAAAACTTTCAGAAGTGTGGTAAGTTGCATAATAAACTTGCCTTCCAATGTGGTAAGGTGATCAAGTCTAAGATCATCAATCATCAAATCAAGTATAAATAAAAATATCCCATGAAGCACACAACAACTCTGGAAAAGAAAATATTTAAATATTTAAAATGAATATCTAATTGGGTAGAGCTTATTCTGATAACTGCAATCACATTTGTCTTAATCTGACTTGATTTGGAACTACTACAAATTACCAAAGTAAATAATCATCACTAATTATAATTATTATTTTAACATTAAAAAATATATATATAAAGTTGGAAAGAGATAAATTGAAAAAAAACAAAATCAAAGATGTGTACAGGTCACATTAGAGAAATTTATGGTTTAATAGTAATATATCCAAATTGCAGCAAAGACTTTGGAGAAATGGGAAAGTTGTGTAGGAAAGTTGTATTCCATAATTCTATGGAGATCAAGCATAAAATTCTGAATCATCAAACAATGTTCTCATCAAAATTTCTTAAAAACACTATCAAAATTGTTTAAAAAAACATTTTAAAATATTAAAAAGATTTAACTAGATGCAGCATGTTGAGAAGACTCTTAACAACTTTTGCTTTTTCTCAATCAGACCAAAGGTGGAATCATTGTGAATTAGGAAAAAAAATATGCATAAATAATTGTAAAAAAAATTTTCAATATAAAGTAGAGATATATTAATGTTAAAAGGTGATAAATGAAAGGTATTTAATATTACTATTTGAAAAGTGATTTATTGTTAAATGAGAGGATATTTAACCATTCTTTGTAACATAACTAAGTAAAAGCTAAAAAATTGGAGATATGAGATAAATTAGGAAGGAAAGTTTCAATTGACGATGCTAAGAAGAAGAAACATATCATAATGAATTGTCAAATCATGTATAAATCAAAATAGTTCATAAATAACTAAAAAGGTATAAAAATTAAAATATTAAAGGAATATTTAATTAGATAGAGCACATTGAGATGACTTCAATAACAATTATTTTGTCTCTGTCTTTTTCATTTGGAAGAAATACAAATTGCATAAACGAATAATGATAAATAATAATAAATACTTTTGTTATTTTTAAGTAGATATATAATATAGATAAAATGTCATAAATTAAAGCAATGTGAGCCAATCAAATTTAAGCCATGGTATGAGAGGTGATTTAGTCTTTCATTGTAAGGCAACTAATGCAAATAGAAAACTTTGGATAAATCATACATATTGTCCACGAATGCTGCTTTCCAAGACACTTAGGATATCAAGTGTCACATCCTTAATATTCAAATAATGTATGTATCTAAAATCTCATAATGCATGTCAAAATTCAAGAAAATGTTTTAAACATATTTAAAAGCAAACAATTACATTAATAAAGCTCATAAAGATGGTCCCAATGGTGTTTGTTTAGTCTTGATGAAAACTCGTTTATAATTACCATGAATTAATAAAGTAAATATTCAAAAATAAAAAATACTTTATTATTTAAATAATTAATATATAATAAAGTTGAAAAGCGACGAATTGAAGTAGTAAAATATAACAAAATTTAAATATTGTAAGTGCAAAAAAGTGGAAATTTGATGTTCCATGGTAATATTACCAAATAAATATGATTCATTTGAAGAAATTAAATGAATTATATGAGAAATTTGCAAACCAAGAAACTAAATTGTTGAAAGGCAACATCATTGAAACAAATATGATACATTTGAAGAAATTAGATGAATTATTCAAGGAATTTGCAAACCAAGGTACCAAAATGGTTGAAAGGCAACATTATCGATTTTGAAATCAGGTACACATCGAAATCTTTCATGAAACAAGCAGAAACCATAAAAATAATTAAAAAAATGAGAAAATGAACATTTAAATGGATAAAGCACTTCAAGAGGAGTCAAATGATGTTTCTTTTTATCTCAATCATGCTTGGAATTTCTAAAAATTATAAAAGTAAATACAAATAAAGAACACATTATTAAATTAATATTTAATAAATTTACAATAAAGATTAAAATTGTTAAATTTAAGTAATATAATAAACCCAAATCAATTATTTCTAATGTGAGATGAGAGAAGATTTTGAGTTACACAATAGTATAACCAAATCAAGGAAAAAGTTAGAAGAAATTAAATAGAGTATATAAGAAAGTTGAATTACAAGATATTAAGGTGATCAAGAGTAACATCCTTGCTTTTTTAATCAGATATGAATAAAAATATATTATGAACAACGCAAGGATTTTAAAAATAAATAACTTTAAAATATAAAAATAAATATTTAATTTGATTGAGCTTCTCAAGATATGTCCATTGACATTTGTTTCGCGTTAAATAGGTCTTATTTAAAATTCTATGAACTTCAAAAATAAAAAAATCTTAAATGATAACATTTCATTATATTAATATTAAGAAAATAGAAAATAAAAAAATTAGATATGAAATATAATAAAAATGAAGTGATTTTAGGGTCACATAATACGAGAAATAGTGTTATGTTCTCCATAAAAAAATCAAAGTAAAAAAAAATTAAGAAAAAACATTAATTGTTTGATAGTTTCATTGCAAGAAATTATGGGATCAACTAAAAAATCCTTGATATTCATATAAGGTATGATCTAAATTGTCCCACAAAATATGTTAAAATATTAACAAATATTTAAAATATTAATATGAATATTTAATTGGATTGATTTTATCAAGAAAGGTGTGATGATGCCTTTTACATCTTGATTCAACCACATTTTGAATAAATAACAAATAAAAAAATTGAATAACATAAATAATTATAATTTATTATTCTAACTTAAGAAAAAATATATTGAGGATCAAATAACATAAATTGAAGCAATTAAATAAAACTAAAACAAATTTATATAAAGGTTACTTAAGATGAGATTTACAGTTACATAAGAATAGAACAAAACATCCTCATTTGTCAAAATAGGTATGAATTAATATATTTGTAAATCATTAGTAATAATTTGAAAATAATTCCTTTAAAAATGAATAATTATTTAACTACAAAAAGCTCATTAATACTAGTCTAATGATCATTCTTTCATCTCAAAAGTAAATAAACATAATTAAAAATTTATTTCTTTAATATTAAAAAATATATATCACGAAAGTAATAGCACATCATAAGGAATTTTTTTAACTACCATAGTAAACAAACACAATAAATAACAAATTATCACCTTAGTAATAAAAAACTATATATCAAACTTAGAATAAGGAAAATGAATGTAATGTTATATAACAAAAAAAAATGATGAGGTGACATAAGAGAAAACTTAGATTGTAATAGTAATATAATAAAAGAAAACATAAATATTTGAATAAATTTGATAGATTCTATGAAAAATTTTTATTCTAAGATACTAAAGAGACCTAGTGCAACATACTCAATTAGTAAATTAATTATGTACAAAAAGTTTCATCATATGTAACAAGACCTTAGAAAATAAATTATTTTAAAATTTAACAATTGACATTTACTTATATACAGCTCATCATTTTTATTTTGTTATATTACATGACATTCATTTTCCTGATTCTAGGTTTGATATATAGTTTTTTATTACTAAGGTGATAATTTTTTGGTTATATTGTTTGTTTACTATGGTAGTTCACAAAAATTCTTTATGATGTCCTATTACTTTCATGATATATATTTTTTAATATTACAGAAATAAATTGTTAATTACGTTTATTTACTTTTGTGATGAAATAATCATCATTGAGCTAGTATTAACGAGCTTTTAGTAATTAAATTCTTAATTTTGATTTTTTTTAAAATGAATTATTTCCAAATTATTATTAATGATTTACACGATATCTTAATTCATGCCTATTTTGAAAAATGAGGATGTTTTGTTGTATTCTTATGTAACTGTAAACCTCATCTTAAGTAACCCTTTACATTAATTTTTTTTAGTTATATTTAATTACTTCAATTTATCGTAAATGATCCATAATATATATTTTCTTACCTTAAAATAATAATTTATTAATATTTAAGTTATTTAATTTTTTAATTTGTTATTATTCAAATGTGGCTGATACAAGATGTAAAAGACATCACTACACCTTTCTTGATAAGATCAACCCAATTAAATATTCAAATTAATATTTTAAATTTTTATTTATAATTTTACATATTTTATGGGACAACTTAAATCATACCTTATATGAATATCAAGGATTTTTAGTTGATCCCATAATTTCTTGGAATTAAACTATCATACAATTAATTTTATTTCTTAAATTTTTTTACTTTGATTTAGTTATGGAGAATATGACTATATTTCTGCTCTTATTTGACCTTAAAATCACTTCATTTTTATTATATTTCATATCTTATTTTTTTATTTTATGTTTTCTTAATATTAATATAATGAAATGTTATTATTTAAGAATTGTTTATTTTTTATGTTTATATAATTTTAAATAAGGCCTAGTTAAGACAAAACAAATGTCAATGGACTTATCTTAAGAATCTCCATCAAATTAAATATTTGTTTTTATATTTTTAAATTTCCTATTTTTAAACATTATTGCATTCTTCATAACATATTTTCATTCATTTCTGATTTAAAAATCAAGGATGTTACTTTTGATCACATTCATATCTTGTAATTCAACTTTCCCATATACTTTATTTAATTTCTTCTACTTTTTTACTTGATTTGATTATACTATTGTGTAACTCAAAATCATCTCTCATCTCACATTAAAAATACTTTATTTTGTTTTGCTATATTACTTAAATTTAACAATTTCAATCTTTAGTGTAAAATTATTAATTATTAAAATAATATATGTTCTTTATTTTTATTTACTTCTATAATTCGTAGAAATTCCAAGCAAGATTGACATAAAAAGAAACACCATTTTACTCATGTTGAAATGCTTTATCCATTCAAATGTTCGTATTCTCATTTTTTTAATTATTTTTATGGTTTTTTCTTGTTTCTTGAAACATTTCAATGTGTACCTGATTTTAAAATCGATAATGTTGCCTTAAACACATTTAGTACATTTGTTTGCAAATTCCTTTAATAATTCATCTAATTTCTTCAAATGTATCATATTTATTACAATGATGTTGCCTTTCAACAATTTAGTTTCTTGGTTTGCAAATTCCTCAAACAATTCATTTAATTTCATCAATTGTATCATATTTTTTTGGTAATACTACCATCAAACATCAAATTTGCATTTTTTACACTTACAATATTTCGATTTTGTTATATTTTATTTCTTCAGTTTATCATATTTCAACTTTGTTATATACCAATTATTTAAATAATAAAGTATTGTTATTTTTTAATATTTACTTTAATATATCATAGTAAATATGAATGAGTTTTCATCAAAACTAAACAAACACCATTGGGCCCATCTTAATGAGCTTTATCAATGTAAATATTTGCTTTTAAATATGTTTAAAATATTTTCTAGAATTTTTGCATGCTTTATGAGATTTTAGGTACATACCTTATTTGAGATAAGGATTTGACACCTGATTCCCAATTGTCTTGGAAAGCAACATTTGTGTACAATATGTATGATTTATACAAAGTATTCAATTTGCATTAGTTGCATTACAATGAAAGACAAAATCTCCTCTTGTACCTTGACTTAGATTTGGTTAGCTCACATTGCTTTAATTTATGACATTTTATCTTTATTATATATCTACTTAAAAGGAAGAAAAGTATTTATTATTATTTATGATTATTCATTTACGTAATTTGTATTTCTTCCTAATGAAATATGACAAAGACAAAGTATTTGTTATTACAGTCCTCTTATTTTATTCTATCTAATTAAATATTCGTTTAATATTTTAATTTTTATATTTTTAAATTCTTTATGAATTATTTAAATTCATACATAATTTGACAATTGATTATGATATGGTTCTTCTACTTAGCATCTTGAATTAAAACCATCCTTCCCAATTCATCTCATATCTCAAATTGTTTTTCTTTTATTTAGTTATGTTACAAAGAAAGTGTAAATATCCTCTCATTTAACAATACATCACTTTTGACATAGTAATATTAAATACCTTTCATTTATCACCTTTTAACTTTAATAAATATTTACTTTATATTGAAATAATATTTTATAATTATTTATGCATATTTACATTTGTAATTCTTAAAGATTCCACCTTTGGTCTAATTGAGAAAAAGCAAAAGTTGTTAAGAGTCTTCTTAACATGCTCCATTTAATTAAATTTTCTTTATTTTTAAAATATTTTACTTTAAAAACAATATTGATAGGGTTAAAAAAATTTTAAAAGAACATTGTTTGATGATTCAGAATTTTACGCTTGATCTCCAAAGAATTATGGAATGCAACTTTCCTACAAAACTTTCCCATTTCTCAAAAATCATTGCTAGCATTTGGATATATTGTTATTAAGCCTTAAATCATCTCTAATGTGACCTATACACATCTACAATTTTGTTATACTATATTGTTTTGATTTTTTTTTTTTTTTTTTTTTTTTTTTTTTTTTTTGCATAATATTTTTTTTTTTCAGTTAAAGCCACCTTAAAACAAGGCCAGAAGGTAGAGAGAATGTTTTGATTTATTTCACTCCAACTTTATGTATATTTTCTTAATATTAAAATAATAATTTACAATTATTAATTTTTTTTTTTTTTGTAATTTGTAGTAGTTCCAAATGAAGTCTGATCAACACAAATTTAATGTCATTGCACCTATCATAATAGCTCTACCCAATAAAATATTCATTTTAAATATTTAAATATTTTATTTTCTAGAGTTGTGTGCTTCATGGGATATTTTTATTCATACATGATTTCATGATTGATGATCTTACCCTTGATAACCTTACCACATTGGAAGGCAACTTTACTGTGCAACTTCCTTCACTTCTTAAAATTTTATAATGCAACTCTTAACTTTCTCTTATGCCTCCATTAAAAGTATTTTATTTGACTATATCATATTGCTTAAACTTTTCATATTATAACTTTAACTAAATTTTACTTAATATAAGAATAATTATTTTTTTAATATGTTTTTTGCTTTCGAAATTTTTAGTAATCTAAAACAGGTACCATCAAGACATAATGAGCATAGCTACACTTAGCTTGATGAGCTCCATTTTACTAAGTATTCATTTTTTAAGTTATTTATTATCTTTGGTTTATGCACACTTTAAGAAATATTACCATTAAACATTGTATGTAATTTCATGAGACCTTTACATTGTATGTAATTTCATGTGACCTTTACATCGTAATGATTATGTTATATCATATAACATTAGTTTATCTCATTTGAACATTAGCACACATTTACTTCATACAAAAATTATAGATTATTTATTTTGTTAATTCAAAATGAGAGTCTTTGGAGATAAAATTGACATTATTACATTTCACATAATAAGCACTATCTAACGAATTATTCATTTCTAATATTTTCAATTTTTACATTTCTATAAGTTTGTCTTACTTTTTGAGATATTTTTATTCGTACTAGATTTGATGTTCAAGAATATTATGCTTGATCTTGTTAGACTCTTAGAAATCAAATTTCCACATAAATTTTACCTCTTTTATTCAACTTTTTTGTATTAATTACACTATATTACTAGAAAAATATAATTCTCCTCCAATTCAAGCTTTACATTACTTTGATTTGTTTATATTATATCGCTTTAATTTATCTCATTTCTTTTTTAGTGCTTACAAATGATATTTAATGATGTAAAATAGATGTCACTAGACTTGTCTCCATAATCTTTATTTAATTAAACTTTCATTTTTTATATTTTTTTGATATTATTTTTTGAGGGCTTTTGCACACTTTATAAGAAATTCCAATTTGTGCCTAGTTTGATGATATAGGATCCTGCATTCGATCTTTTCAGCATCTTCAAATGCCATTTTCTTAGACAATTTATCCTACTACATTAAAATAATTTGGCTTTATTGCACAACATCAATTAAACCTTTTTTTTGTTATATATTAATTAATTTTAAAACAATGATTTATTATTATTTATAATTTTAATTTGTAATTCATAGTATTCTAAATGTGCACTGATTGAGTAAAAACTAACATCATTAAACTCTATACATTTAGATGTTGCTTTTAATATTTTTAAATATTATATTTTTTGAGGAATTGGTTAGATTTATAAGATATTTCAACTCTTACCTAACATAATGATCAAAGATGCTATGCTTGATCTCCTTTGTATCTTAAAATTCAACTATCTATTACAATTTGTCACTTATCTTCAAATTTTTCACTTTGATTTTATTATACTACTATGTAAGCCTAGTTTTTTGCTTGAGCTGCATCTGCGTATCTTTGATTCGATTAAATTGCAATGGTATAATTTACCCCATTTTAGCTTTAATGTATACTCACATAATTCAAAAATAATAAAATTTTTTATTTATTTATTTTTACTTTAGCAGTTCTCAATAATTTTAAACAATGTCCAATCAACCAAACAAAAAAATTGTTATAGTCATCTCAATGAGCACTTTTAAATTCTATATGAATTTTTAAAATAGTTATGTTTAAACTTTCGCCATTCTATGTGAGACATTTTGACAGATACATGACTTGATTATCGAGGTTGTTATGTTTAATCTCTTATGCATCTTTGAAAGCTTATTGTTCATACAATTTTCCTCATTTCTTCATAAGTTCTGCTAGATTTCATTATATTATCGTACAACCCATATTTAACTCTAATGTTACCTTAATGTGATATTATTTTGTTTCATTAAAATGATATAATTTATCAAATTTCAAATATATAATATATATCTTAATATTAAAAAAATATTTCTTATTATTTATGTGTATTGAATTTGGTAATTTGAAGTAATTACTAATGATTTTTTATTGGGATGAAATAAAAATCATCGGATTGTCTTGATGAGCTCTATATAATAAAATATTCATTTTTATTTTTTTACATAATATTTTTATAAGGTTTCGGAATGCTTTACAATTCATTTTGATTCATACCAGATTTCACGATTGAAGATGTTACACATCATATATTTATTATCTTGAAATGCTATTTTCAAAAAAAAATTATCTCTTTTCCTCAAAGGTTTCTTTTATTTGCTTGTTTTACTATGAAACTCCAACTGCTCTCATGTGTAAACGGAATACTACTTTTATTTGTTTATATTACATTCCATAATTTGTTCTTTCTTAATTTGGTAATTCACAATAATTATTAATGTTATCTAACTAAGGTGTAAAAAATTTGTTAGAAACATATTAAAAAGTACTTATTAAATGAAATATTTATTTTATTACTTTAAAAATTTAATGTCCTAGTAATTTGGAATGTCACTCTTGTTATCCTTCATTTATTAGAAATAAACTCACTAGTGTAGTTTTTCTCGTTTCTTCAAAGTTTTGCTACCAGTTGTGTTAGCAACATTAATCATCTCAAATGTGACTTTTACATGTAATTGACTTTTATATATTTCATTGCTTCAATTTATCGCATTTGATCTCCAACAAATATATATATACATACATATAATAAAATATAAATTTATTATTATTTATTGTTATTTATTTCTCTAATTCATTGTAATTCTATACAATGTCCAATCGACAAACAAAACATCACCGAACAAGCCATCACAAGCTCTATAAAATTTGAAGATCATTTTCATGTTTTGAAATTTTTTCTTTCCTAGTGTATTTACATGCCTTACAAAATAATCTTATTTGTACCAAATTTGCCTACCAGTGAAGTTATGGCCAATCTTCTTTGCATCATGTAACATAAATTCCTAAAAGAATTATCTCATTTCTTCAATTTGTTTCTTTAATTTTATAACACTAAATTGCTTGAATATATTTCATTATACATTAACATAAATCTACTTATCATTTAAATGATAATGTAGTGTTATTTATATTTATTTACTATTGTAATTCATAATAACATCCAATGAGGATTGATGAGGACAAAACAAACCTCATTGCACTTCTCTCAATGAACTTTATCATATATAACATTTACTCATAATTTTTATAATATTTTTAGTGTGTTGGCACTATTTATGAGATATTGTTTTTACCTAATTTTATAATCAAAGACTTTACACTCAATTCTTACATGATATTTCAATTCTTACTCTAGTTTCTTGAAATGCAGCTTTCCAATAAAATTTATCTCATTCTTTTAGAAGTTTTTTATTTAGTTATATTGCAATGAAACTCAAAATATCCACTCATGTTACTATTGCTTTGCTTTATTTTTATTATGTAATGTTTCTTCAATTTATATCATTTTAGACTTACTCTCTACTTCCATAGGATTAAAATAATAATTTATTTTAATCTATATTTAATTTTCTAATTCATTGTAATTCTGAACAAGGTTAAAATAAGACAAAACAAATGTTATTTGACAAGTCACGATTATCTCTGTTAAACTAAATTTTATTTTTATATTTTTAAATATAAGTTTGTAGGTTTTGACATACATTAGATGTTGTTTTGGTTTTCACTTTATTTGATGATTAAGTTATGCTTAATCACCTAAGTAAATTGGAAGACATCTTTCCTATGCTACTTAGCTCATTTTCTCAAAAGTTTTGCATTGATTTGGTTAAGTTACCAATAGTATTAAATTTATTCTCATTTCAAATTTCAATTCCACCAATTTTTTGATATTATACTATTTTTAATTTTTCTCATTTCAAGTTTAATATATATTTACTTTTTATTGAAATAATTTTTTATACTATTTATACTTTTTTTAATATTCATAATTGATAGTAATTTTATATAAGGTCTGATTAAGACAAAATAAACTGCATTTGGTTCATCTTGATGTGCTCTATCTTATTAAATGTCAATTTTTATATATATTTCTAAATACTTTCTTTTTAATGATAACCTCATGCTTTGTAAGATATTTTCGTTCATACTTGATGTGACAATTGTGAAAGTTGTAATCGATTTTGTGAGTTTCATGAAATTATACTTTCCCACACAACATATGTTATTTCTTCAATCTTTTTTACTTTAATTTTATATATTATTCTAAATCTCCTCTCATGTGGCCTTCACATAATTTTTTTTGGGTTACATTGTATTTTATCAATTATCTCTTTTCAACTTTAAAAAATTTATTTTATATTCAAAGTAATATTAAATATTATTTTTACTTATTTACATAGGTAATATGTAGTTTTCCAAAAGAGGTCTTATCAATAAGATATAAACTTTTTTGAACTCATCATAATGAGCTCTATCTAATTAAAAATTCATTTCTAAATTTTAAAAAATCTTATTTCATAAATTTATTAGCATATCTTTTGAGACAATTTGATACCTTTGTGATTCGATGATCAGGGACGTAATACACAACGTTCTTAATGTCTTCAAATGCAAATATTTTCCTACATTTTATTCATTTCTTGATACTTTTTCTTTCAATTGGTTAATTTGCAGTGCTAATCCAACTCCTCTTTTTTTATTTTTATATTGCTTTGATTTGTTTATATTAGACTTATTCTAATTATCTAATTTTGGCAATAATATATATTAAATTATTATTATATTAATTAGTTAATATTTTTTTCTTATTTAATTTTTTTGGTTTTAGTAATTCTTTATATAGACTTATCGAGACAAAAAATAATCTTAAAATAATATTAACAAGCTCTATAAAATTTATCTAAATTATTCTCTTTATTTTTGGAACACTTTGTGAGATATTTTAACCCTTAACTAATTTATTAATCAAGGATGTTAGACTTGATAAATTTACTATCTTGGAAAGCCATTTTTACTAATAATTTATCATCGTTTCTCAGATATTTTTCTTTAATTTGGACATTTTGTTTAGTTAGTATAAATCTCCTTTTCTTTTACATTTATTTTTATTTTATGTTTTTGCTTATATTGCTCAAGCATGTCTTATTTTAGATTAAATAACTAATTGCTTAATAAAAAAATAGTAATTAAGTTTTTAAACATATTTATTTCTATTATTAATCGTAATTTTGATCATGGTCTAATAAAGAAAAGACATAAGTCATTATGCTTATCTCTACAAGCTCTATCCAAGTATATTTCTATTTTTATATTTTTCAATAATTTATTTTACATTGACACGTAATCTAATGATTGTGGATGTTGCACTCAATTTTTTTGTGTCTTTGATTATAACATTCCCATATAATTTATCTCATTTCACAAACACTTTTGCCTAGATTTGGTTATATTATTATGAATTTTTTTTCGTAAATGATAAATGATGAAGGATATTACATTGAGTCTCCTTAATGTCTTAAAATACTACTTCTTATATATTTCAAGAAATTTCTTAAAATGTTTAACTTTGTTTTAATTACATTATTATGTGACTCTAAATGTTTTCTTAGGTGAGCTTTACATAGCTTTTATTTTGTTATACTATATCACTTCAATTTATCTCTTTTTAGCTTTTGTTATACTATTATGCAACTCTAAATTTCTTTTAATGTCACCATTACATTGCTTCTATTTAGTTTGAATAAATTGCTAGAATTTATCTCATTTTTACTTTAAGACATATATAATTAACATTTAAATAATAACCTTTATAATTTATGATTATTTTCTTTAGTACTTCATAGGAAATCCCAATGAAGCTTTTGTTAAGAAGAAGAAAACATCACTAGACTCCACACAATGAATTTTATCCATTATTTATTCATTTCCATTTTTCTAAATTTTCTATTTTCCAAGATTTTTGCATGCTTTAACTAAAAATTCTATTTGTACTTAAACTTGATATTCAATGATGTCACGATCGAAAACTTTATTTTCTTGTAATTTAATTTTCTCAAAAAATTTATCACAATTTTCGAATGTTTCCCTATGATTTGGTTCTATTAATATAAGGCAAAACATTTCCTCATATGTAACACTTAACTCATCTTGAATTTATTATATTATATTGCTTTAATTTATATTATTTCAACTTTAATATCTATTAATTTAATGCTAATTTAATGGCTTATTATGATTATTATTATTATTTCTCAAAATTAATATTTAGTTAACTTAAAAATAATTACTTGTTATTTTGGATGTGTATTTATTTTTTTTTTTAATAATTATTACAAATAGGGTCTAATGGAGATAGAATAACCATCATCAAACTTCTCCCAATTATCTCTTTCAAATTACAAAATCATTTTTATTTCTTAAAAAGAATTAATGAATGTTTTCACATATTATGAGTCATTTAAATAAATGCCTTATTTTATGATCAAGCATAATACAATTGATCTCCATCTTATATATGAATACAGTAATCCCATATAATCTAACTTATTTATTCAAAATTTTTCTTTCTTTTATATATTGTTATGTAACTTTAAAATTATTTTTTATGCATGTTTAATTTGGTAATTCATGCTAATTTCATTTGTGGTTTGATTAATGGGAAATAAAATTTGCTAGACTCTTCCTGAGTTTGCCAATGAATTAAAAAATCATATCTATATCTTTAAATAATTGTTTTATAATTTTTTCAACCATTTTGATATAGTTTGTTGTATTTATTAATTGATTTTTAATAATCTTTTTTAACAAGTTTTGCCAGACAAATCGATTTACACCAAATCTCTTTTTTGTCATAAAATGTAACTTATATATATATATATATATATATATATATATATATATATATATATATATATATATATATATATATATATATATATATATATATATATATATATATATATATATATATTAACTCATTTCTTCACAGATCTTTTTTATTTGATTATATTGTCATGAAATTCTAAGTTTTCTTTCATGTAACCTTTACAACACATTGATTGTCTTATATT
This sequence comes from Vanilla planifolia, assembly GCA_023846275.1. Classification (NCBI taxonomy): domain Eukaryota; kingdom Viridiplantae; phylum Streptophyta; class Magnoliopsida; order Asparagales; family Orchidaceae; genus Vanilla; species Vanilla planifolia. The sequence continues at coordinate 1,048,690 of JAIUJO010000074.1, forward strand.
ACATTTCCATAATTTATCTTTTTAATCTTGAGCAAATATTTACTTTATATTAAAATAATAATTTATTACTTATTAAGTTTATTTTGTTCATTCATAATAATTATAAATGAAGTCTAATGTAGATGTTAAAATGTCACTGTAGACCTTTCGATGTGTAGTATCCAAATGAATTTTCATTTTTATGTCTTTACATAGTTTATTCTCTAGTTATTTTATATGTTTTATAAGACATTATAATTCACAATAATTTGATGTTAAGGGATGTTACACTCGATAACCATAGTATATTTCAATAAAAGATTCCCACAAAATTTATCTCATTTTTAAAATTTTATTTTGACTAAGTTATATAATTATGAAACTGAAATGTTTGTCTCATGTAAAGTTTACATCACATTGGTTTGGTTATATTATATAATTTCAATTAGTGTAACATAACTTTAACAAATAATTAATTAATATTAAACAAATAATCTATTATAATTGATTCTTCTTTTATTTTGCAAATCATAATAATTCAAAATGAGCTTCCATGAAGATGAAACTAATATTGTTGGACTCATCCGAATGGGCTTTATCTAATCAAAGAATCATTTCCCTATTTTAAAATATTTTATTTTCTACTAGTTTGTCTAGCTTTTCAAGCTATTTTTATTAGTTCCTAATTTGAAGATTAGGATATTATAATTACACTCCTTAATATCTTGGAATGCACCTTTCTTATAGACTTTATCGCATATATTTAAATTTCTTATTTTGATTTGGATAAGTTGCTATGTTATTTTAAATCTCCTTTCATGTGACCTTTATATCACTTCAATTTTGTAATATTATGTTGTTGTTCTTAACAAGCTCCAATCAAGAAGAAACTGATATCGTTGAACTCATCTCAATGAGTTTTATCTAATTCAGTATTCATTAATAAATTTCTAAATATTTTATTTTCTAAGATTTTGGCATTCCTTATTTGGCGTTTTGATTCATTCCTGATTTGGAAAATGTCTATGTTACACACGATGTCCCCATTATTTATGAATGCAGCATTCCTATTACATTTAATCTTTATTCCTAATGTTTTCTTTGATTTAGTTATACTATTATAAAACCCTAATTCTCATCTCATTTGAGTTTTACATCACTCTTTATTTTTGTTAGTACATTGTTATAATTAATCACATTTCAACTTCAACAAAAATTTAGTATTAGATTTATAATTCATTATTATTTATGTTTAATTATTTCCTTAACTAGTAATAATTTGTAATGATGTCTAATAAGGATAGATCAATGATATTGGACTTTTACCCATTAATTCTACAAAACTAAAAATTAGTTTTGATGACATTAAATATTTTTTACTATTATTTTAGAAACATTACGAAGTATTTTTATTTCGAAAATATCTGGGCTATTCTCTCCTAGCATGACATTTAATTAACCTTGATTTTGTTTTACAACATTTTATGTAAGTCTTAGTCGCATACCCTGTGACATATACATGACTTTTTACGTAATAATGTTATGTTGCTCCAAATTTGGGCACCCATTACGAGGCATTTAGACTATAACATTTTTTGGGGACCAAGAATGTTACAATCAATCTCCTTAGTATGTTGGAATGAAACTTTCGCATGTAATTTATGCCATTTCCTTGGTTCTTAAGCTTTCATTTTGTTATACGACTATAAAACTCTTATTGTCATTTCATGTGACTTTTACACCATTAGAAGCAATATCACGTTATATAATCACTATTATATTTTTAAATGTTTTATTTTCTTGATTTTTTTCTAGACTTGGAAGACATTTTGATTTGCTATTGATTTGATAATCGATAATGTTACTCTCTAGCTCTTTAGTATCTCCAAAAGTCACTTTCTTGTATAATTTACCTTATTTTGTAAAATGTTTAGCTTTTATTTACTTTAGATTTCTTTACTTTGTCTTATTACAATATTTTATTTCTAAAGTTTATAGTTATTCAACACCATGTAAAATTGAGATAAAACAAATGTCCTTGGATTTGTTTAAATAAGCTCTACTTATTTAAATATTCATTTTTTTTGTTATTTTAAATATTTAATTTTCTATGGCTTTAGATTGTTTTATGAGGCATTTTAATTCATATGTTATTTAATGATAAGGGATGCCACACTTAAACATCTTTACTAACTTCGAATGTAACTTTTTGTGACAATTTCTACAGTGATATAATAAATTAAAGTGAAAACTTTAAGAAACTAATATAAATTGTACATAAGACATGAAGTAGGTTGAGCTTGACATCCTCGATTTTAAAATCTAGTGTAAATTAAAGTTTCTAATGTCCTTAAAAAATTAGAAATTTTAAAAATAAATATTTTATAAGAAAAGCCATCAAGATAAGAACAATAGTATTTACCTCATCCTGATTAGATCTCTATTTCAATTACTATGAATTAAAAAATTAAAAAACCAAAAAAATAACAAAATATTTTCTTAATATTAAGAAAAATAATATTAAAATTCAAACAAGATAAATTGAAACAATGAAATATAGCCAAATGAAAGAGATATAAAGGTAACACGAGGACAATTTGCGTATGATAGTAATATAACCAAGTGAAAGAGAACACATTAAGGAAAGTGGATTCTCAAAATATTTATAAGAATGAATGTATCATCATTAATCATGAAATCATGTGCCAAAAAAAGCCTAATCAAGTATGAAAAATGAGTACAATAAATAGTATTTCAAATACGAAAATGAAAATTTAATTATATAAAGCACATTAAGATGAGTTGAATGACCTTTCTTATGTCTTGATCAAACCTTATTTGGAATTAATTTGAATTGTGAAAAAAATTGACGAAATAATATAAATTATATAAACAACTTGCATTAAGGGATACTAAAAAGATCAAGTGTAACATCATGGATCCTCATACCAATTATGAATCAAAATTCCTCCTAAATCATGCCAATGAATTTGAAAAAAAAATTAAAAAATAGAAAAATAAAAATTTTGTTGCAAAAAGCATATTGAGGCTAGTTTTGTAATGTTTCCTTTGGCTTGATTGAGCATCAAGAAAAATTACTATGAATTGTTAAACTAAATAAATAAAAATACGAGTAAGTAATTATTTTATTATTAATTGAATATAAATTAAAGCTAAAATATGATAAATTGATGCATTATACAATAACGAAATCAATGTGAATGGTCTAATTATTTTGAGAAATGAGATAAATTATACAAAAAACCTAAATTGGATTAAACAAAATATATAGATTATAATATCCACAGGAATGAATTCAACTGTCTCATAAAGTGCAAAAATGATAGAAAATAAAACATATAAAATTATTAAAATATCTTATTTGTTGGATAAAGAATGTTGAGAAGAGTTGAATGATTTTTCTTTTTATCTCATAGAGACATCACACAGAATAACTATGAATTACCAAAGTAAATGAGTACAAGTTAAAATTAATTTTTATAAATATTAAGTAAAAATGTATTAAAGCTAAAATTGCATAAATTTAAGTAATGTAAGGACCACATGAGAAAATATTTGAATTTACATAGTAATTTAATAAAATAATCATCATGAAGTGAAGAAATGTTATTAATCATTTTGGATAATAGCATTCCAAGATGATGTGAAGAGGAAGTTTAACATTCTCAACCATCAAATTAGGTATGAATAAAAATGTCATGTAAAGCCTACTAAAGCAATCACAAATAAAAAATTTGAAAGCTAACATTTAATTAGCAAGAGGATATTGGAATAAATGCAATGACCATTGTTCCATGTAAAACTAATCTTTGCCTAAGTAAGTGCAAAGTAATAATAAAAATCAGAAGAAATAAAAAACAATAAGTATTATAATAATAAGTTTATATATTACAATTAAAATGAGATAAGTTAAAGCAATATAATATAATAAAATCAAATCAAAGTAAGTGTCATATAAAAGAAGATTTATAATTTCATACTAATATAACAAACTCAATGTGGATAATTAGAAAAATGACAAATATTACATATGAAACTTACATTCCAAGAGATGAGAGAGATCTAGTGCAACATCCTTGACTATGAGATCCTATACTATTCAAAATTTCTTAAAAATGCTAAAATAAAAAAAAAAATGTTTTGAAAATATGAAAAATGAATTTTAAATTTGATAGAGCTATTTGAGATGAGTCTAATGACATTTATTTAATCTTGATAGAAACACATTTACAATGATGTTAAAATGAGAGTTATATAGTGATATAACAAAATTAAAGATTTAAATTTAAAACAATGATATAAATTCTTTAGGAAAGTTAAATTGTAGTGCACTGAAGAGATCAAGTGTGACGTTCTTAATGATCAAATTAAAAATGAAGCAAAATATCTTGTAAAGTGAGCCAAAATCCAAGATAATAAAATATTTAAAAAAAATAAAAAATTAAAAATAAAATTAGATAACGTGCATCAATAAAAAATATATTTAAAACTATGTACAAAATAATATTTTAACAAATTAGACTCATCGTGTTGAGTCCAATGACACATGTTTTTTTTCTTGATTAGACCTTATTTGTAACAACTACAAATTACCAAACCAAAAAGATTAAATTATTGGAAACTATTTTTTTAATATTAACTGTATTCATATTAAAGCTAGAATAAGAAAAATTAAAGAAACATAATATAAAAAAAATCAAAATAATGTAGATATTGCATAGACAAGATTTAAAGTTACATAGAAACATAACCAACATAAAGATAAACATTTTGAAAAAAAGATAGTGTATAACAAAATTATATTCAAAGGTAATAAGAAGATTGAATTTAACATTCCTTATCGCTAAATATTTTTCAAATAAAAATACCTCGTATTGTTGCTTAAATAATAAAACATAAAATATTTAATGTCATCAAAACTTATTTTTAATTTTGTAGAGTTCATGGGTATAAGTTTAATAATGATTGATCTATCCTAGTTAGACATTACTACAAATTATTGATTGTTAAGAAAATAATTAGATATAAATAATAGCAAATTATAAATTTAATATAAAGTAAATTTATGTTAAAGTTAAAATGTGATAAATTGTAGCAATGCACTATAAAAAAATAAAAAGTGATGTAAAATTCAAATGAGATTAGAATTAGACTTTTATAATAATATAACCAAATAAAAAAACATTTGGAGATATGAATTAAATGTAATCGGAATGTTGCATTCATAAATACTGAGGACATCAAGTGTAACATAATCATTTTCCAAATCAGGAATGAATCAAAACATCAAACAAAAAATGCAAAAATCTTAGAAAATAAAAAATTTAAAAATATATTGATGAATATTTAATTAGATAAATCTCATTGTGATGAGTTCAACAATATTTGTTTCTTCTCAATTGGAGCTTATTAGGAAAAATAAAATAATATTATAAAATAGAAGTGATATAAAGATCACATGAAAGAAGATTTAGAATAACATAGCAACTTATCAAAATCAAAATAAGAAATTTTAAAATATGAGATAAGGTGTACAAGAAAGATGCATTCCATGATATTAAGGAGAGCAATTATAATACCCTAATCTTCAAATTAGGAATTAATAAAAATGATTTGAAAAGCTAGCCAAACAAGTAGAAAAATAAAATACTTTAAAATAGAAAAAAGAATTTTTGATTAGATAAAGCTCATTCAGATGAGTCCAACAATATTAGTTTCATCTTCACGACAGCTCATTTTGAATTATTATGATTTATAAAATAAAGAAGAATCAATTATAATAAATTATTTTTTGTAATAATAATTTAGTATTTGTTAGAGTTACGTTAGATAAATTGAATTAATGTTATAACCAAACCAAAGAGATATAAAAGTTGCACGAGACAAACATTTTTTTTTCATAATTATATAACCGAGTAAAAAAAATTAAAAAAATGTGAATAATTTTGTGAGAATGTTTTGTTGAAATATACAAAAGTTACCAAGTGTAGCATCACTTAACATCAAATTATTGTGAATCATAATTTCTCATAAAACATGTAAAGTAACTAGAGAATAAACTATGTAAGGATATAAAAATGAATATTCATTTGGATACTACACATCGAAAGTTCTATAGTGACATTTTAACATCTACGTTAGCTTCATTTATAATTATTATGAATTACCAAAATAAACTTAATAAGTAATAAATTATTATTTTAATATAGAGTAAATATTTGCTAAGGATTAATAAGATAAATTAAGGAAATGTAATATAAGACAATCAAAGGTTGTAAAAGTCACATGAAAGAAAACTTAAAATTTCATGGCAATAAAATCAAATAAAAAAGATCTTTGAAGAAATGAGCTAAAAGTTAAATGAACAAAACGAAAAAATTATTATTAAAGTTAAATGAACAAATATAACAAACAATCTCAAAATGCATGAAAAAATTATAAAGAAATTATTTAAAAATATAGACATGATTTTCTAATTCGATGGGGAACTCAAAAAGAGTCTAACAAATTTTATTTTCTATCTATCAAACCTCCAATAAAATTAGTATGAATTACCAAATTAGACACGTATAAAAAATAAATTTAGTGTTACATAACAATATAGTAAAAAAAAGAAAAATTTTGAATAAATAAGTTAGATTATGTGGGATGATTGTATACATATATAAGATGTAGATCGAGTGTATTGTGAGGGTAAAGTGATATATTTGTTGGTTTGGCTTTTGCCTTATTTTTGTCAAGGGCGTGGGGTTGGTGGTTTTAGGCTTGAATTTGAGTAGAACTAGAAAAGGTCATTGGTGTACTTTATCATTATTAGAAGCTTTTTATTTAATAAAGCAAATTTTAATTTTAAAAGAAAATTAACATATTTTAAAGTAAATTTTAAATTTGTATAAAATTATTTATAATGATTTACTAAAACATATTAGATAACCTAAAGCAGTCACTTTTAAAAAAACGTCTTTAAATAAGTTTTTTAGAAGTTAATAGCTATATTGCAAGTAATTTACTCCTCTTTGACTAAGTAATGTTATAATTGGTTACAAATTTGTCTCCCTTTCTTGTGAGAAGAAGCTAGCTTGCTAGACCCATGTTCCATATTAATGCTTTACTAAATTTAAGTGAGGGTACACCATCTAATAGGCCACCACTCTTTTTTGGCATGGAAATAATTAAGCTAATGTAAATTACATTTAAATTTTGTATTAGAAAAGATTTAGAAGATGTATTTATACAAAAGTAAATTAATGAAATGGATGAGGAGAAAAAAGATAGTGTATAATTAAATGGTAGTGCTATAAATATTTTATATTATGTTTTAAATGCTATTAAGTTTAATAGAATAAAAAATTTCAAGCTATTTTTTAAAATATGATGCACATTAAAGGCAACTCTTGGAGGTATATCTTTATTTAATGAAAATATTGATGACACTTAATTATGATTTGTAGAAAATTCTTTCTAGTGAATCTATTCAAAGTGTGTTTGCTAGATTTACAAACATTAAAAATGGACTTGCTAATTTGGGAAAACCTATATCTATTTATGAATAGGTAAAGAAGATTCTTAGAATTTTATCAAAGTATTATCCTTTGAGCACTTCCATCAAGACTGTTAAGCATTGTCCTTTGAAATAAATAGATGTTTTCTTTTATTTATAGCTTAAACTCTTTATAGATATTAAAAGTTCTACTTTTTAAGTTATATAAAAAACTATTCTAATTTAAGTTTTTTAATTAATTCAAACTAGTGAAACATGCAACTATAAAAGAAATAGGTATATTTTTAGAACTCACAATGCAAAGGTTTTAGGATATCTTTTAGGTTACGTGGAAAACACGCCTTTATAAGTCAAAACTAATTTAATCATATTATTGTTAGATGTAAAATACTCATATTTCTAAAAGTGATTTAACTATCCATTACAAATTTCAATAACAATTTATGCAAACATGATAAATAGACCATACCAAAGTGATAAGCACATAAAGGTGGTATTTTTTACAAACCATATATCTAATCATTCCATTTTAGATGCAAAAGTTTATCATACAATTATGATATTAATGAATGTATTGTAAGGTGTACTATTAAACAAAGTTTTTTATTTTTAAGTTATCATACAAAATTGTTTCTCAGATTGTACATGCATAATACAATTATCATTTTTATTTTTTTACTTCTTAGCTTGACTAAATGATTCTTCCATTATGACAAATAACACCATATTTTTATGACATCATTATAACAATTTTATACTATGTCTTTTCACTTATTTCTAAATAGAAAAAGATCATACAAATATGTCATACAACGTTGTTTTGTATGATAAAATTTTTATGTTAATAAATTGAATAAATATTGTTGTTTAAAGAATTTTAATCTAAGAAGTGGATATTCAATGGTTTGTACAAATGCAATGCTAACCATGATGTATAGAAGTTAAGGTAGAATAACTTAACATGTATGCAATATTGGTTACATTAATTTAAGTTCCACTTATTCATAAAGGAAAGGTTTAATAGTTCTACTAATTGTGTGACACCATGATAGTTTTAGCTGCATTTGTTTTACAAATACTTTAATGCAATGAAACACATGCATAATTGATGTATATAGTGAGAAAACCTCCTCTCACCAACTTATGTTCAAAATAGAAGTCACAATACAAAAATATGATAAGTATTCTCATGTTGTACTTGATTGAATGAATGTCATTCCTCTATGGACCGATCACTTATCTAATGAAATGATTGGTTGACCTTGCCTGGATATATCTACTCAACACATTGATATCTACATTGTAGTGATGCAATCTTACAAAATATTTCATAACATATATACACAACAAATCATGTCAACATATCACCATGTTCATAGTGAAATATACACCATTTATAATGAAAAATGTAAAAGATGTACATAATTGTCAATTGAACTTATTAAGTGTTTAATACAAATAGGAAATCTCAGTGCAACCATTACTATAAAGAAAAAATCATCACCAAACGTAAGGCTTCAACAAATAAAATGCCAAGTCATCAGCACTGCTAAGACACACAGAAGTTCTTTACGCCTAAATTAAACCAACAAGAGGGGGGTGAATTGTGATAAATAAAGTTTTGAGATTCTTTTAATTTTTTATTTAGATTAAAACTTAAATCTTTTAAGCAAGATCAAGAAAGAGAAGTAAAATAGTACACAAGATTTTTAAAGTGGTTTAACTCAAAATCGAACCTACATCCACCCCAAACCAGTGTTGGGAAAAAACCACTAAAATTCACCAAATTACAAGCGAGGTTTTTCATCCGGCTCACCTCAAACCTACTTGGGATTTTTCCTACAGCTAATCTCGAACCTACTTGAGTTTTTTCAGGCTCAACTCAAGCCTTGGGCTTTTGCACAATTACCGTGATGCCCTTACCCCAAAGAAACAAATACAAAAATTTGTAACAAAGTATAAACTTAATAAAATTTAAAATAAGAATGAGGCACACTCAATACCAAAAAGAGGGAGGAAAAGAAATTGAAAATAGTTGAAACAAAAACCTCTAATTTTGGAATCCTTCTTGCCACTTTCTCTTTATGAATTTGGAAGCACAGTATGCACTTGAAATTGCTCAAAATCGTGATTTGAAAGCTTTTAGAACTTAACAATTATAACCTCATGGATTTCTTCATCCTTCCCTATTTATAGAGCTCAAATTTGAGCTCTAAATCCACTTCCAATGGCTCTAAAATGAACTAGCTGTTTGGGTAACGGACACAAAGCAGTCACCGTTCGATTTGGAGCCTGAAATGGACATTTATGATTGAATCTCGAATTTACTGTTTGAGATCAATCTTGGTCATTGGATCTAGGCGGCCAGGATCTGGGACATTGGATCGCGATTGGTTGTCCTGCATGTACTTAAAAAGTATACACAAAAATCAACTAAAATAGAAACTTATTGCAGTGGTTCTCCATCCACTTAAAGATTTTTCTCTTGTTTAAATCTCCTGGTTGGCATTTTACTGTTATCATGTAGCAATTTACCTTGATTATTCTAAGCCGTCTAATCGCGCCTGCCCTTCCGCCTTCTTTGACAATCGAATGGGAGTTTAGTCCCACATTGTCCAAATTTCTTGGCGATTGCTTTCTATATAACTTTCAGTTCTTAGGTCTCTCGAGCCGTTTGGGGTTGGCTCCCCCTTTCTCAACAAAGATTTCATCACCTGGTCTTAGTTGACTTTATTTCACGCTTGTTCTTGTCAGATTTCTCTTCGTGCTGAGTTCGCAAGTGTTTCGCATTTATTCCGTTCAGCAGTTGCGGGCTAATTTCTCACTTGTTCCATTCAGCAGCTCTTCTTGTAGCCTTTGGGCTTCGCTCGCCCCTTTCTGGTCTATCAAACAATTTTTATTTTATTTTATTTTTTAAATCCTTAAAGCCTGAAAGGACCACCTGTCAGGTCGGGTCGACCCGCCCAACGCTACAGTGAAAAATTCCCGAGACTAAAGTGGTTTTATAGTGTTTTGTGAGAGTTTTTGTGCCAAAATTTTGAATATAGGTATACCAAAATAATTTTATATTATGATAGTATTAAAAGTGTCCTAAATGATATGAAAGGAAATTAATGAAACATAATTTCTAAATAATTTTAAAAAATGAAATACTGATGTCTATACTTTTCATCAATAATTCTTGGCCCAAAAAACAAAATTCAAAAATTATTAAACTTATAACATTTTCAAATATTAACGCTAGTAGTATGCCACATCATCTCAAAATTTGGACATATCAAATTCAAGAAAAATAAAGAGATATTCAAGTATAAAGATTTTGGTGCATGCCTTCAATTTTCTTGAAGTTTGCCATCACTCCAAGAGTTTTGAAGACCACTATTTTATACATTTTAAAGTTTATGAATTGACATAATTTAACATTAATAATTTCACTTAAAGCAAGCCCAAATGATATATAAATATTTATGCTTGACTCATCAAACACAAGGGTGTAACACACACCAACTTTGTTAAATTATGACATTAGAGTTTCTTAGCTTATCAAGCAAAACAAATACATAAGCTAAGATATTATCATTAATGAATTGCATTGATCACTAACCTCATCAATGAACTATAAGAGTCTTAACTAATTTAGTATCAATTACAACCTCTTTATATTTTGTAACCTACTAATCGAATAACTTAGCTAAACATGATGATGATTGTCTCATTATAAATTTATGTCACATGATGCTTTTAAGGATATTTAGCACACCTCAGTCATATTGGGAATCGATGATCAACTAATTAGGTTTCTAATCATAATAGTTAATATCTCAAAGTTTCCCAAGAGTTGTCAATAAACTTCTGCACTCCTTGATAATGATATTTAGGACATTTATAGTCCTTAAGTTGTGCTCAAAGGGTATGTGGTAGTTCACCAATTTTGAAATATATAATCAAATAACTAGCACTCCATAAACTAAAGAGTTTAGTAACATGAAATGGAACATCCTTTATCAACTACTAATCCTAATGTTAAACTGATTCTTAGAAAAATTAAGTATATGATGTTAAAATTTAACTCTATATCTAAGGAGTCTACTTTTGCATTGTAGTACCTCCATTATCAAAATTGGGTCCATAATATCATCTGACCTTCTTCCTAACCTATAGAGTTTAAAATATTTGGTTTGCTTCATCACAACCTTGTTCTATGATCTTGGGAGTCATGAAGATAAAGTGCCTATGATTCTATTATTGTCTTTTTTATACAAGTGCTAGAAGAATACTATTATGTATGACAACCATTGACAAGATGTTTGGAACAACTCTAAAAGAACCTTAAAAAACTATTTAAAGTTATGTTAAGTTACTTCTTAAACTCTAATGTTCTATCTTTGGTGATCTTAAGGTTTCAACAAAACCCTACTTAGCTATTTAGGCTTTGCCAACCACCTACATTTGACACATATGACTTGCCTTTTAACCTTTCTATATTTAGATAATCGCTAACGTCTTTTTTCTATCCAAACATTCACTTAATATTTCATTAACACAATTTACTTGACTTTAACCTTTAGGCACTAGTTAAGATTGCAGCCACTCCTTTCAAAAGTATGGCTCACAAGAGTTCTATTAGTGACTCGACATACCTATTAAGATAACACTAACAACTACAACATTCTTAATGGTCTCTTATTTGCCATTCATATCACTAGAATATCATATAAGGTGTCCAACTCATGCCTTTTAAGCATAAGATAACAACTCATAGGCTTACCCTTATTTCCAAGATTCAACTTAGCTAAAACTTACAAGAACTACATAACCCTTAGGCTAAGTCATAGCTCCTCTCTTAAGGATATAATAGAGCCATATCTCAACCCAATTATAACTTTTGGACAAAAACAAGAGCCTATCCAAGCCAAGGCCAACCACTGATGTTCCCTAAATATTTTTTTGTGTTTCAAAAGTTTAAACTAAATCCTAAATATAATTATAGATAGAACAAGTAACTACCTTATCTTAGCCATCCTTTACTAAAGACACTCAACCCAAATTCTATATTGTTATGGACACCTATGGCCTCATTTACCTTGAAACGTTAATCTAAGGACTCTTTAAATGCCACAAATTTCTTTTAATGCAAAGGTAAATGTAATCTTACACATAAATGTAAGGTGTGTTTGATTTTTTGAAAAAAATCTAAACTTCTATTATCAACAATCAAGCATCATGATGTTTATCTTCTATCTTACCAACCTTACCCTAATCTTAACTCATAATAATTGCTTGTGGTAGAAATCAACAATCATTTACTTCGCCTACCCAAGAGCTTCATAAATCGCTATTTTTCTTCTAAGGCATAAATCTGAGACTCCCAAATTTTTAGCTTAGAAAATAAGGAGCTGCAAACTATCATAAAAGTCATTTAGGTTCTCACAAGGACTCATTTATGATTTTGGAATGCTAGCCTAAGTTGTTTAATTTAACTTTCTACCCTAAATTTCCACAATTGCATCACAAAAATAAAGAAAACAATTGTAACCATTTATAATAATCCTCACTCTCTTCATCTTGGTTAGCCTTTTGTTTTTCCTCACTGTAACGTAGAAATTTAACTATGGACAACCCTTATTACTAAGATTTCACACACTATCCGAATAAACAAACACTATGAACTCCTAATAAGATGCATCTATCTATAGCTATTGTACATCTTAGATCTCAAGAAGAATATGCCACTAGTTTCGATTAATTTCTATTACTAGCTAAATTCTTGAGGTTAGTCAGCAACACTAAACTAGTTAATGATTCCGAAAGCCTAATGGAAATGTATTTTGAATTAAGAAGTTATTATTGCATCTTTATAAAATATAATTATTTTTTATAGTTCATGTTGTTAAATAGTCTACTTAAAATACAACTTAGCCATGTTGCCGTCTCAATCAGTAATTGTAGTATTGAGAATGTAACTCCATTTAGTCAGACATCCATTATCACCGATATGTGTTGTTAGTTTAAGATGAAATCCATAGTGTTCCCATCAAACTTCCAACATAATTTGCAAGATTGTAAAGTACATTTTCAAACTTCTAATGTTATACTTTCAATACCTTTCATATTATGTAATTCCAAACATATTTGAGTTCCATCCTTCTTTAAACCACTCCATTAAAAATATGGTTTTGAGGTTCCTAAGCATGTTGGTCTCCCATGGATGAGTAGACAATTTATTATCATGATCTTCCCTTTAATAACCTCTCTTTGAACTTCTACTATCGTGGAAGACACAACTTGCCAAGATTGGTTAACATATGACCCCTCAAGACAAAATCCTTAAACTCACAATGTTGTAGTCAAGAAATCTCAGTCTGAAGATTAGGGCGCCATCAATAAAGTGTCGTTAGATCATCAAACTAATTTACATGGGTGCTAAGTGCACTAAGTTGAGTGGCCAAACTATGCACAACAAACTAAGGTTGAACATTGCTAATATTCATCACAACCTTTGTCTTTAATCTCTCCATAGGCTAAGATTTGATTGTTGTGCTCCTAATCAAAGCATTAACAACTTAAGTTATCTTGTCCTTGCAATATTTAATGTCAAGATCATAGTCGTTAGTGAGCTCCAACTATTATCACATCCTCAAGTAAAGCTCACTTTGACAAAAGAAGAATTTTAGGCTTTTGTAATTAGTTGAAAGCATATCCTACACAATATAAAAGTAATTTAACTATAACATGAGAGAAAACACCACTTCTATAAACTCCAAGTCAAGGATTAAGTAGTTAGACTCATGTTCATGCAAGTTTTTAGATACATATGCTTCCGCTCAATAGCACTACATAAGAACTACTCCTAAATAAGTGAGAGACACAATAATCGAACCTTTGTTGGGGCTCCCATATAACAAAATTTATAGCTATACCCAACCAAGCAATTGGTCACAATAGCTTTGCATGCATCATTTTCTCCAAGAGAAAACTATGTTACACCCTAGTAACTTTCTAAGAGGTGTTATAGTTCTAGAGAAACTTCACAAATCAAATATGGTAATAATCCACAAAAACATAGAGCTATTGTTAACTAAAACTACAATAAGTCTCTATCACTCAATGATAATTCAAATCTTGATGCGATACATTTGAGTATTTAGTGTTAAGAATGTGACTAAGGAACACTTCTTGATCCTAAGAAATATTTCATAAACTTTTTTGCTTCTCATGTACAACAACATTCATAAATAAATACATAGATAAAACTATTCAAGAATGATCTGAATGTGTCAATCCTAAGATTCATAAGTACAATAAGTGAATTAGACTATCTAAATGGAAACCTCTTCTATTAAAAAAAAATTTCCTAATTTTTAATGTAATCTATGGTGTATCCTCCTCTAAAGTTTGGATCTCATGATATCATGATTGAGTATCAATTTTAATGAAGGTTTTAGAAAAAAAAGTTGATCCAATAAATCAATAATTCTTCGTAAAGGTTATTAGTTCTTGCTTGTTACTTTTTCAAGTGCTTAGTGGTCTAGAAACTATTATTGAACAGGATCCTTTCAACAAAAAGGACAAGGGCTTCAATTGAAGCATAAACTATACCTAATCATGCCTTCATTCACAAAGTCTCATATTTTAATATTTATTCTTATATTTCTGCAAGTGATATTGAATAGACTTACCAAACAGCAGAGGCGGCTCTTAGTTATAGGATAATGAAAAATTCAATTTAAGGCTCCAACAAAATACCTACCAAATAATCTAAGAAAACTACTACATAGTTTCATTAAATTAAGGTGTGTAAAAATGTTAAGGTCCCTAATTATCTTCTTTTTAGAACACTAAATCACCACCCTCTACTATGTTGTTCAATTGATCCCCTTAATTATCTTAGCATCAAAGCCCTAGATCTAATTGATAATATCTCATTAAACTTTAAAAGCTTCCATAAGCTCAACATAAAAAACTAGTTTTACCATAATTGGTGGTTACAATAGGCATTAATCATTTTCAATCCAATCCAAAGAAAGATCAAAAGAAGAATGCCATTCTTTAGTTTAGAAAATGATTGTAAAAATAACTCTATAATAAAATCATACTGATGATAACATCTAAAAGCTTTGTGTCTTACTATCAAGAATGTGCATAGATTTCTAGTTACACTTCTTAAACATCTCTCACCCATCCAAAGATGAAATAGTCTTTTACCCTTCTAGACAAATGGACATATTATAATTAGGCTCCAACTCATCAAAGCTAATCTTGACCATAGAGAACAACCATGCTCATTATCACAACACTACACCTTTAAACCTATTCCCTAGACTTTTATATCTAATGCTCTCGAATTGGTTATGTTAGCATTGATGCATATGAGTGGTGATGGTCAAAACTTTAGCAATGAACCTTGTTAATCTTCTTAATCGATGTGGGTGTAAAAGTTTTTTATTTTCCTCATTGCTTCGAGAGCATCTACATGGTTCCACCTACTCATGCAACTAAGCGAAATCCACCAAGTCTCAATATTGAGTAAATTGAAAGGCAATAGTTACTTATCGATGTCTTTTCATGAAAAGTTCACATTGACTTTCATTATAAGGCAAAAGCACAGAAGAGTAACATATTTGATTTTAGAATCTAGAGGCATTGTCAACTATAATTTTGAACATTCAATTAAGATGAGTGAACGAAATAATAATCTATGATTTGGGCATCATGTCTACATAGCACTCTCTTAATAAAATCACAAACTTGATCTGCGGCATCTCAGCAATTCGGCATCCCACAATATTGTTAGAGGTATAGGTTTTCACCAAGTGACTTTCCTTATAGAACAAACTCTAAAATAGAAAGTTTGCTCATAGCTTGGCACCCCATCGCATCATGTAGTTCTAAACATCAACTAAAGCAACTAAAATAGCTTGTTTTCTTGTGCCAATAAAGTCCTATGTATTAAACGAATGTAAGCCTCCAAAAGTAGCTCCACTTGAGCATCAAGCTGCATTTTTGGTGTGGTAGCCTTAACATGCAATACAATCTTTCTCTCTCCTTGAAAATGATTATCACACATTGAGCCTCATATTGTTGCTCTGTGTGTTTTGACCATCTCTATCGTAGATATACCACAAAGTTATTGTAAATGAAATGATGATAAAACACATAAATATTATAGTGAAATTATGTAATGTAATGACTTACATTCCTTGTAGTAAACACCCCATAAATTTCTTAGGTTATCTCTTTCTATAACTTCAAACAAAATTGCATAGTTCTAATTCCTATTTGATAAGAGTAATAAGAAAAAGGTAAGATGAAAGAACAAGTTGTTTAATATTGTAGGAAGACTTACTTTTCTTAAGATTGGTCTTTTCTCAATACCTATTTTCTCTAATGATAGTTAATCCCTATCTTAACACACCGAATCGAGTTAGCAAAATAATTAATGATTCCCTTTGTAGTGACAACAAGAATTTGCATAAGTTCTAATGGACTAATTTGAAAAACATTAGCCAAGCAATAAAAGAAAAAGAATTGGTGTGAAAATTTCTTGAACTAATAATTTCTATGTTCCTTGCAAAACAAAATGAGAAATTAAATTAAATTAAAGTGTTATGGTCAACTTACAATAAAGAAAAGAATAGGATATTTGGAATGAAATTTAACCTTTCTAATAGTAGGAAACACTTGGAACGAAAAAAAAAAAAGAAATTGTAGTAATGATACAAAATTTTCTAATCTAAAAAAATAGTATATGGACACTCATAGTTCATGGAAATTCCAACAATTAATAATGTTTGCGAGCAATTGAAAGAAAAGGCCTGATTTTGAAAAGAATGTCAAATATCTAGAATACTAAATGTCTGTGGAATATATCCATTTTTTTTTGAAGAATATTAATTAAATTACTACCATTTCTAAATTATTTAAGGAAACTCAACTTTTTAAAGTATTAAAACTGCTAAAACTTCAAAAATGAAGACTCAATATAGCATGCCTTTTGAGCAATGAAACAGCAAGTAAAGCATGATTGATCTTGGCTTGTTGTTTGTGAAGTTAAATGAGTGTGTACAACTCTAACCGACAAGCTTTTGTGGGTTAAACAATCACTCTTACTTTTGTGCGCTCGGCCTCTGCTAGGATTTTTATCAGACCAAATGAAACTCACACTTTTGTAAACAGTGAGCTGTCGAACCATTTAGAACAAGAAAATATAGCAAAATACTAAACTTTTGATAAAATAATACAATTCTTCCTATGCTTGTTCATGAATAAATGATGAATACATTTTCTTAGTGTTTTGGATTACAACTCTCTTGTAAAATTTATCCTATTTTCATAATTTTCTTTTTCAATTTGTTATATTGTTAATAAGCTTTGATTCCCCTTTGATTTGGCCTTTGCAACTCTTTGATTTGGTTATATTATTTTTTTCAAATTATCTCATTTTAACCTCAGTATATATTAACTTGATATTGGAATAATAATTTATTAATATTTGTGCTTATTTATTTTTTAATTTGTAGTATTTTAAAATATTGAATAATCTAGATGAAGCAAGCATCTTTCAACTCATCCAAACAAGCTTTATCTACTAAATATTATTTTATAAATATAAATATTTTATTTTCCAGTGCTTTGGTAAGGTTAATGAGTCATTTTGATTTATACACTGTTTGACAATTGAGAATGCTGCGCTCGATCTTGTTGGTATCTTTCGATGTCTCTTTTTAATGTTAGTTATCTAATCTATTTAACTTTTTTGCTTTACTATGTTACATTATGGTGTAACTTCAATTCACTTGTTATGTGACATTTATATTACTTTGATTTAGTTTTATTTACATCAATTTATATCTTTTGAAATTTAATATATGCTTACTTAATATTAAAAGAATAATTTACCAATATTTGCTCTTATTTATTCTAATAATTCATTTTAATTCTTAACGAGGCTAGATAAAGATGAAAAAAAACCACATTACACCCATCTCATTGAGTTTACCCAAGTAAGTAATTTTTTAATATTTTAAAAATTTTATTTTCTTTTATTTTATTATATTTTATGAGATATTTTTATTCATGCCATATTTGATGATCAACGATAACACCCTTGATCATCTTAGTTTCTTTGAATGCAGCCTTCCATTATAATTTACCTCATTCCTCTAAATATTTTACTTTAATCTTGTTATATTTCTATGATGCACTAAATATCTTCTTCTGTGACTTTTAAATTACTTAATTTTGATCATATTACATTACTTAAATTTTTCTTATCTTAGCCTTAATAAATATTTTTTTACATTAAAAAAATAATTTATAATTCTTTATACTTATTTTTACATTATCAATTTATAGCAATTCCAAACCTTTCCAATTGAGATGAAGTGATCTTTGTTAGTGACGTCTCAATGAGCTCTATCTAAAAAATTTTAAATTTATATCTTTAATTATTTTATTTACTTAAGATTTGGTACACTTCAAGAGATATTCTACGTGCATGGGATTTCTCATTTAAGGATTTTAAACTTGATTTCCTTAGTACATTGGAATTCAACATTCCCATATAATTTATCTCATTTTTTTCTAATTTCTCACTATGATTTGGTCATATTTTTGTGAAATTATAGTTATCCTATTTTGTGACATTTACATCACTCTCATTCGGCTATATTTTAATATATATATTTATTTACAATTAAAAATATTAGTTTATTATTTTTATTCTCATTTAATATTAGTGATCCAAATGAGGGTTGATAATGTCAGAGAAAATGACAATAGATTCAACTCAACAAACTCTCTCCAATTAAATATATATTTTTAAACACTTTAATTTTTTATTTTTATAGCACTTTATAGGGAATTTTTTTTACTTATTATTTAATGATTATGTTACACTCAATCTTTTCAATAACTTGTAATATCATTTTCCATTATAATTTGTTTCTTTTTTTTTAATTTTTTTTTCATTTAGCTATATTACTAAGTCAATATAAATCTCTTATCTTGTGTTTTGTATAGTGTTATGATTTTGTTATATTGTTTTACTTTAATTTTTTTATTTTCAATTTTAATATATTTTTATTTAAAATTAAAACATTAATTTCTAATTAAGTGTGCTTATACACTTTAGAATGTTGCATTAATTCCAAATGAGGTCCAATGAAGGCAAAATAGATGTCATTTGGACTTGAATAGACTACCATTATCGAGTACAATATTTATTTTATATTTTTTAATTATTTTATATTTTGAGTATTCTAGCACACTTACAAGACATTTTTTTCATACCTGATTTCACAAATGACGATGTTACACTTAGCTGTTTAGTCTCTTGGAGTGCAACACTCCCTTAAACTTTATCTCATCTCCTCAAAGTTTTCAGTTTAGTTTTGTCATATTAGTACGTAACTCTAAGTTGCTTATCATGTTGCCTATAGGTCGCTCCTCTCATTTTGTTACATTACATTGCTTCAATTTATTTCAATTCATCTTCAATATAAATTTTTTATTAACAAAATAATGATTAATTTTTATTTATACCTATTTACTTTTGTAATTCATAGTAAATTAAAATGATATTCAATTGAGATGAAACAAATATCATTTGGTCTCTCCTAAATGAACACTATCTAATTAAATTTGCTTTTTTATGTTTATAAAAACTCTATTTTCCATGCTTTTGATATATTTAAAAGAAATTTTGATTTGTATCATATTTGATAATCAAGGATACTACACTCGATCAACTTAGGATTTTGGAATAAAACTTTCCAATACAATTTGTGTCAATTTTTCTATTGTTTTGCTTTAATTTAGTTTTATTATTGGGTAACTCTAAGACTTATCTCATTTGAACTTTACATAACTTTAAATCAAATATGTTAGATTTCTTAATTCTATCTCTTTTGAGCCTTAAAAATATATTTCTTTAATATGAAAATAACAATTTCCTTTTATTTATGTAAATTTGTTGTAGTAATTTGCCATAATTCAAAATGAGGTCTTTTCAAGATGAAATGAATAATGTTTCCTTCTTGATTAGGTTTATTAAATTAAATGCAATTTTTTCAACATATTAGTTGTTAGGGTTTAGCTTTTTTACTGGTCATTTTGATTTGTTTCTTATTTGACAATCAAAGATGTTACACTCAATCTCCTGTATCTTAGAACATGATATTCTCATGTAATTTATCTTATTTCTTCAAATTTTCTTTCTTAATTTGGCTATATTTCAATTTAGCACTATATCATCACTCATAAGACCATTGCATCACTTTGTGTTAATTATATGTTATATTTATCAATTTATCTCATTTAACTTTGATATTTCTTTAAATTAACATTAAGATAATAATAATTTATTATTTATGTTATATTTTTTCTGTTATTCATAATAATCTCAAATGAGATCGCATCAAAATAAGATTAACTCGATTAGCTCCATCCCATTAAATATTTATTAAATCTTCTCTTTCAGATCCTAGCCTTGGTAGAACTTGTCTTTGATTGGGATCACTTTTTTCTTTGATTGGTATAAATCCAATAATTATAATTCTTAATATTTTATTTTCTTTTATTTGGCATACTTTATGATACATTTTTATTCATTCATAATTTAATGATCAAAGTTATTACACTTGATCTCTAAAGTACTTAGAATGCAACTTCCTCATATAATTTATCTAAACACTTCAAATAGTTTTCCTTAACTTTATTATATTACTAT
This sequence comes from Vanilla planifolia, assembly GCA_023846275.1. Taxonomy (NCBI): domain Eukaryota; kingdom Viridiplantae; phylum Streptophyta; class Magnoliopsida; order Asparagales; family Orchidaceae; genus Vanilla; species Vanilla planifolia. The sequence continues at coordinate 1,069,920 of JAIUJO010000074.1, forward strand.
GTAATTCTAAATCTAGCCTCATGTGACCTTTAAGTGCCTTTGTTTTTGTTAAATTAAGTTGCTTCAATCCATCTCATTTGAGCCTTATTATATATTTAAATAACATTAAAAAATAATTTATTAATATTTATGCTTATTTACCATTATATGTTGTGGTAATTGTGAAGGAGGTCAAATAGAGATGAAATAAACTTCATTGGACTCATCTCAATGAGCACTATCGAATTGAATATTAGTTTTATTATTTTAAATATTTTTTATGGTTTTGGCACACTTAGACATTTGTATTTATAGTAAATTTGATAATCATGGGTGTTACACTTGATATCTATGGTATCTTGGTATATAACATGCCCATATAATTATCAAACTTCTCCATATTTTTTCTTTTGATTTCATTATTTGCTTTGAAACTCAAATTCTTCACTTGTAAGGCCCATAAATTATTTTGATTTGCATATAATATACTTCTTTAATTTATTTAGTTTTTGCATTAAAATATATTTACTTATGATTTAAAAAACAAATAGTTATTATTTTAATTATTTAACATAGTACTTTATAATAATTCCAAATGAGGATTGATAGAGTTGAAAAAACATTATTTATTTCAATGTTTTTAAATTATTTAATTTCTAGTTTTTTGTCTCACTTTATGACACATTAGTGGAATGATGATGCTACATTCGATATTCTCACTATTAGGGCACAAAACTTTCCTGTATAATTTATCTCATTTCTTAAAAATTTTCACTTTTATTTTGTAATATTACTACATTGTTTCAATTAATCACATTTCAAGTTTAAAAAAAATTTGGTTAGTATTAAAACTATATTTCTTTATTATTTAGACTCATTTACATTTCTTATTTGTAATACATCTAAAGATGGTCTAGTCAAGATGAAAAACCTTTTTGGACTCATCTTGATGACTTATATCCAATTAAAAATTAAATCTTACATTTTAAAAAATTTTACATGTTAGCATTTGGGCATGTCTTATAAGATATCATACATTGAACCATATATTACAATCAGGGATGTTACTCTCAATCTCCCTTGCATCTTGGATGACAAATTTTCCATAATTTATCTCATTTTTCCAAAGTTTTGGCTTTGATTTGTTTATATTGCTATGAAACCCTAATTCTCCATTAATGTTACCTTTTACATGACTTTTATTTCATTATATTAAAATAATAATATGTTATTCTTTTTGTGAATTTACATTTATAACTCAAAATAATTGCAAGGATGTCTATTCTAGACATAATAATCATAACTCTACTTGCTTTGAGCTCCATCCCTTTAAATATAGATTTCTATAATTTAAAATATTTTTTAGGATTTTGTTATACCATAAGAGATAATTATTCATACAAAATTTAACAATCGAGAATGTCTCCCTCGATCCCTTTAGTATCTTGCAATAAAGGTTTAATGTATAATTTAACTAATTTCTTCAAATTTCAAACTTTGATTTAGTTAAATTCTTGAGACACTCTGTTTCTCGTCTCTTGTGACATTTACATCACTTTGATTTGATTATATTATATTATTTCAAGTTATCACTTTTTAGCTTTAATTTAATTTTTGTTAATATTAAAATATTAATTTATAATTATTTTTTGTATTTACATTGTTCATTTCTACTATTTCCAATCAACGTTTGAATGAGATGAAATAAATGTCATTGGAATCATGTCAATGAGGTCTATCTAAAAGTTTATTTTAATATTTTAAATATTTATTTTCGTGTGCTTTGGTAAGTATTTTTAGGCATTTCAATTCGTACCTTATTTCATGATTGAAGATGTTATAATTAATCTACTTAATATCATTGATTACTACATTCCCATACAGCATAACTCATCTTTTCATATTTTCACTTTCATTTGGCAATCCTACTCTTCTCGTATGGCCTTTCCATTGCTTTGATTTCATAACATTCTTATTTTTAGTTTTCATAAACATTTATTTAATATAAAAATAATAATTTGTTATTATTTATGCCTATTTACTCTTATAATTGGTAGTAAATCTCGAAATTGTCAAATTAAGATGATGTAGGCATCATTCTCCACATCTCGACAAGCTCTATCTTGTTAAATAGTCATCTCCATAACTATAATTGTTTTATTTTATAGGTTTTTTGAATGTCTTATGTGATAGTTTGATTTATACCTTATTTGATAATCAAAAATATTACACAATCTCATTTATATCCCAAAGGGCAACTTTTCATATAATTTATATAATTTATTGACAAATTTAATATTTAATTTTTCTATATTGCTACATCACACCAAATCTTCTCTTGTGTGACCGTAACAAAGTAATTTGGCTATGCTAATTAGTTCAATTATCTAATTCTAAGTTTAATATAAGCTTACTTAATATTAAAATAATATTTTACTTTTAGTTATTCTTACTTAATTTTTGAATTTGTAGTAATTCAAAATGACGTTTGGTTGTGATGAAACAACCTCGTTTGACCCATCTTAATGAACTTTATCCTTATAAAAAAAAATTATATAAATTATTATTTAAATGAATGGGTGTCATTGAGATTTGTCCAATGACATTTGTTATGACTCAATTGAATGATGTTTGGAATTACTATAAAATACAAAAGAAATTAGGCATAAATTATTATTTAATATTAAATAAATATATTTAAATAATTATTATGATAAACTAAAATAATTTATATAAATTACAAAGCTCAAAATAAAAGAAATTGAAGCATTGTAATATATCTTTCTCAAAGTGATGTCACGCTTACATTAGAAAAGAATTATAGAATCATAGTAGTATAATAAAAGAAACGAGAAAACCTAGAAGAAATGAAATAAATTGCACAAGAATATTGTGTGTTAGAACTCTAAAAAATAAAAATGTGTAAATTAAAAAAACAATATATAATTTGATGCCGCTCATTAGGGAGAGCCCAATGGCATTTCTCATCTCGAATAGTTGCCATTTTAACTTTTTATGAATTTTAAAAGTAAAAAAGTACAAATAATAATAAAATATTATTTTTATAACAAATAAATAAATAATTTAGCTTAAAATAAGAATAAAAAAAAATATAATGTAACCAAATGAAGTAATGCAAAGATCACTTGAGTGCAAATTTTGAGCTAAATAATAATATAATCAACTATGACAAAAAACTTTAGGGAATTTAGATAAAGTTTAGAGGAAAGTTGCTTTACAAGCTACTAAGATGATCTCGTGCAACATTTCTTGATCACCAAATTAGATATAAATAAAAATACCTCATAATACATGCCAAAATCATAATAAAAATAATAAGTAGAAACATAAAATTAAATATTTAAATAGATGGAGCTTATCGAGATGAGTACATAGTCAATGTTTAGTCTTAATTGAATAACATTTTTATTTATCATGAATTACCATTATAAGTAAGAATAAATAATGATAAACTATTATTTAAATTCAAAGAAATTATATAGTATTGAATTGAGAAAAATTGTAGTATAATATAACAAAATCAAAATGATGTAAAGATCAAGAAAGAGGAGAAATAGAGTTTCTAAGCAATGTAACCATATATTTGCAAACACATTTTAAAAAATGAGACAAATTATTTAAGTTGAATTCGAAGAAACTAACGAGACCATATGTGACTTCTAAAATTGTCAAACCAATTGTAAAGCAGAATATCTTATAAAGTAAATACCAAGAAAAAAAATTTAAATAATAAAATTAAATATTTAATTTAGTCAAATATTGTTTGGAATTAATATAATTTTCAAAATTAGATAATGATAAATTATTATTTAAATATAAAGTAAATATGTAACAAATTTTAACTGGCATAAATGAAAGCAATATTATACAGAAAAATAAATGACATGTAATGGTTGCATGAGAGGAGATTTATTGTTATATCATAATATAGCTAATAAAAGTGATCACATAAAAGAAATGACATAAATTATGCATAAAAGAAATAAAGCAAGATGTTAATGAGATTGGAAGTATCATAATCAATTAACAATTTAGGTACTAATTAAAATATCTCATAAGGCATCATAACATATTTAAACATATAAAAGAAACATTTAATTAGATAAAGCATATAGGAGTGGCCTAATAAAGTTTGCTTTATCTTAGTTTAACTTTATTTAAAATAAATCAAAATTTCTTAATAAAATATAAACAAGTAATAAAAATTATTATTATTTTAGGTAAATATACATTAAAGTTAAAATGAGATAAATTGAGTTAATGTAATATAACAAAATTAAAGCAATGTAAATCCCACGAGATACCAGATTTTGAGTTACATCATAATATCACCTAATAAGAGTGATTACTTTTAGAAATTGAGATAAATTGTACAAGAAAATGCATCTTGAGACACTAAGGAGGTTTAGAGAAATATATTCAATCATAAAACATGGTATCAATTAAAAATGACTTCTAAAGCACATCAATGCTATAAAAAATAAAATATTTCAAAATTTAAAAATGAATATTTGTATGGATAGAGCTTGTTTAAACTAGTCTAATGAAGTCTATTCTTTCTTGATAGCATATCAATTGGAATTACTACAAATTTTAAAAAAATAAATATTATTAAATTATTATTTTAACATTTAGATAATATATGTTTTAAAGTTAATATGAGATAAATTAAAGCAACATAAAATAGGTAAATCAAAGCTTTATAATTATAACATGAGATAAGACTTAGAGTTGCATAGTAATATAAGAAAATCAAAGAAAAAGGTTTGAGATGATATAAATTATATAAGGAAGTCTCATTTTACGACACTATAAAGATTGAGTGAAATATCCTCATCCATCAAATTTGGGGAAAATCAAAAGTATGAGAAAAATCATGCTAAAACCTTAAAGAAAATATCCAAAAATATAAAAGTGAACACTTAGATGAATAGAGAACATCCAAATGATTCGAATGATGTTTATTTTACCTCCATTTAACCATGTTCAGAATTTTAGTGAATTATAGAAAATCAAGCATAAATAAGAATAACTTATTAATTTAACTTTTAATAAATTTATATTAAATTTGAAATGAGTTTAATTGAAGAAATATAATTTAATAAATTAAAAGTGATGTATACATCACATAAGAAGAGATTTCTAATAACATAGTAATGTAACCAAATCAAAGCAAGAAATATGAACAATACATATCAATTGTACGAGAAAGTTGCATTTCAAGATACTATGGTGGAGTGCAATATTCCCGATTATATGATCTGATAAGTATAGAAAGGACCCATAAAGCATATCAAATATATCATAAATAAAAAAATTCTAAGATAATAACAAACAATATTAAAATTGATGGATCTCCTCTAGAGTTGTCCTATGTTATCTTTTAACAGCTATACCACTTTGGCCATTCTCCTTAACTAACAATGTCTTCGACCATGATCAACCCATTGAAGAAATATATGGAGCAAAAAAAGGAGTATAGCCCCACCACTTTCCTATAGAATTAGTAAAATAACATTAAAAGTAGTGGTATTTCAATGTTGTCGATATGCTGAATCCTACCAATGTTAAATCTATTATGTCATTTCAAAAAGTTAGGCAAGAGTCAAGCTCAAATGGGACTTCTTTCCTCATTGATTTTGCCAAGCACAATCCCTTAGTTGTGGTTTCGTTGGATAATAGAATGGGATATTAGGAATCTCATTAATCTATTCATGTGCATCACTGTATAGATTATAAGACATATAACTACTATAAGATTGTTTTAGTTACTCCCATCATTTACACACACATGGTTGAATTTCTTGACTCTAACATTTAGTGCAATAAGAAGAACTAAAATTCCATGAGCATCCTCGAGGACCATGACAATACTTTGATTTAATTGAATAGTTAGATTCCCCATGTTCGTGCCAGTTCTTAGCTAATTGTTCAACTTTTGGTGAAGGCCGCTGCATGGGCCTCCCATAATTCATTCCTTAGCCAACACACGTTGACCCACTCTTGCCACATGACCAGCTCAAGTAGTCCATTGATAGTTGATGATTGAGGAACTAGGACCCTCATGAAAGCCCATTAGAGCCAATCATTTTCTCAAAATTATGGATCCATTTTGTCGACTTACCTTGACAACATTACTACTTCAACGAAGGTTCTTCACCATGGTGATTTGACATGGTTATGGGTATGAGTGGGTGTAGAAGGCACTCGACTATCTAGATTTTAAACAATCATTAGGGGTAACCAAACACTACTTAACAAGAAATGCATTTTCAATCACTTGGTCCTACCTTTGGTTAAGCTATTTTTAAGGGTAATAGGAACTTAAGCAAAATAATATAGCTCTTCTTAAGTCATCTATCAATTTCTTTAGACCACTTCAAGTTGCCATTGAATTCTACATCTTGGATCAAGAATTTTAACACATTGACCCTTTGAATCTCATGTCAAATGGCACTCTTGAAATGGTTTTCAACTTCTTATAAGATTTATTAACCACCCTTGTGTAAGTGTCCTTCACTTGGAACCTTTCCATCCTTCGGCCTTCAAAATTCTCATTTCAATATTTTCTATTGCCACAAATATCTACACTAGTAAATGGTCCATGTAGGCCCACAGCCATTTTATAGTGACCTTTGCACCCTCCAACTCGTCAAGTCATTAAATTGCACTAATGACCAAGTGTGTGTCATGCGCATATATGTCGTCGATTTTCAAGAAATGTTAATTTGGTAGGTGATGTCTTACACACTCCTTAGGGGATTTTAACTTCCATAACCATCTTCCTACTATCTTAATTTACCAACACCCCTTGTGAGCTCAAGCTTAGTGTGTAATAAGTCATAATAACCTAGCTTTTAGTTCATCTCACATTAGTACTTCTACTTACCAAAATATCCCAATTTTTTCTTGGATTACTTAGCTAAACTCATCAATGTTGTCTGGCAGTCCTACATATTTAAAGTTTGAGAAATGTTTAAGGGAATTGTGCCCCCGATGCATCTAATGATTCATTTTACATAAAACAAAGTCGAGTGTGGCTCTAAGAAACACAAAGGAGACATTGATGGGAACCAACAACTAGATGGTTCGATTAGTAATTCACCTTTATAACCAAGATAGACGAGTGTATTACATATTGGAATCATTGTGTCCCTCCACAATAGTTTTATGTGGCTTTGTCCCACTTAGGCATAGTTCGCCATCTTTAGAAGTCCACTTGCATATTCTCACTTGAACTTTTTGTAGAAGATTTGGTTAGTTAGTGGCTCACACATCCATCAAGGATACCATGAATTAGCTTCATTGCACCTTTGTGGCATGCTCATCCATTGACTCACAAGCAAGTCAAACTCTTTGGTATGTGTTTTAATATATGTTAGGTGGAGAGATTGTAGGCAATTGCAAATGCACATTTTGTTATCATGGTATGGCTTGATGGTGTGGGCATTGTAATTGACAATGATGATTATTTCACCATGGGTAATGTTCACCCATTTTCTTAACACTACAAAGGCTCAATAGAGTCCCATCCTCGCGCTATGAAACAAACCATTTGATGATATTCTGCATCTAGTTGAGGCACATTGCTGGCCACCATCTACTTCCTGTTAGACAATTTGAAATACTCTTTCACTCATTTTTCAAAGTCCTTTTCATGTTTCCCTTATAGTGTTTGTTCTTTATTGGACCTCTACAATTATTTTTCTTTGGATAGAATTTGCCACAAAATTTGTGCTACATTGCCAAACCACCTAAGTTTTTATAACACCATTGTTTAGTAGTAGAGTACTAGTTGAATGAGGTTCTCACCATGTCTGGTATTTGTTTTGAAGGGACTTGATCTTGGTCCATCATTGATGATGACACACAATACAATAACTTGGTGGGTTCCGAATGCCCAATTTTTACCTTTGGCTAGTCTTATTTTGCTTACTGTTAGTATGAGAATCCATCTAAGTTACTTCACCTCCTTTTTATATGCCTAAATTTAGTGGGTAGCTTCACCTAACATGAGGTCATGACACCACTTCATAGAGCATGGTGACGTTATTCTGAGGGCCATCTTCTTCCTATGTTGCAACATCAATTCCTACTAATCAACAACACAACACTGATGGCATCCACCTCTTATAACATCAATAATTGACACTCAACCAATGTTTCAAAATGTTCTATCATTTCACAAAGTGCTATTGATTGCCTCAAAATAGAGGCCAACACCCAAAGTTGGGATTCCTAGCTTTCTCATGGAGTGATAGGTCACATGAAACCTTTGCATACGTGCCCTTTGCTTTCATCCTCTGACATAATTTGTGCTTTAAAAATGATGCTCTAAGGGATTCTATCGTTCACATGTAGTCTATTTAACTTTGTTCTTCATCGATGTAAGAGTCAAGATATCTATTGTAAATAGTTATATGATGTTTAATTTCCATGCCTCATTAGTCCTAGTGATGGACACAAGACTCATTGCCAGCTTTTCATTGGCTCTCCCTTGGTGCTTCACCATGTTCATACACCATTATTTATCTCTTTTAAAAATGAGTCTCATGTTTAAGAAGAGCACACTTGATGAAAGAACATGACATCAAATAGTCATTGCACTCAAACAGGTTGCACATATCACTCAATCATTTTTAGCCCTTGTCAATGATCAATCCATATGTTCACCTACGAAAACCTTATTACAACTTCTTCATCTAATAAATGATAATATTTAGTGGACTTCTTACCAAATAACACATAGAAAACTACCCATATCACAGTAATCTAAATACTTATTTGGACCATTCAATTGGTAGGAGGGACTTGTGGTATGTACTAGGACCAAGGACATTCTCAATGTGAGCTGATGATGCGTGCTTGCAAAGAACTCCTTGTTAAAGACCAGCAATTTGAATGGTCAATTCCAATGAAGATAAAATTATGAAAGACTTTCAAGGCCATTTGACTTAGGAAATGGGCTCATTAGAAACAACAGCATAGCATAAGTGCAACCCATAACATCTAAGGGTATCATTGACTTGTTATTGTCTCAAACTTTCATTACAAAAGTGATAATAGTCCCTTTAAGAAGCATGTCACATGACTTTCCCTCCACATAGCTAGTTATCAAGCAGAGGTCTTATCCATTAACAAACTTAACAAGAGGAATTACTCAACAAACTAAGAATAGCCATACAATCATCATCTATAAATAAAGAAAGAGTTCTCAATTTGTTAATTTTTGGAATGTTTAAACTTTGTAAACATTCCCATGTTGAGTGAAATTATGTTGTAGGCCCTAGTCTTGGTAGGGCTCTTCCTTCAATTCCTTTAAGTTTCATCCTTGCGACCATAGCCTCCATAAAACAAAATATTTTTGATTAAGACATGTATCACTGCATTGAGACTTTGGATTATGTTTAATGGTTTCTTTTTATAGTGGATTGAAGCAACTATGGGTCATAAGTAAGGATTTCTACCATAATTATACCTTTTTATTATCATGTCTAAGTATCTCTCATGGCTTATCTACTACCAACTTGAACATATTAGCTAGATTCTATTTAGGGTTGACTCTTTCTTTTTAATAAATACACACCATCAATATGTTGATGACATCATGATTTATGCACCTATGTCTTGTGTTGTAATGAGGATCATTTGAGATATTATGGAGTAGCATAAGCAATAGTCAGGTAAGGTGGTAAATAATAACAAATCTAGAGTATTATTTTATAAAGTATAAGATTGCAAGTGTAGAAGGATTCTTTGTCTTAAAAAAATCTACAAGCACATCCATAAAAGGCTCTCAACACAACCACACTCCAAAGAGATATTTGATTTTTTTTCTACTGCTTGTTTCAACTCTCCTATCTCATCTAGCAAGAGCTTTAACAACCTTGATGGCCTACTTGTTTTCTCTTATTAAACCTACTCCAACAAGATGGGTTAATCTCAATTGTCATGTAGCCGTGTAAGAAGATCATAGTGTTTGAATTAGCATTATTATTTAGGATAACATGGATAGACCATTTTCTCTTATATGTGAAACATTTTTTGGAGTGTAATATTATGAAATAATTTAGGTCTACCAACTTCGTAAAATATTACTTCACACTTGGTATGATTAAATGAAGAAATGTCACTTCAATTTTTGTGCTTTTTTACTAGATGCCAATGAAGATTTGTGTGGCTACAACTTCTTAGATAGCTAAATTTGCATATTTATCATTTTTCCACCTTTGGCATAATAAGAATGAATAGCACATGCAAATAATTTACTTAATTTAGATGCTCTTCAAAGAAACATTTGACTTGTTGCTACTGCTTGCTTCAACTCTCCAATATCATCCTCAATAGACTGGCTTATTATAGGATTTCTCCTCCAATTGGCTGCATTAAATTCAATTATGAGGCAACTATGAATGATAACTTTATTCTAGAATTGCTATTGTTATACAAAATGACATTGGTATACATGTAACTATTCTAGGAAAAAAATGTAGTTTTATGTTTAGCTTTGATCATAGAGACTACTACTATTCTTGAAGTAAAGGAACTTTGTATAACACTACAAATAATGTCCAAGCAGTGGTTCATAGTGTTATTGCATAGGGTATGAAGTCCTTCAAATTGTTCTACATCAAGTACCATGGCAATGGTGCTACAGAATGGCAATACCACTTTCCAATCCACTTCAACTTTGTCTTTTTATTAATTTTTTGTATGAACCTAATTAAGGAAAGAGATGTAAGCTTTAGCCACTACTTTATCAAGAAACCCAAAGACTTTTGTTTCATTTATTATTTGAGGAAAGTACAAAGGTATGTGGAATTAATATTGTTAAGATAATGAAAAAAAAAGAATAAAAGGAGGGAGAGGTCCTAGTTGATTCGAAAAATAAAAAAAAGTAAAAAATGGTTGCAAGGAACACTAATAAAAGTTTGGGTTGAGCATTGTATCATGGTTTCCAATTTTCTAAAATGTTTAGAGGAGACCCATTCATCTAGGCTCTTGTTGGGATTATTTGGAAAGCATATTGTAGATTGCTTAAGGTTTCACCTTGATGTGAAAAGAGGTAACTATGACTTAGGGCTAGTAAGGATAGAGTGATTATTTGCACTGTTGCATTTGAGCTAGTTGCATGAAGCTTACTTGTCACAAATTCTTGGTGTAATAGATATCTTGTTTTTTATCTATTTTGGTGAATAATTATTATGATAGGATAGAATATTTCAACTGCTATCAATAGGGGGAAGAAAGATAGCTTTTGTATTGACAATGATTATTAACAACTTAGTAAATATTTCCATCATTTGGAGCAGAGACACTTTTGCTGCAAGGGAGGAAGTGAAATAGTGAAATTCTTTGGGTTATTCTTGATTGTTGATGGATTGAGAAATTATAAGTCATTGTGTATCTCAAGGTTGGCAAAATAATTGTCAACGAAAGTTTTATTTTCTTTGTATAGTGCAATTACATATGCTACTGTAAACGATCTTAGTGTTGCAATAATGCTAATAGGCCTTGGAAGAATAGAAAAAAACGTCTTTGGAAGAATTATTATGCATAGTACTATGGTACATCTGCTAATGGAATAAATGATAAAGTTAGTGGTTGGATGGTAAGACAACTTCAATTTTGGTGTAGTTACTTTCTTTATTTTATCCTTAGCTATAGAAAGGCATTTTCTTGTGACAGTTTGGTGCTGTTGGTACATGCTAGAAGTTGTGGCTTTTTAGCTTTGAGTGATAGGTTCACATGGAGGCCTAACATAATATGAATTGTATGGTTTACAAGATGATTTAGTAAAGGGGACCTCAATTACTATTGAGAAGATGTCACTTCATTTGTTTTGCCAGCTATAAGGACTATAGTCTTAGAAATGACATACTTTGTTTTCTCACTATTTGTTTTTGGGGGCCTCAAATAATTATTCTATCAATTAGCCACTCTAAATTGCAATATGAGAGGACTATAAATAATTTTAGCAACGATGTGGGGACTATAGGTCAAGTAGTTTCTAGAAATGGGGGACCCGTAAGCTAGTTGCCCCCTATGTTAAAAAATTATTGTTGTATTTGTATTTAATGTAAAGGGTGGCTCATTGACATTATAGAAATCTAAGTTAGAGGTTTTGTCTACGGGGTAAGTGAGTTAATATTTTTTTATGAATGTTGTGGTGGCAACTCTCTTTTACTCCAATTGCACTTACTATTGTACAAGTTATTAAGTAAATTGCTTTCTTCGATATTATTACATGGTTGAGGGCTAGAATTCAAATTTTGTTCCAATTAAGGATTGGACTATTATGTAGTTAGATACATGGATAGGAACAACTATAAATATCAAGTAAATGTGGCATAACACGATCTTAAAAGTTATAGCTACATTCTTAGAAATGGGAAAACTAAGCACTTCATTATTCATTATAGGTGCAATCTTATTGTATAGCAAGTCTATAGATAGTGTTATTAGATTATGGCTATAGCTGACCACTATAACCCCTTGTTTTCAATGTAGTACTTGATAATTGTTATAGTGATGTGGGTTATTTTCTATTTTTTCTTGATGGAGGGGGTGCACATATTATGTAGGGTTATAGTTCTACTAGAAAAATTCAAGAACTTAGTTTTAAAATGCTTCCTTTATCAAAATTGTATGATCAAATTCATGAATTGTCCTAGTGCTGTGTTATGGAATTGTTGTGCCTATAAAAGTAGATTTCACATGGATACAATTTGTAATAAATCAAACCAATATGTCTAATGATAATGTTATTTTTTATAATAAATTATGATCTTATTTTTTTGTAGATATCTCTGGGATTAAAGTAGCTAAATCTCATGGCTACATGTAACATTTAATGAGCGACAATCGGGTCTTCATGGTTTGTCTTTTGGAAACTCATGTGGAGACCTTCAATTAGTATGAGGAGGATCAACTTTTTTTCAAAAACATGAATTACATTTCTTGACTTGACTAGGCTACCTGGGGGCATTGTAGCACTATGGTACAATTTGGCATGCTTAAGATTATGGACCACTCTTTATAAGTGGTTACGATCCAATTGAGATGTTATAATAATGAAAATTTGAGGTGTTGTGTAGTGTATGATCAAACAACTATATAAACTACTAATTAGCTTGGGACCACATTAGAGATACTAATATGTTTTGGGGACTATTACTTGTGGTAAGGCACTTTAATGCCAAACATGCATGTAAGAGAAAAAGTTAGAAATAATTTAGCATTTGCTAGGTTTAATATGAGAAAATTTTAGAGTTGTAAAGAAATATAACTAAATCAATGCAAATAATATAAATAAATGAGATAATTTTTAAGAAAAAGTTCCATTCCAGTGCACTGAAAAGATCGAGTGTAACATTGTCGATCATGAAATCATGTATGTTTTCAAATTTCTCATAAACCATGCCATAATCAAAACTAATAAAATATTTCAAAATTTATATTATATTTCATAGTGGTCGTCAAGGTGAATCCAACATCGTTTTTTTAATGTTGACCAGGCCACATGTGGAATTGAAATGAACTACAAAAGTAAATAAGTATAAATAACAATTTTTTAATACTAAGTAAATGTATACAAAAATAAAATGAGACAAGTTGAAACATTGTAATAAAAGAAAATTAAAGAGAAAATGTTTAAGAAATAAGTTAAATTATATAGGGAAGTTTTATTCCATGCTATTAAGGAGATCAAACATAACATCCTTTCAATCATATTGGTTACGAATAAAAATATCTCATAAAATACACTAGAATTATAAAAAAGATAAAACTATTTTAAAATTTAAAAAATATTTATTTAATATGATAGAGCAAGTCGAGAAGAGTCTAATGACTACTTTCATCTAAATTGGATCGTATTTGGAATTACTATGAGTTACTAAGGTAAATAACAAAAATTAATAAAAAACTATTGTTTGATCATTAAGAAACTATATATTACATTAAAATTAGGAAAATTGAAGTGGTGTAATATCAACAAATCAAAGACCTTTAAAGGTCACACTATAGAAGGTTTATAGTTATATTGTAATATAACCAATTTAAAGAAAAAATTTGAAGAAAAAAATCGCCAATAGTATCTGAGACATCTCCAACAATATTTGTTTTGCATTGATTATTTTTGGAATTATTGTGAATTACTTCATTAAATAAAATTGAATAATAATAAACTATTGGTTCAATAATAAATAAATTTATATTAAAGATAAAATGAGATAAATTAAAGCAATATAATAAATCTAATCCAAGTGTTGTAAAGGCACATAAAAGAGCATTTAAAGTTACATATAAATATCACAAAAATAAAGCAAAACATTTGAAGAAACATGTTAAATAGTACAGAAACATTACTCTGCAAGATACCAAGAAGTTTGATAATAATTATCTCAATCATCAAATAAATTATGAGTCAAAATATCTCATATACCATGTCAAAAATAGAAATCTTGAAATGATAATATGCAAAAATTAACATTTAATTGGATAAACCTCAATGAGGGGAGAAGAACAATAGTTCTTTCATTCTTGATGGAATGTGATTTTGAATTAATGCAAAATACCAAAGTTAACAAGCAAAAGTAATTATAAATTATTATTTTAACATTAAATAAATTTATATTAAAGCTAAAATTAGATAAATTACATAGGAAAGTTATACTTTATGATATTAAAGTGATCAAGAACAATACCCTCGACCAACAAATTATGCACGAATCAAAATATCTCTTAATTAATGAAAAACGTATTGAAAATAAAAATATTTAAAAATATAGAGGCACACATACACAAATACACACACTTATATGCACACACTCACACACATACACTGAAATATGCACACATACATACACACACACACACACACACTATAGATGTATGCATCCACACGCACACACACCTACACATAGGCAGACATAGATGCCCATGCCTAGACACTGACATGCTCATACTCACACATAAAAATATACACACCGTCACACACACACGAAGATGCCTGCATGCACAAACTAGCACTAACATGCACTTGTACACACATGCACAAGCATAATAACACAAATGTTCTTGCATCAACATAAATATACATGCACACTCACATGCTCAAGCATACACACATACACAAAGGCTCATAAACATGCACACTCACCTACACACACATGCACATAGATATGAGCATGCTTGTACACACGCATGCACACAGGTATATGCATGCTTTCACTTATACATACCAATACTTACATACACACTTTGTCCTCATGCACATTCACACACACAAGCACATACACACTTGCACATGCAAGTGCTTGCACACTTACACACGCACATGCACAAACACACACACACACATAGATATGCACACAAACACACACACACATACATGTATATGCATCTATGTGCATGCACACATGGATGCACTTGCACACACATATGCACAAACACACCCACCCACACACATACGCATACATGCACACATAGATGCACACACTTACACACATGCACAAAAGCATGCACACATAGATGCACCCAAATGCACAAGCACATGCATATGCACATATACTAACACAGGAACATGAATGCACATGCATACACCTGAATTTTTTAGTCACGCAAACATAAAAATGGCTACATATGGTTTCCACATGCATTATCGCATGCAAACACACATATGCACAACCATAAATATGCACACACACAGAAACATGCATATACACACATGCACACGAATTACACACGCGTACACACACAAGGCTGCACATGCAAAAACACATACCCACACCCAAACACATGTAAACACAAATGCACACAGGTAGACACACACATGCACATGCACATAAACATACATATATGTGAACATGCACACACAAACTTGCACTTGCAAATGCACATAAACACCTAAGCACACAAACACTCACACACATGTGCGTATTCTTTCACCTTCACATGCACCTGCACTAGCACACTCATAAGAACACACTTGCACACAGATCTACATATGCACACATACATGCACAAACACAAGAACACACACACACACATGTACATGCATACATACACATGCACATGCATAAATATATATACACACACACTTATACACTTACACACATGCACCAGTGCACGCACAATACACAAACACAAATACATACACATATACCCAAAATCACACGTACACACACACAAACATACACACATGAACACACACACACATTCATATGCACCCAAGCATACATACAGGTACGTACGTGCACACACATGCACATGCACTCATAGACACCTAGTAACACACACACATGCACATGCACACATGCTTGTGCAGTCACACGCACCCACACTCCCACACTCATAAAAAAACATGTGCACATAAGTGCACACACATACATACACGCAAGTACACACACATACATAGGTATACATGCACACACAAAAAAATGTGCACACACCCACACACATGCACAGATGTGCACTCAAGAGTACACAAGTGCAAGCTCAAGCACACACACACATGCACGCACAAATGCACATACATAGTCTTGTAGGCATGCACACATAAAGTCTTATAGACACACACAAATATACACACATGCACGTGCACACACATGTACACCTGAACACATAGACACACACAAGCATATTTAAGTACTTAAACATACATACACACACACATGACCATAGACACTTACTTATACACATGCACACACAAGCACACAAACCCATACACTAAAATGCACACCCAAATGAACATACATATGCTCATGCACAGACACATACACAAAGACGCACACACGCACAAACATGGATGCATGCCCGCACGTGTGCAAACACACCAGCACATATGAACATAAACACAAAGATGCTCGCATACACATATACACACACACATGCACAAATGAATAGGCATAAACACATTCACACACATGAACATGCACAAGCATACATGAACACACATATATGCATACAAACACTCAAAACTTGTACACACACACAAACACACATGCACACACAAAAGCACAAATTCACACATGAACACCCAAGTATACACACACACATAAGAAAATATGCACATATACACACACACATAAACACACTTTCACACTCATATCTATGTACACAGACATGCACATATGCACCTTCACACAAACACCTGCATACACAAATGCATAGGCCTACATATTGACCTAAGTGCACACACACAAAAATACATAGTCACATGCACAACAACTGACATATTCACACACACACACAAACAAGCACACATAAGCACATGCCAACACACATGGACAAGCACACACATGTGCACACATAAGCACACACTTGCATGCATGTCCATTAGCACATACAAACACACACATGCAGACACACAAGCACACACGCACACATAAGCAAACAACAAGAGCAAACACATGCAAAAGAACAAACATGCATAAACATATGCATGCAAATACATGTGTGTACATACGTAGCACACATGCACAATTACACACTTGCACACACACATACACATGAACACACACATGCATCCTTGCAACACATCTGCCCATTTGCACACACACATGCACACACACACAAACACATACAAATGCACAAACAAAAACATATCAACATGCACCCACACATACATATGTGCACATGCAGATGCACTCAAACACATGCATGTACTTAGGTGCACACACCCATGCACACACACACACATGCATATACACACACATACCTACACTTATACAAGCACATGCACATGAACACAATCACACATTTGTATAGGTACACACACATAAACCCATAAACGCATGCACAAAAATACACACATATAGATGCACTCACATATGCATGTGCATACAAACACACATGTGCCCAAACAAATACATAAACACACACACACATACAACAAAACACACACTAACATGCATAAACTTGTACATGTAAAGAAAAACATAAGCACACACTCAAAAATGCACATATATTCACTCTGACATAGATACACATGCACATGTACAAATACACACCCACACACATGCATATGAATACACACACACACACATGAACATGTGCACATACATGTACACACCTACGAGCTGCTACATGCTCACACAACCACCCACCTACACAAACACACAACCAGACACACATAAGCAAACATGTATTCACCAATGCACACACACAAGAACAGCCCAACCCCCCATTACACACAACACAAAACATAGGCAGACACATAGACATAGACAAACTAGCACAAAGCATTTGCATTGACAAAGACTTCTATACCCAAACACTACCATGCACTCATATGCACATATGTGCATGCACAACCCTATCTACACACACAGGCACAGATACACACACATACATAGTTTGACACACTTATGTACAAGAATACACAAGCACACACACGTACACATACAGTGATGCATGAGCAAGAACACATGTCCATATGCACGCACATGTGTGCGTCTGCACATGCACATACACCCATAGACACACATGAACACACACACACACGCACTCACACACATGCATACACATGCATGCACATGCATACACATGCATGCACATGCATACACATGCATGCACATGCATATACACACATGGATGACCACACCTACAAACATGCATACATGCAAACAAAGGCACACACAACTATCACAACACACACAACAAACTAACATGTAAAGACACTTAGGCATACATAAACACATACGAACACAAGCACACAGACGCACTCAAACATATCCACATGCATACACACCTATAAACACACACATATACACACACGTAGATGCATGCATGCTTGCACACATGTACAACATGCATTCACCTAGATTCACACACACAAGAACACATGTACACACACACATGCACATGCATATTTGCGTACACAAGCACAAATGCACACACACTTAAACTCACTCACGTGTGTGTCCATGCACACACACACATATGCACATGCACACCAACACATGCACACACAAACATAGGCACATGCATGCATGCACACATATCTACATGAACACAAACAAGAGCAAAATAATGCACATGACAAACACATAAATACACACATGTAATCACACATATGCACATGCACATACACAAATGTACATTTACACATGCACATGCAAAACTAGATACACATGTCCAATCACATTCACATAAACAAGCATACCCACATGTACCCATAGTCTCACAAATGCACACACACATTCACATATGCACACATGAACACAATCATGCACACACACATGCACACAGACATACACAGAAGCACGCAAGCACATGAACACTAGCACAGATAGACAGACATACACACACATGCATGCATGCTCCCAAGTGCAAGCATGCACACACACGCATGCACGTACGTTCACTCGAACCCATGCCACTAACAAACAAACTCACACACACTAACATATACATGCACACTCATATACACAAGCTTGTACACAAACACATGAACCCACATTGACATACAAACACACACATACAAACACGCAAAGACACATAGATGAACACATGAACATGCATGATGACACACACACCCACATACACACATATATACACATGTACATGAACAACAACACAGGTTCACACACATGTGCATGCTCACACACACACACACACACTCACCCACAGAAACACCCATGCACATTCTTATGCACACACGACACACTTGCAAAGATGAACAAGCATACACACACAAGAAAGCACACAAACATGCTTACACACATACATGCCTACCCACCCACATGCATCTATACATGCACACACAACTCACACACATATTCCCATAGGCACAGACAAAAAATAGACACACATGCACACACACACGTGCACACCGATGCATACCCACCTGCATGCGCACACATGTACCCAAGTACGCATGCACACTTACATGCAAATTCACACACTCATATGAACACACATGTGCAAACACATAAATACTCATGCTCACACAGACACATGCCCATGCATATGCCCACCTATGCATATGTAGATTTACATGCTCACATGCATATGAACTAACTCATATGTTCACATAAAGACACATACTCATATGCACAAGGATAGCTCATAGAAGTGTAGACACACCTACACACGCACGTACACCCACATGCAGACATGCACAAGCAAACAGACATAGACACACAAATCGATGCAAGCACATACACACACACCCAAATGCATGTTGACATAAGCAATTGAAAATATTTATGCATTGACATACAGAAACACATACCCACATGCTAAAACATGCGTGAAGGCTTCACACATGCACAAACACAAATATAAATTCACAAACACACAAACACACACACATGATCACATACATGCACACAAATGCCATGGATAGAGAAACACACACATGGACACAGACACACATACACAAGCAAGTGGACCCTCATAAACACACATTAGACACACGTGCACAACCTTGCATGCACTCGCACAAACATGCATGCAGATACAGACTCATAGACTTGCACTCACACCCACACACATACACATATGCACGTGCACACACACGCTCACACATGTACACACCTATGCATACACACACATAAACATACCCACACATGCACAAACTCAAACACACAGACATCTAAGCATGCACGCACACACAAACTTTCAAACACACACCGACATGGACACCTGCACGTACACACACAATTGTACACGTACATAGAAACACTCGCACACACGCACTCACACACATGCACACACCCATGCCTTTACATGCGCATTTGTACACACATATATAAGCCCATGCACACAATCACAAAGGTATAAGCACAAGCACATGCACATGTACCCACATGCTAAAAAATCACACATACACACACCTGTACATACACACACATGAACAGACATACACATGCACATGCACACACATACATAAACACATACATACAAACACACAAACGTAAATATGCATGAATTAGCATGTAGATATGCACACACACATGCATAGACATGTGTAAACACAAATGCACGTACATGCACATGCACAGAGGCACACACATGCACACATAGACACACACACACACAAACAAATGCACACATGCATGAACAATCACACACATGTAGTTGCACACATGTACACACACATACACACACATATGTGTCTATGTCCTCACAAAAACACACACACACACGAACACCCACACATTGACACACTCACATTTTTGCACATGTCAGATGCACATAAACACTCAAAAATATGTAACTGCCCACACATGCTGACATACACTCCCATACACACATGAGACACAATCACATATGCACATGCACACACATGAACACATATGAACACTAAGTCACACACACACATTGATATGAACATTGAGTCACACACACACATAGACACACAAACATAAACACATGAATGTGCATAATAACACAAACACACATGTGCACACAGGCATAAACAAACATGTCATGCACAAACACACATAAGAAAACACATGTGTAAACAAACACAAAAACACACACAAGCATAAGGACACACATGCACATGTGCACACACCAATGCACAGACACAAACACATACAATAACAAACATGCACACAAATGAAATTGCACACATAGACCCACGTGCACATAAGCACACATGTAAGCACACACACACACACTCACCATGCACATAAATACAGACACATCTACACACAAAACCACGAACACAAAGACACACACAAATGAACAACCACATGCACAAAAATGAATGCACATTTTCACACATGCTTGCACCCATGCACACACACAAGCACACACAAACACACCCACACACTCCTACACACATAGACATCCATGTACACATGCATGTACATAGACATGCACACATACACAGGCATACAAATGCCCATGTACACACATACATAAAACACAAGCACACACACACACATGATTATATATAGGCATGCATAAATGCACACACACTTGCAAACAAATAAACACTTAGAAACACTCATATGCACCCACATGCACACAAATGTGTGTAAACACGCAAAAACATACATGCAATTTATAGTCACATGAACACATGCATGTTAGCACATATGCATGCATGTACATGCACACGCATGCACATACACACACACATGTGCACACATATGGATGTACATGCACAAACAGACTTGGACATGCACACACACATATAGGTGTAGACAAACAGAAATGATACACCTGTATGTGCACACTTGCACACACAAACACACATGGTTGCCCACAAACATATACACACATAAGTAAACATACTTACACATATAGGCACACATATTTGCACTCATAAATGCACACACAATTGCATGCTTGCTTGCACACATGCATGACATTCACACACACACAATAGCACACAAGCACATATGTGCACACACACACAAAGAAACATACATGCTTTCACACACCCCGCACACAAACGTCCTTGCGGATTAACACACTTGCAAATGCACGTGCATGCACACACACTTGCATAAGGACACATACACAGGCTCTCACGCACATAGACACTCACACCCACACATACACACATTCAAACCCACAAACATGTATACACACACACACACGGCTAGATACACATACACATCCATTAGTACATGCTCATTTATATGCAAGCATGCACACCTGCCCACACACACATTCACACTCACACATACACACTCATACCCACATGCAAATATGCATATGCATATGCATACAAAGACACACATGCCCGCATGGACACACACACACAAATAAAGAGTCAAATACAAAGATATGCATGCACTAACATGCACACCCATATGCATACACACACTCACACATGAACACACACACACATATAGACATGCATGCACACACACACACATGCACACACAGGCATATATGCACAAACATATGCGCACACATATGCACATGTACATATACTCCACACAAACCCACACATGCACAAACATGCACACACACAACCAAACAAGCACATACACACACATACAAATGCAAATGCACACATACATGCATGCAAGCATAGACACACTAACACACATTTAGACATCCATGTATGCAAACACTCATTCATACCAACCCACACAAGCATAATTGTACACACACACTACATGCACATTCACACCTACACCCACACACTAACACAATCACACACGCACACATGCACACAAACTCACACACACTCACACACAACTAGATATATGCATAAACACACACACATATGCACATGCACACATATACACATATAATTATACATATACAAACTTGCACACAAATGCAAGTGTAGGCACACATGCATATGCAAAATATGAACACATGAACATGAATAAGTACACATACATGAACTCACACATGCACAGATTTAAGCTCATGCATATAGGCACACATGCATAATTGCACACAAGCACATGCACACACATGTACACACATGAACACACACACACACACAAATTTTTGTCATGCACAAACAAGCAAGCACACACAAATATACACTCATGAACAAAAACACACACCACACAGACCCACACACACACATGTGCACACATGAAGGTGCACTCACACACACCAATATGTTGCTGAACACCTATGGATACATACACCCCACATAGACACTAACACACATGAACATAAGCACACAAATTTAAATGCAAACCCACACACATGCACTTGCATGCATACACATACACATGCATAGATGTGTGTGTAAACAAACTCTCTCTATCACACACACAAAGGAACACACTTGGACATACACAAACACAAAAAAGCACACATGAACACAAACTCATACGCACACTGAAACATACATGTAGATATGCATGCAGATGTGTGCACACACACACCACACAAATCACACGCACGGACACACAACTCATACAAAGCACACACATATATGCTCACACGCATACACATAAACATACACATCCATGCACACACACTTAGATGCATATGCACACACATAGCAACATAAACATACCCATACAAAACCATAATGACCTGCATGAACGCATACATAAAATCAAATAGGCATGCACCCACGCATAGGCGTAAGAACATGTACACAAAACATCACACACACACAACCACACATGTCCACATACATGCACATGCTCACACATATTTACATACATGCATATGCACATGCACTCACACACACACATATAGACAAACATGCACAAATGAACATGAACATGCAAACACACACACAAACACCTATGCAGACTTGCATGTACCTACATGCATAGACATACTTGCACAAACACACACACACAATAATACATAAGCACACACACTCACACATACACACATACTGGCATGCATGCATAAACACTTGCTGCATTCACAAACATGTGCACATCTATAAGCAAACACATGTCTACACAAACATATAAGAGGGAGAGAGAGAAGGAGATGTACATGCACACACATACAGACTAGTGTGTACACACCCACACACAAACACATACACACACAGACACATAGGCATGCACACACACAATAATACCCACAAACATTAATACACATAAACACATGCACACATAACACACACAACATAAATAGTACACATAAATGTACACATACTCATGCATGCACACATACACACAAAAACACCTGCATGCACTCAAACATATAAAAATGTACAAACACATGCATGTGCATGCACATGTACATGCACTCACACACATTCATACACACATGTATGTTGGACACACCCACCTACACCTACACACACATAAGAACACACTTGAACACACACACACACACATACACAAATTCACACATGCACATGCACACACACAGACAAATGCACACGCATGGACACATAAGCTCATGCACACACATGCACACACAAAGGCTCATAGTCATGCACATGTATGTATACACAATAAAAACACACACACACACAAATGCACACATGCACATAAACACACATGTACACATTCTCCAACATAGTAACATATGTGTACTGACATACAAATGCATGGGAACGCACACACGCACTCACAGGCCCACACTTAACCACATATATATATAAGCACGTATGCACAAGCACATGCACACAACTAGATACCCACAAACACATACATGCACACATGCACATTCACATGCACACACACATGCATAAATGTATAAACACATGCACATGCATGCATATACACTCATAGAAACGTGTGTGTACACATGCACACATACACACACACACAAACACACACATGCATGCACACACAAATGCACACACCCACATACATGCACACACATGCATGCACACAAGCACACATACATACACAGATAAACACAAGCATGCATGAACACACACGCATGCACATGAAGACATGCACCTACAAGCATATGTACACATGCATAGACAAACATGCACATATACACACATATGCATAAACACACATGAACACCCACACATGTGTGCACAAGAACACACACATGCATGAACATATGCACATGCACATAGTTGTACAAACATATATACGCACACATATACACATGCATGCACACAAACACACATGCATGCACACACGCACATGTATATGCATATGCATATGCCTATGCACATGCACACACACGAACATGCACATGCATATACATACATAAATAAACACACACACACACATGAAAATTCACCAACATGCACATATACACATCCATATATGTGCACACATAGACAAACTTCAATGTTGACACACATGAACACACAAACTCATACACACCCACACATATGAACACACGTATGCACCCCCATACCCACACATAAAAAAAGTGTGCATGTGCACACACACACTCTCATTCATGCATGTATGCATGCACAAATAAACACACACACATACTCATGCATACAAATACACACACACAAGTACATGATTGCACATGGACCACCATACACACACACATGCACTCACATGGACTCACACTCACACACACACTTAAGAACATGCATACATACACACACACATAAAGTAACATGTGCATACACACACATGCACACACACATAAGCACACATTCACACATGCAAAGACACAAAAATACACTCACATGAACATGCAAACACACACACACACACTCATGTTCACACACATGTACATATGTGCACAACACATACACATATAGATGAACACACACACACACACACATGCTCTCATACACACATGTGCATGCAAACATACACACACACACACCCACAAAGACATATAAGCATGCATGCACATGTGCATAGAGAGTCAAATAAACATGCACACATCTATACACACATAAGAGCATACACACATATATGCACACAAACACACACATGATCACAACCACACCCATACACATGTGCATAATATATGCACACTGACACACACACACATGCATGCATACTCACACTCACACATGCACACATGCACTTGCACACACATACACACACAAAGACATGCATAAGCACACCAATGTACACTCACATGCACAAACACACTCGTACACATAGACAGGTGCACACACACAAAAACTCACATGTACGAACACGTGTGATCTCACACATTCACACATGCCCACACATGCGTGCATTCACATAAAAACACATGCACACGCATACACACACAAACACATGCATGCACACACGTATAAGCACACACACACACATGCACACCCACACATGCAAATATGCACACATACACATAAACACAAACACAAACAAGCACATATATGTGTGATCATGGATACAAACATATACACACACACAAAACACATGCACAAATGCACACACAGAGATACACATCGACACTTGATGTGAATTGTGTGAGACAAATGTATAAGAGAGGAGGGATGAATTATGTTTATGAAATCTTTAGAATTTCAAAAATTTTTGAATTAAAGAAATACTTTTATGCTTAAAAGTAAACATTTTTAAGAAGCTTTGTTAACAAAATAAAATTACTCAATAATAAAAGAAATGTACCAAGTGTTTTAAATAGTTTGGCAAAAACCTATGCTTACATCTAACACTAATCATTGGTCAAGCTTCCACTAACTACTTCTTTTTATGAAGGTTAGTTGGGGTAAACAAATTACAAACCAATGCTCCAATAAGACACAAAAATCAACAAAAATTGGCAACACAAAAAATTGAAAGACTTTATAAAAATTTTTGCATATGAAATTCCTACTCTTTTAAATCTTTCAAATAAGAGTGGTACAAACTAATTGATGAAGTAAAGGTTACAAAGATAATGTAAAAAGATTGTAGAAGAGAGTAGAAGAAATAATAATTGAAAGAACCCATAGCTCCCATAAGCATGCTAAAATTTGATACTCTCAAATTTGGAGTTCTCTTGAGCATTTATGAAATACAACTTGAGATTTAAGTACCACAATATATCTTGACATTTAACTGAAACAACATTAAGCTTAAATTGTATTAGTAATATTTAAATTTATTTTGTGAATGTCACAACAAAGGATACAACAATCACCCTTACAAGATTATAAATTGATACTAGAATTAAATTTAAACTAATAAAGACAATATAATATTAATGAATATGATAAGTAATATAATATTCAATTTTTTAGCCTACACAATTTGATAACCACTACTCTCCTTAAATTTTGGCTTGCACTCTTATTGAATTCTAGCACTAAGTTTTCTCCCTTTTGTAATCATTCTAATGGATTAGATATTTTGAAAGAATTATGTAGATAATGGCTTAGTAAAAATATCAACTAATTAGACAAAAGATGGAACAAATGACTATTAAATCTCTTTCTTTTATCCAAGTTCTTTAATAAAGTGATACCTTATCTTTATGTTTTTAATTCTTGAGTGCTAAATAGGACCAATACATAAACAAATTACACCTGAATTATCACAAAATTTTAAAATTTTTGTAAATTCTAAGCCATAATCTAAAATTTGTTGAATTTATAGAGCTTTAGTAACACAATTACCTATAGTAATGTACTCAGCCTTTGTTATTGATAGTACAACATAATTGTTTTTTTACTAACCCAAGAAATTAGTAAATTGTCTGTTAATTATACAAATTAAAGCTAATCTTTGTATCAGTCTTACAACTACCAAAGTAAACATCTATGTAGGTTATCAAATCTAGCCTCACATTTAGGGGAAAATTAGTTTAGAGTCTTAGTGCCCATAAGAAATTTAAATATATGCTCAATTTCTTGTACGTGTGATTCATTAGGATTAGACTAAAACTTTGAAAACAAACCTACACTAAATACAATATTAGACCTTCTTGTAGTAAGATACCATAATTATCTAATCATTTTTTAAATGATTTTGTGTCAATAGTCTTTTGAACTTCATCTTTATCTATGATAGTGCTTATAGTAAAATGAGACTTCCTTTCCTTCATGTTCTCATAACTAATCCTCTTTAGCAACTCCACCGAATACATGGTTTGGGAAATAAAAATTTCTTCATGTTCTCATAACTAATCCTCTATGTGTGTATGTGTGAGTGTTCACATGCATGTACGTATTTGTTTGTCCATGTTTATGCATGAGTGCACAAGTGTGAGTATATGTGTGTATACATACATGTGTGTGAGTATGTGTATGTTAATATTTGTGTCTGCATGTTTCTATGTATGTGTGTGTGCATATCTATGTGTATGCATGGGCATGAGTGTCTGTGGGTGTGTATGCAAGTTTGTGCATGTGTGCATATGTGTGCATGTTAGTGCATGTGTGCTTGTACAGAGGCATGGGTGTAGCCATGTGTGTGTACATTCATGTGTGCATGCGTGTTTGCATGTGTGAGTGGATGTGCATTTTCATGTGTTTGCATATGAATCCGTATGTGTGGGTTCTTATATGTGAAGGCACGTGTGTGTTCATTTTTGCAAGTGTCGTTGTTTATATAGGCATGTACATATGCGTGCAGGCCTATGTGTATGTGTGTGCATGTTTTAATGTGTGTGCATAGGTGTATGTGTGTTTGTACATATGTGCAAGTATTCGTGTGTGTGCATGTGCATGTGCATGTGCATTAGTGTGCGTGTGTGTGTGCACTGCTATGTGTGTGTGTGTGCTTATGTAGGATTATGTGCGTGCGTGTGTGCAAGTGTGTGTGTATGACTACATCTGTGTTCTTGTGTGTGTGTTTTTGCACATGTGTGTGTTTCATTATGTGTTAATGTGTGTTCTTGCTCATGTGCATCTATGTTTGTGTGCTGGTATAGGTGCAAGCATGTTTGAATGTCAATGAAAACATGTATGTGTGTTTGTTTTTGTTCTTTTTTGCATAAGTGTGTGCATGTGCATTTGTGGGTGTGTATGTTTGGGTGTGTGTGGGTGCACATCTATGTGAATGTAGATGTGTGTGATTGGGCATATGTGTTTGCTTCTTCACACATGTACATGTCTACACTCGTGTGTCCGTGCCAGTGTGTTTTACTTGTGTGTGTGTTCTTGTGTGTGCATCTGTATGTGCTTATGTGTGTATCTGTGAGTGTGTGCATCTGTGTGTGCTTATGTGTGTATCTGTGAGTGTGTGCATGTGTGTCTGTGTGCACGACTCTATGTATGTGCTTGTGTGTGTGTGATTTTGTGTACATGTGAGTGTGTGTGTGTGTATGCATGTGTGGGCTTTTGTGAGTGTGTGGATTTGTGTGTGTGTGTATGTACATGTGTTTATCCCCATGTGCACGTATGTGTACATGCGTGTGCATGTTAATGGGGGTGTATTTGTATATGTGTGCATGTGTGTGTGTTTATGAATGCATGTGTGCATATGAGTGTGTGCATGTGTGTATGCTTGTGGGTCATGCGTTTTTTTATGTGGGAGCATGCGTGCATGCCTGTGTGCATGCTTGCATGTCAATGGGCATGTGGGTATGTACATTTTTGTATGCATGCATGTCTATAGGTGCATGTTTGCATGTCTATGAGTATGTATGGGTGTATATGTGGGTTTGTGTGCATGTGCATATGTATGTGTGTGTGTGTATAGGTTTGTGTGCAAGTTTTTGAGCATGTGTATGCGTGTGCATATGCATTTGTATGCACTTGTATGTGCATGTGTCTATGTGTTTGTCAGTGTGTGTGTGAGTGAGTGCATGTTTGTGTGTGTGGTGTGTGTGAATGTGTGTGTGTGTGTATGCATTTTTTTGTGTGTTCTTCTATTTGTGTATATGTGTGTATGGTTGTGTATATATGTGTTTATGTGCATGCATGCATGTGTGTGTATTCAAGTGTGCATGTGTTTGTGTGTGTGCATCTGGGTGTGTGCTTATACATGTGCATGTATGTGTGTAGTTGCATGTTTGTTGATACGTTTGTAGGTGAGTCGGTGTTTACACGTGCTTATGCATGTGTTTATGAGTACACAGATGTGTGTTTGTAGGTGTGTGCATTTGCATGCGTACGTTTTTGTGCACATGTATGAGTGTATGTTCATGTGCTAGTGTGTGTGAGTGGTTGCACATGTGTGTATGTAGATGCATATACATTTGTATTTGTGTATGTGTTTGTGGGAATGTGAGTGCATATGCATGCATTTGTGTCATCATGCACATATGTGTGTGTGTGTGTGCATGTCTAACATTTTGTGTGTGTGTGAGCAAGTTTGTTTGGGGGTTGTGCATGTGCATGTGTGTCTACATGTGTGTGTGAGCAAGTGCATGATTATGCATGTTTAGGTTTGTGTGTGCATGAATGATAGCTTGTGCTCGCTTGTGTGTACGTGAGTGTGTGCACATGTGTGTGTGTACATGTGTGTGAGTGTGTGCTTGCATGCATGCATCTGTGCTCATCTGTATGTGTCTGTATGTGTGCATGTGTGTGTGTATTCGTGTGTGCATGCACATGTGTGTGTGTGTGAGCATGTATATGCATGTGCATATGAGTGATTTTGTGTAAGTATTTGTGTACATGCTTATGTGTGTGGGTCAGTGGGTGTATGTGCACCTATGTGTGGTTGTGCATTTGCAAGTGTTTGGTTATTCATGTATTTATATATATATATATATATATATATATATATATATTTAACCTTATATTATGGGTAAGTGATCGATATTTGAGCTAACACATTACCCTCTCTACGAGAGTCCTGATAAGGCTTTAAACTTCTATCACATCACATGATCTAGTACTCTGCAAAGTAATACAATTATATAGGCTAACCCTAATAGAGTTCTTGAAGTCCTCAATAATCACATATACTCCCCTCCAAAATATATGACATTATATGATTCCTCATTAGCTAAATGTGTAATAGATCCCTCATGTGACAGTTTATATAATGAAAAGAACAATTCTAGATATTCTAACAATGAGATCATGTAACCCTCTTAAGTTATCTTCTAAATAGGCATGCGTGATCAAGTGTCCCTTATATTTGATTCTTACTTGATCAAAATAATGATCTTAAGGAGTAGCTTCCCACTAACTCTATTCCATAAATATCTAGGACTCCTGCATTATGATAATTTTGGTTTTGCACCATAAGTTGATTTTCATTAATCTAATCATATTATTAACTAATAGAAGGTTTCTTCTAAACCTTAATTTAGCTATTTAAAAAATCATAACCAATTTTTCTTGTATTTATTCTTGCCTTATTTTGGCTAAGACCTTTTCTTATCTAAGATAACCTTAGTATTCACAAAGCCTTTACTTTTTCCTTAAGATTCCATTTATAGTTGATTGCCATTACACTAAGGCTATGTTAACACATGTATTATATGTAACCTTTATTCCTCAAAGGCAACCCCAAATCACCATATCCATCCTATGGCCTCTCTTACGCCACCACATGTCCCCAAAATCTCTATGTAGGGTCTTAGCACATGGCTTAATAGATTAAATAAGGACAATCATGCTCTAACCAAAAAGTCTTAGTCAACTAAAGGGTTAAGCGTAAATTTTTTCCTTATTACTTCATTGGAAAATATAATGTATTCTAAAGTCTTATTCCAAGATATTCTACTTTCTTCCAAGAACTCAGAAGGGAGCTTCACTAACTAAAGCTTCATTTATAATGTGCTTAGTGTTTTAACAATGGCAATTTTTGGCTCATCATTATGACATTCTATTATATATTCTTTTTAGATGAATTAATTCTAAGCCTTCATGCTTAATTCCAAGGTTAAGGTTACCTTACATATCAAAATCTAAGAACCTCAAATATATAATTTAAGGCCTATTAGGGATTATCCATATATCCTTAAAGTCTAACCTTAGCCTTCATAATTCTAGTCATAACCAACTCTTTGGATGCTAGCTATATCCTTGCCCCAACCTAGCCTTCTTTTAAAGCCATAAATTGAGCTCTAAAAGGCATTCAATCTTGAAAACAAGGGCCACATACAAGAAAAAAGCCTCCTCGATTCTCATAAGGGTTGAAAAAATGACCCTCATGACTTATCCATACCTTGGTTTAGCAATTCCAAAGAAAACACAAAGCAAAGGGGAATTGGCCATAATATTTGATGTAATGCACTAGGTATTTTTTTAAGTTCAAAATCATGGTTCATCTTTGAATCTAAGTTTTAAATTTTTTATATAAATGCTGGAATACTTTCATGCCTTTCTTTGCAACACATGTACACATTTATATCACGTCATGAAGTGAAATAAAATATATCTTCTTTCGTTATTGTGATTTCATATTTCTTATGAGTTACTTCTTAGAAAAATATTTGCATGCAAGCTTGGACTCTAATATTTAGCATAGAAATAAAAGAAAATAAAGAAATCATGTCTTATTTTTTAGATCCATATATATTAGAATTTTCCTATACCAAGGTTTAACAATTTTATGACATCAATCACACTAAACTTTGCATATTGCAAAAATATTTTGACTACATACTTAGATTTAGCATTAGCATGCTTCATTATCATGTCTTAATGATGAGTTATTTTTCATCAATAAATAGTAATTATTGTTCCATCTTCTCGTTATTTTGACAAGTAATGCTAAACATGCAAGCATATGAATAAGAATTTCACTCACATTCACCCTTTAGCATAATTACATAATAAAGGAATGATAAACAATATTTATAAGCTAATAAAAATTTTCTTTAGTGATAAATATAAGAGATTTCCTTTTTTTTAGAATATGGTTCATGGAAGAAGATATCTTGGCCATTAACCAAAACATTTTCCCAAGGATCTATATGCCATTTTAATAAGATAGTGCCACTTCAAACTTTTTTAGTTCATAGGTAAATTTATTGTATATTCTGAATGGGTTATCTTACCCAAAAATTCATACAAAGGCCTTC
This sequence comes from Vanilla planifolia, assembly GCA_023846275.1. Classification (NCBI taxonomy): domain Eukaryota; kingdom Viridiplantae; phylum Streptophyta; class Magnoliopsida; order Asparagales; family Orchidaceae; genus Vanilla; species Vanilla planifolia. Next base: position 1,103,145 of record JAIUJO010000074.1, read on the forward strand.
TCCTTGGATAAGTCTTTCTTTGCTTTAAAATTTTAACTTTATTTCTTCTTCTTATTTCTTATGCCTTATCTTGCATTCCACCCTAGTATGCCTTTGGTTTGGCACCCCAAATCTCCTTTGTGGCAAGGCATTTCTAATGCCCATGCAAAAACATCATAGACACATAATTTTTATCATTAATACCTCCTTAAGGCACACATTTACTTTAAGAAAAAAGTTGGTTTGTTTTAAGCCATGGCTTTCTCATTCAAGTTATACCTCACTTAATTATGCCATTTTTAATTGACCATATCTTTCTATTTTTATTTTTTAATATATGTGATCTAACAAAAAGATATTTTGACATTTATTAGGCGTTATCATAAGTTTTTTCCTAAGATATTCCTATATGTAACACAATCCATTTTTTTTCATTTTAATCCTTTTATTTTCACTAATAATTTAACTCCAAATTGCTAGGAATCCTTTCCATGGCTTCATTTTTCGTTCACTATTGGATAAGAATAATGATAAAGGAAACTAACAATAACATAAACATAATTACATGCAAATTTTAAAGTATGAATCTTAATTCTATCATAACTAATGTGGTACAATTCAAGTATTTCCATTGAGGCATACTTGAAATTCTGTGATTTAAATTACAAAATTAAAAATTTAATTTTTCCATATTAAAAATTTAAATATATTTAATTCAAATATCAAATTATAATTCATAGAAAAGAGATGCCTTACTTAACTAAATCAAAATAATATGGTTAGGAATGTGGGGCATAATAGTACTAAGATCTAACTTTTAAATTTGGAGTTGAATATGCTATGAGATAGCCTATATTGTTCACTTTAGGTCTACTTCATCTCATTATGAATGTACTTTGACATTCTAGTGGATAAATATGCTGAAAAAAATTTAGGCCATTGTATTATGACAATTACAGAACCTACAACTTTAGCCTCAAATGTCTCTACAGGGTTGGCACTATTCATTTTGATGCTTTGTAAAACATCAACATTAGATCTTAAAGCAATATGAAATTTCCAGGACAAATGATTTCGATGATTGCATAAGGATACATTTGTTTGGACACTTCTAATTCATTATAGAAATGCATGGTCAAAACTTTGTGATAAAGTTTTGACATAATATTATACTAATCATAATATGTATAAAATAAGAACATTGATTATGAGAAGTAACTGTTCTAGTTTGTCATAAAAAGATTGCCATTATTGTGCTATTTTTCATAAACTTTACTTAATTCAATAGTGCATAACATGTTTAATGAAGTTATTACTCCCAGTTGATTCATTGAATTAATGCTTGCTGGTAGTTAGACATAGTCAATCAATGGCTTGTCAAATAATGCTCTCTATGTGTAGCAATTGTGATAGTAAATAACAAGTAAGAGTATTGCAACTAGTAAAAGCATGTTTTATAAACTAAATGTAAGCGATACCAATTGGAAATTCAAAAATGAATTGAATTGGAAATTGCTAAAAAAATATGTCAAAATAGTTGTGGCCAAATTTTATATTTAAAAATATAATTTCTAATTTCTCATCATGAGAATGTTCAAATGTGTAGATTATAATTATTTGATGTGAATCTCATTTTCTATGAATTTATAAAGATGTTATTAATAAAAAAAACTACATATTTTAATCCTTTTATTTAATAATAGGAAAAGCTTCTTTGTTATCCAAGAGTAAATTGCACTTTCTCTAAAAAAATTAAGTTAGAGGGAGATAGGGTGAGAAATAAGGAGAGAGAGAGTATAACTATTGAAGAAGGTAACTATACCATCCCTTATAAGAAAAACAAAGAGATTAGGAAAGGATGGAGTGTGTTGATGATTTAAAGTTTTTTTTGGTAGATACCGATTCTCAAGGTAAGGATCCTACTTAAGCTTTCTCCATAGGTAAAGGGTATTTATTAGCTATTATGGGGGGTCAAAAGAGGTTGGAGCCTATTACAACTTTCAACTAAAAATTATCATATAGATGATCATAGTGATAGAATAATGACTATAGGGAATGGAAACCTGTCACACAAGTGTAAAAAGGGAACTATCTTTATTTCATATTAGTGTTATTAGTGTCGTACTAGTATGATGGTGCAATATAAGCATATAAATATATATTTATCATGAAAGCATTAAAATCTTAAAGAATTAATATGATTGAGGAATGGTATTGCATGTTAAATGATAGATCAAAATTGTTTAAAACATGGATAAAACTTGTACAATATGGTTTTTGAAAGAATAATAAACATTTTTGTATGACTAGTTGTTCGATCACTATACCGTATGAATTGTACGGCATGAAATGAGATATTTTTCCATACGATTTGCAATTAAAACATAATTAAGTCATGTTTTGCTTCGTGCAAATATAAAATTAGACTTTAACAAATATTTGTTGAACATGTTTATTATGTCATCTGTTTGATCCCTAATATGAGCTATTTAGCACATTAGACTTTGTTAGTATGATTTTAATATTAAACTAGTAAGATTATTGCAATGCAATGATTTAACCATTAAAAGACCCTTACCATACTATATGATAAGATAAATCCTACTATATGATTTGATGACAACAAAATAAAGACGACATTTTCTTAAACAAGCTTTTTGAAAGTTCATTTATAAGAAAAATTAAATTTTTATTAAAAAATATTCATATGAAATGTTGTAAAGAATGAGAAGAATAGATAAAATGAACAGAAAAATAATAGAAGAGACTCCTTACCAATGTTAGTTAGGTAAACAAATTAAAAATGATGTAAGCAAGTTATTAAATATTCCTTTATATTATTTTGGAATGTGTGGTGACGAGACCTTGCAAGGCATAATTTTTTTTTGCAAATGTTCAAATTATAATAATGTTCTTATTATTATTGGTATATTTAATGGCATAAAAAAACTACAAGTATAGTTTTTTGAGCACTAGAACACAATAAAGAAGTAGATAAGAAAAAAAAGCCAAATAGATAAAAGGAAGGAAAAGAAGCCAATATAGCATGAGGAAAAACATGACCTTATTTGGTGGAAAGTTGATTGATGTTAAATATGTTATACACATCACCATTGTTGTCAAGGTGTTGAACCTCACCCATTTCATTTAGTTTGAGTAAATGAAAACGTAAATATATATAATAAATTCGATTGAGTGAATTTATAATTTTTAAATAGTTGATGTTTATGTTATTGGGAGAACATAGAAATGAGTAAATGTTAGATCCAAAGAAGATGATTTTTGTTGGTGTGCTACACCACCAAGTGGATCATTTTGATTTTAATTTTAGAGATTACATTTTTTATTTTGACAAGATTGTTGACTACAGTAAAAATGATTTTTCCAAGGAAAAAATTTTATCATCACCAAAACGAAGATTTAAATTGCTCTTATAAGGAACATATGGGTTACAATACTTGATGATATTAGAAATCACCTTATGTTGATAACATCTTTTAAAACCTCCTTCAATAAGGCATTCCAAAAAATAAATTTAGAAAAACCTTGTTCTAGTTAACCTTAACCTAAACCTCTTAATTAATTTAGAATCCCAATAGGCTATCAAAGTATTTGGTCAAAGCATAACTCTTGAATCCATGTGATACAGTGTTAGATTAAGGAATCACTCCTAAACTTGTAATGCGCTTACTAGTAAGCAAGGGTATTGCTCACTAGAGTGAACTAGGAAGCAACCAACCCCATATGTTTGGCTGATTGTATGAACATAGGTAAAACTTTTTATCCATCTATATCTCATAAAATGGAGTGTGTGACAAAAATTCTTATGCATTTCTTTACACAAACCCTTCCAAATTATAAAGTTCAATGTTTGCTTTAGATCCTTGAGTGAGATAAAATAATCTAAAATTCCTTCAAGTTTTTACATATCAAAAATCAAAATCTAGCCATTCCATCATCCAATTTTCATTATAAAATTTTGAAAAGTCATCTTTCATATTAAATCACATAATTCAAATGTAATCATCTGAGCACAAAAATTATGTGATCTAATGGCCAAAACTTCCTCAACCTTAAAAAATAAAACATATTCATATTACGTTGGTCAATCAAATAATTTATGTGATGACAATTCAAATCAAACCCCTACTCTAAAATCATTTGTGTGGCTTTCATTTTGCTTCATCTATTCAATAAAGGGATAGGCTTGATGACAAAGTGCCACGTTTTGTGTAACAACTATTTTTGAATAAGAATTATTGAAATCGTTCTTTTTAGCCCATAATGGCAAAGTGCCACGTTTTGTAAGTATTATTAGCTATCAAAATGTGTTTGCAAATAAAAGTTTTTTTTAAGCTGGATGATTGGTTAATGATTGAAAAATAGTTTATTCTATTAAATTTAAGACGTTGTAGTTAGCACTCATTATTATTTCCATTTGCTACATTGTTAATTCTTAAATCTCCAAATATCCTTCCCACTTCAATGGGCTAAGCTTTTATCATTTTATTTCTTAATTTATTCAGATAACCAGAATACATTTGTTCTTTCTTAAATAGTTCAACAAGTATATTTTTTATACATCAATCTCAAATCTATGTTGCTACAATTTTTCTTTTACTACTTGATTTTGTTCATCATATGCCTTTATTAGCCTATTTATGTTATTTCACTATTGTGAGTTTAAAGTGATATATTTGTTGCTTTGGTTTTTGCCTTGTTTTTGTCGAGGGTGTGGATTATTGGATTTAGGCTTATATTTGAGTAGAACCACAAACAGTCATTGGTGTACTTCAAGATTATTTAAAATTTTTTATTTTAAAATGTTGATTTTAAATTTAAAAGAAACTTTTTATATTCTGAAGTAAAGTTTAAACTCGTATAAGATCATTTATAATGTTTTATTAGAGATTATTAGATAACATAAAATAGTCACTTTAAAAAAAAATTTAAATTAGTTTTATAAAATTAAAAATTTTTATTAAACGTAATCTAGCCCTTTTTTGCTTACTGCTATAATTTGTGTCAAAGCTATCTCCCATTCTTATGAAAAGAAACTAGCTAGCAAGACCCGTGTCCCATATTAATGCATTAGTGAATTTAAGTGAGGGTGCACCATCTAATAGGCCACCACTCATTTTTGTTGAATGCGATCTCTATTTAAAAACTGAGATGGTCATTCTCTTGGAGCTAGTTGGCATGGAATTAATTGACCTAATGTAAACTCCATTAAAATTTCCTATAAAGAAAAATTTAAAAGATGTATTTATGGATAAGTAAATTAATGAAATGAATAAGCAGAAAAAGAAAGTGTATAATTAAATGATAATATTATAAATATTTTTATATTATTCTTTATATGTTATTAAGTTTAACATAAAAATAAATTCCAAAGTAATTTTTAAAATATGATAGTTTATAGGAAACTTATGAAGGTATATCTTTATCTAATTAAAATAAAAAAAAATGATGAACTCTAATTATGATTTGTTCAAAAAACTTTCTATTGAATCTATTGAATGTTTGATTGCTAGATTTACAAACATTAAAAATGGACTTGTTAATTTGGAAAACCTGATCGAGAACATTCTGATGTAGTTTTCTACTAAGACATAGTCCAGCCATAGGCAATATGAGCTTCCTCTTCCCTTTTAACATTTAAGAATTATTAGTGATGATCAAGCAGTCATAGTTGTGGTTGTAATCAGTAATGATGAGATTAGGTGTGTGGTATTATCCATCAAAAGTAAGAAATCCCATAGTATAGATGGCATCTTTACTAAATTTATGCATAGTTATTAGAACATGACATAAGTGGATAATGCCATAGCTATGAAATAATTCTTAAAAGGTGGCTTTATGCTTAAGCATTAGAAATGCGTGCTAGTCATTCTTATCCATAAATTTTAAGATGCATCTAAACTTGAGAGTTTTAGGCTTGTTAGCCATTGCAATGTGATTTACAAAAGTGGTGACCAAACTTTTGGTGGCTAAATCGAAGATAGTGTTTCCCGATATTGCTATCAGGAAAAAGAAACCTTTGTGCCACGCCATGCTATATTGATTAATATCTTCTTAATACATAAAATGACTGCCCCTATGCACTTTCCTACTTCCAAAGAATGTTAATTGAAAATTTGTGTTGGATATACTATAGCATTTGTAGTTCTCAACTTTTTTAGTGTGATTGATTAAAACTTTTATCATTGCACCAAGACTAAGGATTATGCTTAATGGTATCCATCTATAGTGAATTAAAGGAGCTAGGGATGTTAGGTAAGGATGTATACTATTACTATATATTTTTCTATTATGCTTGAATATCTCAATTGTCTTATTAAATATTGACATAAGCACATTACCTCACTGGGTTTAGGATCGACCCATCCTCCGTCATGATAACATGCATTTTGTACATTGTTAACATCAGGATTCATGCTCCTGCAACTTATGTCATAGTGAGGACCATTCAAGATATTATGGAGTAGCAAGGGTATTAGTTATGTTGGATGGTGAATATCATGGAATTCATTGTATTATTTAACAATGGGTTAGGACTCAAGCAAAAGAAGATGTTAGTAAGAAACTTTGATATTTGTTGAGCTACTTAATTGAAATATCTTGGCATACTAGTTGTAGCAACTAAACCATAGGAAAAAGACTTTAATTTTGAAATTAATTATGTTGAAAACTATGTTAACATTGATGATCATGTGAATATTGATGATGGGTCATATTGTCATAAAACTCTTAGTGTTAGCTACTATTGCTATGTATTACTTAGCCCACTCATTAATTTTGAGTGTCATTATTATAGAGTTAGAGAAATTAATGCACCATTACTTATGGAGTAGTTCAAATGTTTATAGCATATCACATTATAGTAGTTGAGGCACAATATCTCTTCCTAAGAAGTGTGAGAGACTCAAAATTTAGTCTTTATCGACACAACAATCAGCATTGATTACAAAATACTTTAGACAAGTTGTGGCTTGGGAAGACTTTTTATGGGTTCAATCCTTTAGATGTAGGTATTTTATGACAAGAATTACTATCAATTTGTCACATTGTGCATCTCTTACATGTAAGTTAGTCATTCTTGCTGAGCAGTTGGCTTTAAATCCTTCTTATTACTTTATGGCACCTGATAGTTGTAATGGAGTTGGTTGACGAGCATGGTGTGTTGGATCATAATAAAATAGAGAATTTATTTGTGCCTTATTTTGTATTTCAATTATGTAATCCCATTAGGATTAAGAGAATGAAAGGTGTATGTTTCACTTCTAATTGAGCGATTAAAAAAATGTAGAACTCAATGACCATTTATAGCAACATACATATAAGACATAATTCTAATAAAAAAGACATTGCATTGATTCAAAAAGTACAGGTGTAGTGTCAGCCTAATGTTTTGTTATGGTGATTAAAGTTAAATCTACTTCCTACTTGGCCTTAGCTTTATACAAAAGAGACTGAGATATAAGAGCTTTGTTAGTGGGGTTGAAATGGGAGCTTCAAAACTGATAGTTTCAAACTTGGCTAGGTGAATTACTAGGTCTTGTTTTTCTCATTAATCGAGCTTCTTAACTTAATGTGTATGAATGTGTAGGTGGCCACTACTACTCATTTGATAAAGTTTTCTACTATGGCGTTATTCCACCTTTAGCTTCATAAGAATTTATAAGCAAATATAGGCAAGGTTCTCAATCTCGCTACACTCCAAAAAAAATTTTAATTTGCTCCTACTACTACTTAATTCAACAATCTAGTTGCACATACAGTTTCATCTTTGTCAAGCAATTTCAAACCTCTTATTAGAGTCCTCTTTTAATTGGTTGGGCTAAAATCAATTATGATGTAGTTTTACAAGGTGACTCACTATTAGAATTTGTATTATTGTTTGGTATGATAGGGTAGCGCTATTACCTTTATAAGAAAAACTTCAATTTTAAGTATAGCTTATACCTTGGAGACTATTGCCATTCTTGAGGCAATGGAACACCTTAGAGTGCTACTTTCTATTGCCTAGGTAGTGGTGATTGAATTAGACTATACTATAAACTATTACTATAATGAACTAGTTGTTTTTTCCTGAAGTAAATACAAGTACTTATCATAGTGCTTATAGATATGTTAAGCATATTTGATCTTTAAACTATCCCCAGATAGGACCAATGCAACATTAATGTGAACTGCATTGCTCATCATGCATTTTGCATGATTTTATTTGGAATTAAAGAATTCCCTTTCAAAACTCGTTCAACTTAGCCTTTTTACTAATTTTGTGTTAACCTCCTTAAGAAGAGCATGACGTAGGTTTTAGTCATTTCTTTTTTAAGGATCCCCTATATGTAGATGTATGATGATAGACTAATTTGATGCATGGGCACATTGGTTGTGGGGGATGGTGACGTACATATGGAAGGTAATGTATAGTTTGTTGGTCAATGACATTTATAAGTAGGGGAAAGGATGGTTGTGTATGAAGACAACATTAGCAAAGCTTGTTTTTACCAAAATGTTGATAGGTCACAGAGAGGATAGTTTGGACATCCCAATGTTTTCTACTTGTTTATACACATTTTTAAATATATTTAGAATTCATAATCTTTGGAGTACATAGTGAGGTAAAATGATCTATGATGGGAACTAAACCCTACAAAATTTCAAAAAAAAGAAAGGTTTGGGCTATGCAATTATCCCCATGACAAATGGCTAATGGTGGCACTTAGAATTCAATTGGTGATACTTTTGAGCATAATAGCGCCTAGGTTAACAGTCCAAAAGATTGATGATAGAATTTAAAGAATGAGCATTGTTAGTCGAACAATGATGGAAGGTCCCATCATTGACTACTGGTAGAGACAAACCAATTTGGATGTTAAGATTTTGGCACCAAAAGATACCTCTTTCATAATTAATGATGAAATACATCTATCGAAAAGGGCATGTGAATGAAAAACTAATTACCATTAGTTTTACCATATGGGTATAGAGTAAAAAGATTGTTTGTCATTTCAAGGATGCAAAAAGTACTCAAGCATAGGTTTGGCCATTTTAGAGGATTTTATGTCTTGGAGTTGATGGATAGCTACTTTTAGCTACACTTATATTTAGTTGTAGATAGGGAATATGTGTGGTTTAGAGGACCATGACAGGTTAGTGGCCTTGCATTACGGTTAGATTTGTGGACACCTAAATTTAAAACTAGTACTTTAAGGATTATGTGAGCTCCAACGTGGATTCATTTTTATGTGCTCTCATTAATGTATTGAGAGAGAGGATATATTATGCATTGACAAAGCTATAAAAGATCCTCATTTGATGTATAGTTAGAAACAAATATGCAAAGATCATTCTTTGCTAGGGTGTGTGTTAGAATGGACCTATCAAAATAACTTATAATGATAATGTTGATTAACAAACCCTTAGGTTAGACTTCTCAGTAGTTTGAGTATGAGAGATTATCCACTATCATTTTCACATTTGCAAGTCGGAACATGCTTCTGCATCATGCAAACTAGTGAATTGATATTCACTGCTATGGTAGTTAAGAGCTCTTGCCTTTTTAGTATATGACCTAATTAGGATAAAACTGAAGTGCTTATTTGGATATAGTAGGTACAAAGGGTCATGAGTAGAAGAGACATGGATGTCGATATTGGGTGTTAGTTTAATATTGGAAAAAATTGTTTATTGAGGTGAGATAATAGAGAAGGACTATAATAGGTAAAGATGTAAGTAGGCAAGAGGCAAGAAGATAAAACAAATATAAAAATACAATGCAGGTGATGTAGAGTGGTAGGTCTTATAGTAGGAAAGAAGGGTATAATGGTGGTACATTTAAGACAAAATGGTATCAAAGTAGAAAATTTAGGGACAGGTTCAACTTATTACTAATAAAAAGTATAGTCCACTAAGCAGTGTGGGAATGGAGGAAGGTCTAATCGGTTGCTCACATAGTTTTAGACTTTAGAGAAGTAGGTGTAATTCTCAATGCAATTTTAATCCAACCAATGATGTGATCCTACTTGGTGCCTATAGAAAGTGTAGTGGTATAGTTTAATGATTTTTGTTAAGGTAAGAAAAATAAAAAAATGCATAAAGAGAAGGGGAACTCCTAAGTAATTTGGAAAATCAAAAAATAAATAGTCATGGCAAGATAGGTGAATATAAGATTGGGGAAAGCATTAAGCAATGGTTTCACTTATCCAAGAAATTTAGAGGATGAATATATGGCTATAAAATTGTTGAGATCATTTGTAAAGCATAATTGGGATTGCTCATAGTTTTACTTTGATGTGAATAAAGAATTCTACGAGTGAGGCAGACAAAGACAAAGGGTTTTTACAATAATTCTTTTGCATTGGTTGCATGAAGCTTTTATGTCATACATTTTTGGATGTGTTGGATTACTTTCATTGTGACTATTTTCAAATTTCGTATTAGGCTAGGCTTGAGCATGGCATCAACTACGAGGAGAGGGGAAGATGGGTAGCTTTTATAATAGCTCTAATTAATAATAGCCTCACAAATTTCTCTATCATTCATTATAGAGGCAAGTGAGAAATAGGTAACAAGGAGGAAGTGTAATTCTTGGGATTATATAGAGTGGAGGTTGGTTTGATAGACTATAAGCTACATTTGACTTCACGGTTTGTGCTAAGCATTTTAGCTTGGAAAGGTCGGTCAGATTGGTTAGCAATTATTATATAGACTGAAGTAATCACTTCTCATATAGCAACAACTCTAACATACCCTATGAGTCTCAAAAAACTAGTCATTAAAAGAATTATTATCTAAAACTAGAGCTTTTTAGTATCATTCAACTGAAAAAAGTGCCAACTATATGTTATTGTTTCCTCGCTTCGAGAAACAACTTCATATGGTGAACCTACATAAATTTTGTTAAATTGTTTATAAGGATGAGAGTTCCTACCTCAAAGTGGACTTGTGCATATCAATGTATGGCCAATGAGTATGTTATCATAAGGATTAGCATCAATTAGGGCTGGAGTCATTGCTTGGCATAAAATAATTAGCAATCAAGAAAAATGTTGGGATGATAATCGTGCTGCTATGATACAATTTGTAAGGCATAGAAGGAGATTTGTTTATTGGAAGTTCATCAAAATATGTTGATTCTATTATTGGGAAGATGTTTCTTTTCATATTTAACTACTACAGGTAATATAGTTTCAATCATGTGTCTCTTTATTTTCTTAAGGTCAATTGTTGAGAACCTCAAATTAAGAATGTGTGAATCAAGCACTCTTGATTACATCATTGATGATCACCAAATAATTTTCTCAAAGGTCTGGGTGGATTCAAATCAAGTAGTATTCAAAAATGGGGAAGTGGTGATCACAGCTTACCTCTTGACTGTAGAAACTTTTTGATGTGTTTGTAAAAGGTGGCCAATTGGTTATGGGATAACCTAGGTGTTAGAGGCTATGCTTAGAATTAGATTGAACAAAACTCTGTAATGACTACTGTGTTGGAAGCTCTCATTAATTCTTGCTAGCCTCACAATTGTGCAACACAAGAAGTAAAATGCTTTCTTAATTACTACAACATGGTTAGGTGTTAGAACTTAAAATTTATTAAAAGTGTAGGCTTTGAATACTTTGTAATAAGATATGAGGATGGGTGTAACTAAGAAATAAAGTAATAGTAGATGCAAATAGTATGTTCAAAAGTTATTGAAACATTTCCATAAAAGAGAAGATTGGACTCTTCAATATGCCTAGTATGTGTAACCTAATTATAAAGTCAAGATGTAGCATTATTGGGCTATGGATGTGGGTGGTTGCTACATTAGATGATTTTTAATATGCCATTTGATTATTGCTATGGTGGGATGGTTCATATTCTATGTTTGTTTGAAAGAGGGGTACAAATAGTTAATGTGGTCACTATCTTATTGACATTAACATAAGGAGCATAGGTTTGGGAAACTTACCATATCTAAATTATGGAATCAATTTCATGAATTTTCTTAGTTCTACATGCTATTATAGAATAGTTATGGTTCTAAAATGCATATTTTGCATGGATAGGTCGCCATTCTTGCTAGTGCCAATATATTTTTGCTAATAAATTAAGATTTCACTTGTAGTGTGGAATATCCATGGGATTAATGTAGTGAAATCTCATAGCTGCCTATAGTATTTTGTAACGAAGAACAAGGTCTTCGTTGCTACTCTATTGGAAACTCGTGTGGAGACCTTTCTTAGGTGTGAGGTCGATCATCTTTGTGGTAGAAACTAGAAATACTTTGTTTAATCTTTGTCCAAGTTATGTAGGGGTATTGTAGTATTATGACGGAACTGAGTCAAGCTTCAAATTATGGATTACTCTCCACAAGTGGTTGAAGTCTAGGTAAGATCAGATTATGTTAAGATTTTGTAGTGTTGTACTATGTATACATCAAAAGACTATATAAATAACTAACCAGCTTGGGACAAAATTAGAAATATTGCAAAGGTTGATGGAATGCATCTTTATATAGGGGCCTTCAATGCCTCACATGCATAAGAAGGGAAAAAATACAAAACAACTTTAGTAGTGGCCTAGCTCAGTATGGATTCCTTAGCTTTATTCATGATTTAGATTTAACTAACTTTGGTTTTATTGGGAATCAATTTACTAGGTGCAATAAAAAGCATGAAAATTCCTATTTCTATGAAAGATTTAATAGAGCTTTCATAAATATCAATGATACACAAGCCTTTCTAAGTACCATTGTTACTTATCTCCCTCGTATTAGCTCAGACTACTAAATATTACTTATTTGGATTAGACGATCATTATGAGGTAAAACAAGAAGAAGAACCTAATTTTTAAGGAACTAGTTATACTTTCCAGAATCATCTAGTGCAATGAATGCTGCTTGAAAAAGGAGCATTAAAGGAAAACCTACAGACAGTCTATCCACTAAATTTTGTAGAGCTTCGATAGCATTAAAGAAATATTTTGTAACAAACATTTGTAACATTCTTAGTATGCTTGTCAGTTGGAAAAGGAAATCTAAGAGCTTCAACATAAATAAAATATAAAGCATATAACTAAGGTGGAGCATAATCTTATAAAAAAAATACTATAGAATGTTAAGCTTAATTAGGCCACCCTAGAGGATCAAAAAATGTGTTTTTTTTTCTACATGAAAAATACCACTTCTTCTAATAGAAACTATATCCACAAACCTAAAAATGTTTTTTGGTAATTGGTGGCCTCCAAAATTAGATTAAGGAAATTTTTATATAGTGTTTCAATAAGAGGTCGTGTAGCCATGTGCACAACGAGTCTCTTCTATCCTTTTAGTCTTTGAGAGCTATTAGTTGTGTAAAAGTTGTTACACTTGTGTCTTTAATTAATGATGATGAGATTAGATCTATGGTGATGTCCATCAAACGAAATGAATCCCTTGGCGTGGATGTCATCTTATATGAGTTTGTGTATGGTTATCAGATAATCATACAGATGGACATTATTACAATAACGAAACAATTCTTTAAATATAGCAATATCTTAAAAGGATGGAATGACACACTGGTCATATTCATCCCTAGTTCTCAAAGAGCAACCAACCTCGAGAAATTTACGATCATTAGCCTCTACAACATGATTTACAAAGTAATGGTAAAAACGATGATGGTTAGATTAAAGGTGATGCTTATTGAGATTACTATCATGAAGTAAGCTATTTTTGTGCTAACCATGTTATATCTAATAATATTCTTTTGGAATAAGAAATGGCTACCTATTGGTGCCCATCTACTTCTAAAGAAGGTTTGATTGAGCAAAAATTCAATATAAACAAGGCTTATGACAAGGAAAATTTGACCTTTTTTATGGATATGGTAAATATTAGTGGTTCCTTACTCTTTGTTGTGATTATATTGAGGCTTATTTCAATTCATCAAGATTTGACATTATAAATATTTGTATCCATCTAACATGGATCATAGCAACTAGGGCTTTTAGATAAGGATGTTCTCTCTCACCGTACTTCTTTACAATTGTGTCTAAGTATCTCTCAAGTTATTCAGTATCATCATGATCATGTTGATTTTTGTTTAGGATTAACCTTTCCTCACCTATGATTATGAAGCATCTATATTTTGATGATTTCTTGATTTATGCACCTACAACTTGTGCAACTATGAAGAACATTAGGGATATCATTGAGTAGTATGGCATCACTTAGGTTAAGTGGCAAATGTAAACAAATCAAGTGCGTTATTTAAGAAGGTGATGGATAACAAATGTAAGACTATAATTATAGAAAAACTACATATGTGTCATGCCACTCAATTGAAATATATAAACATACCAATTTACATAGAAAAAAGCCTATGAAAAAGGCTTCAATTTAATTTTTAATCATGTTAAAAGCTATGTTAAGATGGATGATAAGGGCATTATCGATGTTAGGCTATATTGTCTTGATTAACTTAATATTTGCTACTATTCCTACTTATTAGTTTGTCCATACATTAATTCCTAATTACATAATTACAGAGTTGTAGGAATTATATTTAGTCACTTATGGAATAGTTCGAATCAAAATAGGATAATGCACTATGCCTACAAGATGATAACTCTGTATAAGGAGTGTGGGGGACTCAAATTTCATAGTTTGTTGGAATGGTTGTCAGCATTAACTACAAAACACAATATGTGAGTTATTGCTTTGGAAGACTCTTTGTGGACTCAGTCCTTTATGCACAAATTAATCATAATAAATGCTTTCCATACTACCCACGGTGCCACTCATTCGTCCAATTTACTCAATATTGCGACCCTCCAAACCACAAACAATATGGTTTAGTGAAATGTTGTCGGAAATTTTGTTTCCTTTTTGTGGGATAATTGGCTTAACATCCTCTCTATTGCTACTTGGCCAACCTATCTTAATAAGGATGTGGAGAATATAACATTTGCAGTAGATCTAGTTAAGGAGTGCTAAGGGTCTAATTAAGGATGAAGGCGTTGGCTAGCACACACATGGCCTAACAAGCAGTAAGCCTTAGGAAAATGGCACGAGTATACAAATGATCTATAATTGCATGCATAATTAAAAAACCACCAATGTGGCTAAAAAGTATTGCATCTTAAAAATTGAAAATGTGGAGCACGACTCATGTATCAACAAAATGCTTTTTCTAAGATCAACAAAAAGAAAGGAAGCAAACCACGGTACAAAAACATGGCTAATCACAAAGCAACATCATGTTGATCACTTTAAAAACTTGCAACTCCATAACTATCAAGTCATATTTGTTGGGTGCACATATACCACATGCACAAGGTGGCACATTGTGTGGGTGAGGCTTGAGACTACATGTCACACCAAGCAGAAGTAATAACATGCTCAACAAACACATGGTTGAGAACACTTTGCACCTCTGAAGTATCATTACGACATGGGAAAAAACCATGCCAAACAAACTATAGAGTGGCAAGGAAATTTTGATAATTCCATATTTCACCAACTTAAGTCCCCATTCGCACAGCACATCATTTCTACTTTAGCTGCCCATGTGAAGACTATTGTTGAAAAGAGTTGCGCATTTTAGGGACAAAATGATGTGTGTGAACAAAGCCACCACATCGATCATTGGGATACCACTGTGTGTTGCACCATTAAGGGTAGGAGCATTGATGGGAAGGACACTATAGTGCTCACATGGTAGCGTAAAACTTTGACTACAAAATGGGTAAACTTAGACATCGTAATGCACCATGTACAGCATGAAGTGTGGCACTTAGAACATGAACAAAATTAGGCTCCCAATAGGGCATCACCATATACATGCACCTGACAACAAAAAGCTACAAATTTAAAAAAAATTACACTTTGTGAGACCTGCTCACCGTGGGCATAGGTTGTCACAATGTGCAAGTGGACTGGCTTCCACGTGCATGAACAATGCTGTAATATGCCAAGTGCTTTGCCTTACTTGTAGTTATGGTAGTGCCCAACTAAAGTGGCAACCCAACAAGCACAAATTCTAGCATATATTGCACCATCCAACTCCCACTTTACTATAGGCTGTATCAAACTACACATCACTTCTTGTAAATTTCTTATTGTAATAATTCTTACTTGAGTGCAAGTCTTTAAATAGGGCATCACCTTATACTTGAGCCAACAACTTTTAATGTAAAATCTCCGAAAAGAAGGTTACACTTCATGGGTCCAACAGGCCATGTGCAAAGGATGCAAATGGGTGCATGTGGACTGGCCACTTTGGACAAGCAGAAAGTTGCAACATGCCTTGTGCTTTACAATTATCATAGCTTCCTTAGCACATGGCTTGGGCCATAGAATTACACATGCAAAACCTAGTGCATATTCCACAATCAAACTTATTGCTATAATTCCATAAAAGAAGGCAAGTCTCCCAATAGAGTGGCTCCAACACCATACTTAAGCAATGATAAGTGATGATTAGAGCATAAAAAGTGAAAATATTTACCATATATAAAGAATCGAAATATGTACCTCTTTAATAATGTATGCAAGCAAGCGAGGGAAATTTTTTATCCCCTTTTGTTTTTGGTGAATAATCTATTATGACACATGGTTAGGTTTAAGTGGAACATGACAATTTGTAGAAAGGGCAAAGTGTTATAATTCCCACATTGCATCTTCTACATTTTGTGAAAGGCAATGTGAACAACTTCAACATTGCACCATGGAAACCCTTGAAGGGGTACGATGTGAATGCCACTGTAATGCAGAAAGTATCACAAAAAATCCCACAAGAAGTACTAGACCGGCCATCTCAATGATTATGGTAATTAGAGCAAATGAACAAGGTGGGTAAACGAGCAAGTAAGCAAGTGAGCAAGCCTCCAAGCTACCAAGGGGTGTTTGGAACGTTTACAATGTTAATGTCTTTAAGGGGATGAATCAACAACAATATATGATAGGATCTAAGTAGATAATGATAGTAAGGCCACTTTACCACTTGCAATTTCTCATCTCAAATTTATCTCATCTGGCAAGGATTCTACTGACCATTGATACATAACTATCATTTCTTATAGTGCTCATGTCATACAACTTTTTATGACATAAGATTTTGTCATGTACCATTTTGTTACAATGCTCCTACTATTGACCAATAAGTGAATGATGGACATAAGCATAATATTTAGGCGTGGATTCTACCTAAGGGCCTTTAGCCATAATTCTACACATAATAGCTTCACACCATTGGCTTTTAGACAAAGCACAATGAATAATTGTGCAAATTAATAGTTCATAAATGCTAGGTTTTATTAGTATTGCAACCCCTTGATTAATAAAGTAAAACAAATCTCTCTTATAATGATCTAAACCTAGTGCACGTTCCCTATTGATGGGTGAATAAGCCATCCTTGGTTAACTCTACTACACAATGATATGGAGAGTCAACATCAAAGGATAAATCATTATGAACGCTTGGCTGATAAAAACAAACTATCCGTGTAGGAACTTTTTTGACAACTTTAGCTTCAAATTACGAAATCCTAACATATCAATAGCCTTACTTGCATGGTTTTTATTTACACTAGAAATTAGTTTGACATGAACTTTTAAACTTTTGTTTCATAAAAGATTTTTGTTCTCATTAAGCTCATCAAAGGATACCTTCATTATCTTTTAGTAGATGCCCCATTCTAATCAATCTCCCACCAAATAATGTCCTCTACTATTGTTGACCCATCATAGTAAGACTTCTTTCACCATAGATTCAACAAAGCCCATTCAGTTGGTTGTAACTTTAGCGGGTAGTACACAACGTTATAGGAATCTCATTAATCAATTCATGTGTAGTTTAAGAGGCATTAAACTACCTTAAGAGAGTCATAGTGACTCTTACTATTTACCTATGCTTGGTTAAATTTCATTAATTTAACATTCAGAGCACTAAGATGAAATCAGATTGCATGAACAAATTTGAGGCTCATCACTATGATTTATTGCAATTAAATAGTTAGATTCCTCTTGTACATACAAGTTTTGAGTCAATTTCTTAATGCAAGTGGATTGGTCTCATAAATGCTACTCACAATTTGTCTATTAGTCGACATGAATCAACCAACTCTAGGTTCATGTGCAGCTAAAGTAATCCACCAGTAACTAATAGGTTTGGGACTAGGACCCTCGTGCCCATTCCTTCGTACCAATGTTTTTCCCAAAGTTATGAATCCATTTTATCAATTTCCCTCGTCTAAATTTCACCATCGACCAAAGGTTGTTGATAAGAATTCTCCCAAGGCATTGTCTCACTCAAGTATTGTTCACCATCTTTCTTGTTTTGATAAGAAGGCTCCCACTCTAACCCAACATAGAAAATGATGGTAAGCTGGTAGTTGACCCATTAAATAAGGATACAACAATTCAACTTACTTGCACCTTTTGGTTTTGCTTACCTTTTGATTTGCAAGCTGTAAAGCTCCTTGGTTTATGTTACAAGAAATGGTAGAAAGGCAGCCCAATGGTGATCACTTATGCAAGCCTTTATAGGATGAGCATTATGATCAACCAAGACGACAATTCTGCATGGGTGATATATGCTAATTCTACCAAGTTCATTCCTTTGGGTGTGGCTACATTCGGTAATAGACAAGGATAGTAAGAATCTTGTTATTCAATTCTTGTGCATCACAAATTAGATAATGACACATTTAGCAACTTTAAGAGAGTCATAGTGACTATCGTCATTTACCCACACAGTTTAATTTCTTTACTTTGACATTGAGAGTACTCAACAAAAATTATATTGTGTGAGCACCTCGAGGGCCATCACAAATCTTTATAGGGGCCACTTCTAATCAGTTTGCCAATCAACACACATCGACTTGCTCTTAATGAAAAAGAAGCTTGAGTTGTCCATCGATAGTGAATGAGCTTGGGACTACAACTCTCATGCCCATTCCTTGCAAGTTGAGGTTTGTCCCTACATTTCACCTCCAAACTACTAGCTTTTGTAAGTTCAACTATAATGTAGGCTTTTGTAAGCTCAACCCCAACTCGTTTTTTTATGAGATCAAACCAAACTTGGGCTTTTGAAAATATTGAGCCACCCAACCTAAATGAAAAAAGACAACAAGTTGAAGAAATTTTCATAAATTCAAATAACTAGCTATACTTGTTGATTAATGGAAAAAAGTACAATAAGATTAAATTAAAGAAGTGAAAATAAAATTTGATAGTTTAGATGTGCAACACTTAGGTTGAAAGCTTTAACAATTATAGAAGAAGCTATAGTAATTCCATTTGCAATGGCTAGGTATTTATATAAAATATTTTTATTATAATCACTTTAAAGTGTAGAAAGCTATTTGAAAAGCTACAACCAAATAGCTTAAAAAACTTGTGAAAATAATTTTTGAAAATAGCCAATGCAATGGCTAAATAATTAGCCACCTGGTGGGACTGATTAGGCCCGATGGATTCGATCAGAGGCAATAAAGACTGTTAGATCTAATGCTAAATAAGTGGATGAGTTATTGATGGTCCAATCAAGATGGATTTGATCTTGTCCCCAATCATGTTAGATGAGATATTGATCATTCGATTTAACAATGATAAAGTAGGAGTTGATCTTAACTGTAGAACTTAGACATGATAATTAAGAACATGATTCATGAATAACATATAAAGAGTTCAAGGCATCCAATAAGTTAGGATATAGTTGTGATCATCAAATCTAGAGATAAATTATAAGAAATCAATAGAATCAACAATCATCATTAGATTTAGATCGAATTGGATAGTGGGGGTTGAATGATAATGTCAAAGTCATAAAGTAAATATAAGCTCCATCATTTGATTGTGAAGGCACATTATTGGATGATGCTGAGTGCTCCCATTTTGGAAGCAGTTTGATACAAGGGATTTAGACAAACATCATAAGAAAGGATAACAACTTTGACTTTATAACAGTTCTTGTAAAGGCTTTATGTATAGCCAAATTGCAACTGGCTTGCCCCTTATGTGTTCAAGAATTCATCCGTTAGGCATACTTGTAACATACAGGTTTATACGTGTCAGCTCATATATATATCAATTCATGTGTTGCCCAACTCGATCAAATGTCATTAACCATTCAGTTAAAAAATTCATCGTTAGGCAAAACAGGCTTGACTCGATTTGTTTTTTAATGGTACCTCACCTTAGGCTAGCTAGTGCTTGCCTAGTTGGTATTGCACTTGAACTAAAGTTAGGATGTGATAGAAAGTTTTTATTTTAATTATTAAAAATATAACATAATTTATTTTTTTTAATTTAATCTAGGTACAATAAATAATCTAACATGGAATTTGATAATGCTAGAATATAACTAAGAAAAGACTTATGAGATTAAAAATTGAAATTGTATTCATTTACTAAATCAAGGAGAGGGTTGAAAAATTTGATGCTCATATTATTTTTATTTTATTTAGTTGTATTACTACCAATGATAATTCTCTACTAACCTTTATATCATTTTGTTTTGAATAAACTATATTTCTTGAGTTAAACTCACTTCAAGTTTATTATACGTTTACTTAATGTGTAAAGAATAATTTATTTATTTTTATTCTAATTTCTGTTTACAATTCTTTTGAAATAAAAAGTGGTTAGTTTGAGATAAACTTAACTTGATAGACTTATCTCATTAAGATATATCTAATTAAATATTTATTTTTATATTTTAAAATATTTATTTCTTGTAGTTTTGACTTACTTTCTAACAAATTCTTTTTTGCAGTAGGTTTAAGAATGAATGATTATATAATGTATTTGTTTATTATCTTTTAATAAAACTTTCTTATGCAATTTATCTAATTTCTTCGAATTGTTTTCTTTCATTTTGTTAATTATTATAAAACTCTAATTCTTCTCTTTTGTTACATCCATATTGATTTAATGTGTTTATTTTATATTGCTTTAATTAATATCATTTCAAATTTAAAATTTATATAATTGATACTAAAATAATAAATTTTTTTTTTGGTAACTCATAATAAATCTAAATTAGGTCATATTGAGATGAATCAAACATCATTGTACTCAACTTGACAAGCTTCATTCAACAAAATATTCATTCTTTTATTTTTAAATATTGTTTCTAAGGAATTGACTTGCTTTATGAGATATTTTAATTTGTGTCTGATTTGATGATGAAGGATGAAACACTTAATCACCTTAATATCTTTGAATGTAACTTTCCTATATAATTTACCTAATTTGTTCTAATTTTTTTCATTTATTTGGCTACATTGCTTTAAGCTATAATTCTCCTCTTATGCGTCTTTTACATATCTTTCATTTAGTTAAATTATATTTCTTAAATTTATCTTATTTTTGCTTCATTATATATTAACATAATATTTAAATAATAAATTATTATTATTCATTTTTTTGTGGTTAACAGAAATTCTAAATAATGTAAAATTTAGATGAAACAGATATCATTACACCAATGTTACAAGCTCTATCAATTTAAATATATTTTTTAAATATTTTTTAAGTATTTATTTTTTATGTTTTTAATATGCTTTATGAGTAATTTGGATTTGTACATAACTTTATGACAAAGGATGTTACACTTGATTCTCTTAGCTCCATTGAATGTTGCTTTCCTATATAATTATGTCATTTCATCAAATGTTTTCCATTGATTTTGTTTATTACTACTTAACTCTAAATCTACACTTATTTGACCTTAACATTTCTTTAATTTTGTTATGTTACAATGCTTCAATTTCTCTCTTTTTAGCCTTATAATATATTTTCTTAATATTAAAATAATAATTTATTACTATTTATTCTTATTTACTTTGGTTATTTAAAGTAATTTGAAATGAGGCCTGACCAAACTAAAATAAACATAATTGGACTTACCTCGATGGGACTTTTCCATGTTAATATTCATTTTTTTTATTTCTAAATATTTTATCATTAAGGGTTTAGGCATATTTTATTTGGTATTTTTATTCATATATGATTTAATGATTTAGGATATTACAATTAATCTCCTTAGTGTCATGGAATGCAACTTTTATAAATAATTTGTATCAATTTCTCTCGTTTTATGTATGGAATATTTTATATTACAATGTAACTCTAAATTTTCTCTTGTTTGACATTTACGTGACTTTGACTTTAATATATTATATTACTTCAATTTATCAAATTTAAATTTTGTTATATATGTACTTAAAATTTAAAAAATAATTTATTACTTCTTATACTCATTTACTTTTATAATTCTTAGCAATCTAAAATGATGTTCGATTGAGATGAAACAAACATTGTTGGACTCATACCATATTTGATGATTTAGATGCCATTTTCGGTGCCCTTAGTATCATGGAGTGCAACATTCTCACACAATTTATCTTTTTTTTATGATTTTTTTACTTTTATTTTATTATATTACTAACTAAAATTAAATCTCTTAATATGTGTCCATTCATTTCTTTGATTTGGTTATTTTATATTTTTTTGATTTATTGAATTTTCAATTGTTTAACATATATTTATGTATAATTAAAAAAATAGTTCCTTATTATTTATGCTTATTCACTTTAGTAATTTTTTGTAATTTTGAAAGGGCTTAGATTGACATAAAACAAATCTCAAGTGACTTACATGATGAGCTCTATATAATTAAATATTTCTTTTAATATGTTTTTTATTTTTTTCTATGATTCTATCAAGATTTACAACATTTTACGAACTTAATGATCAGTGATATTACTCTCAATCTTCTATGTACCTCACAATGCAGCTTTCCAACTAAATTTATCATTTCCTCAAATTTTTTACTGTGGTTTTAATAATGTGAAATTCTAATTCTCCTCTTGTGTGACCATTACATTAATTCGAATTGGATATATTGATTTTCTTTAATTAATCTCATTTTAGTCTTAATAAATATTTACTTAATATTTAAATAATTATTTGTTTTATTTAATTTTTTTTAGTTTTATCTATTTTTTTAATTTGTAATAATTAGTAACTAGGTGCGATCAAGATGACACAAATGACTTTTAGGTTATCTCCATGAGCTTTATCAAACTAATTATTCATTTTTAAATTTGAAATGTTTCATATTCAATGGATTTGGCATGCTGTAAGATATTTAGATTTAAACATAATTTGATGACCAAGGAAATTGCACTCTTCTTTTAAATATCTTGGTTTATAATTGCTTTGAACAATTTATCTTAATTTAGATTTAAAATATAATTAATTTATATTAAAATAATTATTTATTACTTTTTATCTTAAGTTACATGGGTAAATTACAAATATTCAAAACATTATTAGATTAAGATGAAATTATGATCAATGGACTCATCTCAAGAGCTTTATCCTTTAAATAAACATTTTTATATTTTTTTAGTGTTCAATTTAATATGGATTTAGAATTTTTTTTAGACTTTTTTTTATCTAATTTAATAATTGAGGATGTTACAGTTAATTATCTTTGTAAATATCAATGCAATGTTTCTATATAATTTATCTTGTTTATATCACTATGTAACTCCAAAACAATTCTTGTGTGATAGCACATTGCATTCATTTATCTATGTTATATTACATTGATTTTTTTCATTTTAGTTTTGAAATATATCTATATAATATAAAATTTAAAATTTATTTTTATATTTTCTTATTTACTATAATAATTATAAAAGATGTCTAATTGATATTAAAAAGTGTTGACAGAGTTGTCTAAACATGCTCTATTCAACTAAATATTTTTTTAATTTGTTAAATTTTATTTTCTATAGCTTTGCAATGCTTTACCACATATTTTAATTCAAACATGACTTGTTGAATGAGAAAGTTGTATTTGATCTCCTAAGAATTTTGAAATACAACCCTTTGGTGTAGTTTATCTTATTTATTAAAAAATGTTACCTTGAATGAGTTAAGTTATTATGAAACTCTACCTCTATATTTATGACCTTCACATCACTATAAGTTGGTGATATTACATTACTTTAATTTATCTCACTTTACTTTTAATATATATTTCTTTTTTGTTAAAATAATAATAATTATTATTATTTTTACTAATTTACTTCGGTAAACATAATTGTTCCAAAACAGATACAATTAAGAAAAAACTAACACACTTGAACTCATACCTAAAAACTCTATCTAGTCAAAATTTTCTTTTTTTATTTTTAAATATTTTATATTTTTAGATTTTGGCACACTTTATGAGTTATTTTATTTTCCTCTAGATTTTAGGATCAAAGATTTTATGCTTGATCTCCTTAGTTTCATGGAATATAACTTTCTCTTATAATTTATCTCATTTCTTCTCGAAATCTCTTCTCAAGTAACTTTTATATTGCTTTTGTTTTGTTGTGCTACATTGCTTCAAATTATCTTATTCTAGGTTTAACATTTATTTACTTAATATTAGAATTAGAATTATTTTTTAGATTAACATATTTCTTTGGGTGAATCATGACAATTCTAAAGTGGTCTAATAAAAAAAATAATATTATTATACTTAATATGAGAAACTCTACTAAACTAAATGTTGATTATTATAATTTTTTAACCATTTAGCTTCCAAAATTTTGGTAAGCATTATGAGTCATTTTGATTTGAAGCTATTTTGATGATTGTTGATGTTTCACTTATCTCTTAGAATTTAGCTTTCTTATATAATTTATTAGAGCACTTCAAAGCTTTTATAATGATTTAGTTAATTACTATATAATTCTAAATCTCCTCTCATATAATCTTGTCATGATTTTTATTTTGTTGTATCGAAATTGATCAATTTGTCTCATTTATAATTTTATATAAATTTATTTAATATTAAAATAATATTTTATTATTGTTTTTGCATTTTTTTTTGTAGTTTGAAGAAATTTGAAATATTGTTCGATCAATGAAAAATAAAAATTATTTAACTTATCTTAATGAGCTATATCTATTTAAACATTCATTTTTAGATTTTTAGGTATTTTAAATTTTAAGGTTTTGGTATGTCTTATGAGATGTTTTAATTTGTACTTGATTTGACATTGTAAATGCCACGCTCGAACTCCTTAGTATCTTGGAATTCACTATTGCCCTATAGTTTCTCTTTTTTTCAAATTTTTTGTTTGATTTGATTATGTTATAATGTAACTCTGAATCTCTTTTTATATATTTGTTAAATTACTTTGATTTCATAATATTATATTATTTAATTCATCACATTTTAACATATATTTTATAAAAATTAAAAAATATATTTTTTAATTATTTATTCTTATTTACTTTTGTAATTCACAGTAATTCTAAAAAATTTGATCAATAAAAAACAAGTATTGTTAGACTCATCTCAACTAGTATATAAAATTAAATATTTATTTTTATAATTTTTAAAATTTTTTTTTCATTATTATAGTATGTTTTACAAGATTTTTTTATTTGTACTTGATTTGATGATAAAAGATCTTACATTTGCACTCTATAGTTTCTTGAATTCAAGTTTGATTTGGCTGCAATATTATGAAAAGCAAGTTGTTCTCTTATATGATAATTACATTGCTTTCATTTGGTTATATTATGTTGCTTAATTTGATTTTAGTTTTGTATTAAAAAATATTTACTTAATATTAAAATAATTGTTTTTATTTTATGTTTATTTACATTAGTTATTCATTGTGAATCACCATAAGGTCTGATCATGACAAACAAAAGTTGTTATGCTCATGCTGATGAGATCGGTCTAATGAAAGCTTCATTTTTATATTCATAAATACTTTATATTCAATGGTTTTGGCATTCTTGATGAGGCATTCTGGTTTAAACGTAATTTCATCATCGAGGATTTCACACTCAGTCTTGAAAATCTCTTACAATGGTTTTATCTTATATAATTTATCTCATTTTAACTTTAGCATATATTTATTTAATAGAATTATAATAATTTATTATTATTTTTTAATTTATTTTGGAAATTCACAAAAATTTAAATATTGTTAGATTGAGAAAAAATGAACATTATTGGAATCATCCCAATGAGCTATATCTATTAGATATTCTTTTTTAATATTTTTTAGTATTATATTTTCTAGAGTTTTGGCACACTTTAGTGGACATTTTGATTTGTACCTAACTTGATGATTGAGGATGTCAAACTTGATCATCTTTATCAATTGCAATGCGATATTTATATAAAATTTATCATATTTATCAAAATGTTTCGCATTGAAGTTTTAATATTATATAGTATCTCTAAATTTCATCTTGTGTAAAATTTACAACACTTTATTTGGTTAAATTGCATTTCTTCCATTTTTCTTATTTCAGCTTTAATATATATTTAAGTAATATTAAAATTAATTATTATTTATTTTTATTTACTTTGCTAATTTGTGGTTATTCCAAACAACGTTTGATCGTGACGAAACAAATTTCATTAAACATTTATCAATATGTTCTGTCAAATTAAATACTTATTTTTATATTTTTAAAAATTAATTTTTTTATAGTTTTGTTTTGTTGTGTCATATATTTATATTTTTGCTTAATTTTATGATCGAGGATATTTTTCTCGATTCATTTAGTATCATATAATATAATGTTCCTGTGCAATTTGTCTGCTTTTAGATATAATATAATTTTTTAAATATTAAAATATAAATTTATGATCATTAATGTTTATCTAATAAATTGTTTCTTTTTCTGCAGTATAATTTTATTATTTTCTTTATTTACAAGACATTTTGATTGATAATTGATTTGACGATCAATAAAGTCGCTATATATATGTTTAGGCACCATGGAGAGTAACTTTTTTTTGTACAATTTAACAAATTTCTTCATATGTTTTGCTTTATTTTGGCCACATTGCTAGGTTACTTTAAATGCTCTCTCATGTTGCTTTACATCACTTGAAATAGCTTATATTATATTGCCACAATTTATCTCATTTTAGCTTTAATATATATTTATTTGTTATTAAAATAATAATTTGTTATTATTTATGGTTATTTACTTTGGCAATTCATAGTAATTCTAAATGAGCATAATAAGGATAAAACAAATATTGTTGGCCACATCTTGTGGAGTATTATCAAATTCCTTTATTATTTTTTACATTTTTAAATATTTAATTTGCTAAGGATTATGGTATTGTCCTTGATTTGATAACCAAAGATGATACACTTAATCTGCTTAGCTTCTTGGAATGCAATTTTTCTAAATAATTTCTCACTTTTCTTCAAATAAAAGTTTTGAATTAGTTATATTAAAATATAACTCTACACCTCATCTCATGTACACATTAGAAGTGATTGATTTTTTGATGTTACACTATTTCAATTAATATTTTTTTAGATTTAATATATATTTACTTAAACATTTAGATAATAGTTTATTATTAATTTAGCTTATTTATTTTTTTAATTCATAGTAATTCCTAACCCGATCCAAATTGAGATGAAAAAAAAATCATTAGACTCTTCTTGTTGTGTCCTATCCAATTAAATATATATTTTGTATTTTTAAAAATATTTTTTTTTTGATGATTTTCGTGTGTTTTATCAAACATTTTGATTCATACTATTATAAAGATAGAGGATATTAAATTTGATCTCTTTAGTATAAATGAATACAACTTTCTTGTATATTTAACTTATATATTTAAATATTTATGCTTAATTTTCTTATATTATATAGATTCAATTTATCTCATTTTATATTTATTGTACATTTACGTAATATTAAAAAAATATTATCATTTTTACTTATTTAGTTTTATGCTTCGTTGTAATTGCACATGAGGTCCAATCTACATATAACTAACATCATTGAATTCAATTCGAAAAGCATTGTGAAATAAAATGTACATTTTTTCATTTTTAAAATTTTATTTTGTATTATTATGGCTTTTTATGTGAAATTTCAAATCATATTTGATTTTATGTTCAACAATGTTCCAGTTGAACTCTTTAATACCTTAGAATAAAACTTTTCCTTATAATTTATCTCATTTATTTAAATTATTTTCTTTAATTTATTCATATTTTTCACAATGTTAAATCTCAACTCATGTGAGATTTATGTGTCATGCATGGGGATGTATTTAATCACTTCAACTTATCTCATTTCGATGTTAATAGATAATTATTTAATATTTAAATAATAAATTATTGCTTACATTTATTTTTTTTAATGTTTTACAATAATTCAAGACTTATTTTTATCAAGGTGAAACAAACATTACTGAACTCATCATGTAAAGCTCTATTCAATTAAAAATTCATTTCTCTTTTTAAACATTTTATTTTCTCAGGTTTTCCAAGCTTTCTGAGACATTTTAGTTTTTATCAGCTTTGATAATTGAGGACATTACACTTGATCTTCATAGTCTCTTGGAATATAATTCTTTAAAAAAATTTCTCATTTCTTCAAAGTATTTGCTCTCATTTGATTATATTACTATGTAACTATAAATCTCATCTCGTGTGATATCTCTATCACTTGATTTTTATTTTATTATATTATTTTTATTTATCTCACTTTACCTTCAATATATATTTTCTTAATACCAAAATAATAAATTTTATAACATTTATTTTTATTTGATTTTTTAATTTGTAGTAATTCCTCATGAGATGTAATTGAGATGAAGGAAGGTTGTTGAAGTCATCTTATTAGGCCATATTTAATTGAGAATTTATTTTTATATTTTACATTACTTTTTTTTTGTTTTTTATGACTTTGAGACCCTTTAAAACATATTTTTATTGATTAATTATGTAATAATCAATCATGTTACACCTAATCATGTACTTTTTCTCCAAATATCCTCTCAGGTGACCCTTATATAGCTTTGATTTGGATATATTATATAGCCTCAAGTAATCTCACTTAGGCTATAAAATATATTTTCTTAATATTAAAAAATAATTTATTAATTTTTATGCTTATTTATTTTTGTAATTCAAAGTGATTCCAAAAGAGGTCAAATCAAGAAAAAGAAAAACTCATTGAACTAATCACAATGAACTCCATCAAACTAAATATAGATTTTTCATTTTTTAAATATTCTACTTTTGTTGCTTTTGTGAGCTTTACAACACATTCTAGTTCGTACATAATTTTATGACCGAGGAAGTTACAATTGATCTCATTAATATTGTGGAATGCACTATTGCCACAAACTTTATCTCATTTCTTCAATTATTTTGCATTTTTTTGTCATATTGCTATGAAACTCCAATTCTCCTCTCATGTTTGCAAATTGTAGATTTGGCTATATTATCTTCTTTAAAATTATTTTGTTTCAACTTCATTATTCATATACTTAATGTTAATATAATAATTTGTTGTTTTTTATGATTAATTTCTCTTGTAATTCATTATAACTTTAAATAATTTTGATTGAGATAAAGCAAATGTGATTGAACTATCTTGATGAATTCTAACCAGTTAAACTTTTGATATGCTTTATGAGATATTTCAACTCATACTTGCTATGACATTTGATAATGTCACACTTAGTCTTCTAAATATTTTGGAATATAAGTTTCTCATAAAGTTTATCTCATTTTTTCTAATTTTATTTAGTTATATTGTTTTGCTTTAATTTATCTCATTTTACTTTTGAGATACATATTTACATAATATAAAATTAATAATTTATTATTTATTTTTTATTTTGTAATTTTTACTATTTCTAAACTTTGTCTGATCGACATGAAAAAAACTTCACTAGACTCATTTAATGAGCTCTATTTACTTAAGTCTAAAATTTTTTATATTATTTAATGTTTTATTTTCTATAAATTTTTGTTGGCTATACTGGATCTGCTAATTATCTTAGAATTTAATTTTCACATACAATTTATATTAGTCGTCTGAATTTTATAATTTCATTTGGTTAAATGACATTATTTTAATGTGTCTCATTTCAGTTTTAACATAAATATTTACTTAATATAAAATAATAATTTATTAGTATTTATGTTTTATATCTTTGTAATTAAAAATAATTAAACAATTAAGTCCACCTGAGATGAAATAGGCATCATTAAACTCTTCTAGACACGCTTCATCCAATGAAATATATATTTTTTAAATTTTCAAATATTTTATTTTCTAGGAATTTTGGTAGGTTTATGTGACATTCTAATTTGTACTTGATTTTAAGATTAAAAAGATATCGTCAAATGACTCTCAACATTGAATTCCATAGTTGTCACTTTGATGAAGAATAGACCGAAAAGTGATGTCATGGGAATTATAAATTCGTATAAACCATCCATTTTTTGAAAGCAAGTTGCACTTCATGATGTAAGCCAAGGAGATGCTTTCTTTGGTGTAACGTGACTTATCACCCCTTACAAAAGCTTGAAATCGTTGGCTTAGATCTCAGCCCATATTTGGAAGTGATAGTTGGCATGCTATGCTATGGCATCATATGATGGGTTGAGTGATGGTCAATTATCGATGTAGTAAAAGTATTATGTCGTCATGTGTTGTGGCATTAGCCTGTTGGAATTGATGTTGTAATGTGATAAGTAAAAGCCACTCCCAAACCCAACTAGTTGCTCTATGGTGTGGAATTATTTCCCTATGTTAGGTGATGCTACTATTGAGTTTAAACATATCAGTAAATGAGGTTACTCTTAATAATAGTAAGGAAAGTAAGGCAAACCTTGTATGGAAATTAGATGGCTGAAAGTCTAACTTGTTGTCTAGAGAAGCATCCTCACGAACAGATCAGGATCAAGTCGCCTAGAGGGGGCACTATATAGGGTGAGTGCCTTATTCAGCTAATACCCTTCATCTACAGGAGCCACTATGAACAAGTCGGGTAGTTTTGGAATTCATCCAAAATTGGGTGGTAAATTCTATCAAAGGTTAAGTAGTTTTAAGAGATGGACAGAAAAAATAGCACCATGATGGAAAAATGAAAGAACTTTGAAAATAAAGTAAAAAAAATGCCTAACATTGTTTAGAAAGAACCAGATGGGGGTTGATAGTGCACCTTAGCAAGATAAAAAATTGTTGCTAGATGGTTTGTTACATAGCTTGAAGAGTAGGCTACTTGAGCCATCACGATGATAGAAGCTCGAGTAGATGTCTCCCATGAAAAAATCATTAACATCATTAGTGACTACGCTAGCTCCATCAAGGCATGCAATCATGACACCTTGTGCAATTGGAGACACTTATAGGCTCTTCATATGCCAATCTCAACACATAGACTAGGCAGACTGGCAAGCTTATGATCAATGATGGAGCAAGCCTGAAAGGTTCAAGGAAGCTAATTGATAGGATTATGATTTGAGGTGTGAGCCATCAACTAACCTAGATTTTCTACAAAGAGTTCAAGTGCGATGATGGTTACAAAAACCTAAAAGATAATAAACTATGCTAGAGTAAGGCAAAGGCAGTGAAAAATGAACCAAAGGCCCAAAGAGATACTAAGATGCAATCATTCATCTAACTTCGTTAAGAGGGAGAAAGTTTAATGAAACCATCTAGTGGTTAGTTCAACGAAATTTATCCCACAAAGTGCTAGATACACATTAAAAGTTTTATTTGGTAAGGCCAATGATTAGGGACATCTAGGGAATATTATTCTTAGCCTTTTCTCAAACTTTAAATAAGTAAGAAGGCTCAGCTGCTTTCATTAGTTGAGCAAATGAATCTAGTCTCAAGTAGGCCACTTTTGATGAGTAGAACTGGTGATGCTAGATGAACCAAAAGTTTGATTATGGTTTCCAACTACATGTTAACTTACAGCCTACAAAGGGCATTGGTTGATTATGACAACAATATAGTCGTCGTAGAAGCTAAAATGTACTAAGAAGTATGCAACAAATCACCTGCCAAATTAACTAAAGAAAAAATATGGTTGGCACTTAAGTTTGCATCCATACCTAGCTATTTGGGTAGTGCAATAGCCCGACGAGTAAGGGAATGTAGTGATCGCTGCAAGATGTAACACACAAGCTATGTGGAGTGTTCATTGGTTCTTATCTTTGTAGTAGTCCCAAATATTCAATTGATGACTTTTATGGCTAAATAAGGGAAAGATTCCATATGAATAACACATTCACATGGATTTGTTAAACCTAAGAGAAGATGGAATCCCGTTGGAGACTATAATTTCAAACAAGCTTCAAAACGATGGAATCGCATGTTTAGTAATCTTAAGTGTGCCCCTAATGATAATTTAAAATCTAGATGGTTGAGTATAAATTGTGGCATAGTGCATAGTGCTCTATTTTAACTTGATATATATAAACCTTAATGATATAAATGGAAAAATATGTAATATAACAAAATCAAACTAATGTAAGTGTCACAAAAGTTGTGAATTATAATAACATAATAATATAACAGAATCAAATTAAAAAATTTGAAAGCATTACGTTAATTATGAAAAATTGAATTAAAAGATAGCGAGTAAATCAAGTGTAACGTCCTTGATTAACAAATCCTATAAAAATGAAAATATCTCAAAAGATGTGACAAAATGTTAGAAAATATAATATCTTAAAAAACATATGAGCATGAATGTTAAAAAAAATTTTTTTCATAAAGCATAACATCTTCGATCAATGGTGTTAATTGAAATTTATAATGAAGATTTCCAAAAGCATCAAAAACTAAAAAACTTTAAGATATAAAATTAATATTTAATTTGATAGACCTTGTTAAGAAGAGCAAAATGACTTTTCTTTTGACTTCATGAGAACTTGTTTGGAGATGCCATAAATTACCGAACTAATTGAATATCAATAATAATAAATTATTATTTTAATATTAATTAAATTTATTTTTAAATAAAAATGAGATAAATTGTAGAATATAATTTAACCAAACCAAAGAGAATTAAAGGGCACACAAGAGAAGCAAACCCTCACTAATTTAATAAAATCAAACCCAAACATTTGGAAAAAGGTGATAAATTATATAGGAAAGATACATTGCAAGTTACTAAGAAGATGAAGTGTAATATCCAAGGTCACAAAGTATGATAGAAATCAAAATGTCTCCAAAATTATGCCAAAAAAAAAAAAAGAATTAAAAAATTAACTATATAAAAATGTGTAAAAAATAATTTTTTTTTTAGTTTTCAATAAGCTAAAATGAGATAAATTGAAGTAATGCAATTTTACCATTTCAGGTAATGAAAATGTCACATGAGAGGAGATTTTGAGTATATACTATTTTAACAAAATTAAAGTGAATGATTTTAATTAATGAATTTAATAGAACTATAAAATTAAATACCTTGGTAAAAAAAGATTGAGCATAACATTCTTAAATATCAAATAAGGTAAAAAAAAAATGTCTACTCAAGAAATCCAAAACCTAGAAAATAAAAAATTTAAAAATAAAAAATAAAATATTTATCTCATATAGCTCCTTGACATGAGTCCAACAACATTTGCTTCATCTAAATCTATATTTGTTTAGAATTAGAACGAAGTATCAATGTAAATAGACATAAATAGTAATAAATTATTATTTAAATATTAAGTAAACATATCTATAAATTTGAAATAGGATAAATTGAAGGAATGTAATATAACAAAGAAAAATGTACAACTCACCTATGAGAAGATTTTTTTCATTGCAATATTGAAAAATCTTAGAAAAAAGAATAAAGAGGCACGATAATTAGTTTGGAAAGTTAAATTTCAAGATGCCAAGGTGATCAAGTATAACATCTTTATCATCAAATCAAGTACAAATAAAAATTCTTGGAAAAAATGCAAAAGCATAGAATAATATTCGATATTAAAAAAATAAATACTTAATAAGGTAGAACTCGTCAAAACCAGTCCAAAGACATTGATTTTGCCTCCATCAAAACTTGTTTGGAACTACTAAAATTAATAAATTAAATAAAAATATGTTATGATAAATTATTCATTTAAAAGGAATTAAATATATCTTAAAGTTAAATTAAAGCTCAATAAGAGAAACGCAAGAGTATCATTGTAATATAACTAGATTAAAATAAACAATTTTAAAAAATGAGATACATTACATAGAAAAGCTATATTCCAACATACTAGGGTTATCGACTCCAATGTTGTAGAGGGTTAAAATAAGACAAAAGGTTAAATATCTCGTAAAGTGTGCAAACAAGAAAATAAATATATTGAAAATTTATAAGCATGAGTTAATAAACTAAATTAATATAAATAATAAAAAATTACTTTTTTAACACTAAGAAAATAAATATTAAAGTTGAGTTAAGGTGAATTTAAATCTTGGAGAAAAATAAAACACGTGTAGTAATCACATGGGAGAAGATTTAAAGTTATATTGTAAGTGAATTAATGAGTTTGATTTTATGGGAATATTGTGTTCCAAGATACTAAAAAAAACTAGGGTTACATGCTTAGTTGCCTAAAGGTTTGTATCATAATTTATGTTAAAGAGCACCCAAATAATTAAAAATAAAGTATTTGAATAACTACAAAAATATATATATATATATTTATTTTTAAAATATTAACTTATTTGTCTTCATATTTATTCATTTATTTATAATAATTATAATTGAGGCTCTATGATGGTAAAAAGAATATTGTTGGACTCGTCTCATGAACACTATTCAATTAATATTAGTTTTTTTAAATATTAAGGTATTGTTATCAAAAGTTTGCATGTAGAACTACACATTTTGATTCATAACTAATTTCAAGTTCAAACATGTTACGCTACATCTTCTTAGTACTTTGGAATTAATCTTTTTTGTATAATTTATATTATTTCGTAGAAATGTTTTTCTTGATTTGGTTTTATTACTATGCAACTCAAACTATTGTTTTGTGTGACCTCTACATTGCTTTAACTTGATTATATTGCATTTGCTTTATTTTATGTCAATTTATTTTTAATATATATTTTCTTAACTTTAAAAAAATACTTGTTTGTTATTTATGCTTATTTGTTTTCATGATTAAGAGTAATTCCAAATGAAATCTAATCAAGATCAAACCGAAGTCAATAGAGTCATCTAAATGAGCTTGGTCAAATGAAATAATTTTCTTAACTTTTTTAAATATTTTTCCAAAGTTTTGGTGTGTTTTTAAAGACATTTCAATACACACTTGTCTTAACTATCAGGCTTGTCAATATATATCACGTTGGTATGTTGAAATGCAACTTTCTTGCATAATTTATCTTTTTTTAAAAAAATTTCACTTTGATTTGGTTATATTATTATTTACTCTCTATCTTATGTCACATCTCCTTTCACATCGCTTTCATTTGCTTATTTTACATTGCTAAATATACGTTTTTATTGCATTAATTCATATTTTCTTAATCTGAAAATAATAATTTCTTATTATTTATTCTTATTAGCTTTGTTAATTCATAGTAATTCAAAATAAGATTAGCTCAAGAAAGAAGAAATGTTGTTATACTCCTCTTAATGAGTTGTATCCAATTAAATATTTATTCTTTTGTTTTTAAATATTATTTTCTTCAATCTTTGATGTTTTACAATGTGTAATATTTGTACCTAATTTAATAATCAAGGTTGTTACACTTGATGTGATTCATCTCTTAAAATGTAGCTTCCCCATTAAATTTATCTTGTTTCTTCAACTTTTTCCCTATGAATTGTTATATTATTATGATGAGCTAGCTCTCCTCCCTTATGACTTCTAAATTGTTTTTCGTTTCTCGAGCGATGATGTTACACATATTCTCCATGTAATCTTCGAACACAAATTCTTAGTGAATTTAAACGCATTCCCTAAATTATTTTACATCCATTTGATTATATCAATATGGAAATATAAGACTTTCACTCAGATGACCTTTAAATCACCTTGATTTAATAAGAAAATTTTGTTTTAGCTTATTTTATTTTAGCTTTAATATGTGGTTGCTTAATATTAAACTAATTTAATAATAATTATAATTACTTACTTTTGTGTTCAGTAGTAAGTCTAATTGAGGTTTGATCTAAAAAAAATAAACATTATTTATTCTTCTAAAAGAGTTATATCCAACAAAATTATTATTTTTATATTTTTTTAATTTTTTTTAGGATTTTGGTTCAATTTAGATAACAGTTTGATTTTTACCTTATTTTGGTGCCAATGTTTTGTATAATTTGTCTCTTCTGTTTAAATGTTTCAATTTTTTAGTTATAAAACTATGACACAATAAATCTCCCCTTTAGTGATCACTATATAACTTTGATTTATTTGCATTACACATTTCAGTTTATCTCATTTTAGCTTTACCATATATTTATTTCAAATTAAAAGTAATATTTTTTTGTTATTTGACCACATTTTTTTAGCAATTCATAGTAATTTCAAATATGGTCTGACTGAGACGAAAGAAATGTATTACCACGATAACAAAATTTCGCAATCGCGTGAACTAAATATCTTTTAAATTTGCTCACATTACATTTGTTCAGTTTATCAAATTTTAGCTTTAAAAAATATTTACTTCAAATTAAAAAAATTATTAATGTTTATTTCCATTTGTAATTCATAATAATTCCAAATGATGATTGATCGTGGCAAATAAAATCTTTTCGGACTCATCATGACAAGTTCTATCAAACTAAATAATTTGTTTTTATATTTATAAATATTAACTTTTCTATAGATTTCCATTATTCACGAGACATTTTTATTCACACCTAATTGGTACTAAAGAAATCAACACTTTATCAGCTTAGTATCATGTAATGCATCTTTCTCATTCAATTTATCTCATTTTTACAAAATTTTGGTTTGATTTCCATATATTATATATAATTTTAAATCTATTATTGTCTAACATTTACATTGCATTCATTTGGTTATGCCATATTGTTTCAATTTTTCTTATTTTTGCTTTAAAATGTATTTTCAAAACAATCAATTAATAATTTATTATATTTTAAGCTTATTTATTTTGCTAATTTGTTCCAATTATGTACGAGGTAAGATTTGGGAGAAACAAATGCCATTATACCATTCTAAAAAAGAACAATCTAATTTCATATTTACTTCCATATTTTGTTTTCGTATTTTACGTGTGACATCTTTAGTTTCATGGAATATAACATTTTCATAAAATTTACTCTATTACTTCAAAATTTTTATTTTTGTTTTTTAATATTTTTATTTAACTCTAAATCTTCTCTCATGTGACCTTTGCATCACTTTGGTTTTATTATATTAAATAATTTCAATTTATTCATTTTTATACTTAATAAATATTTTATTATTATAAAATAAATTATATTTAATTAGTTATTTAAAAAAATTATTGTTTATATACTTTCCCCAAATATTTCTCTTTGAGTTTTTTAAATAACTATGTAACAACAAATCATTACTTGTGCGACCAATTACAATACTTTCATTTTGTAATATAACATTTCATCATTTTATAGCATTTCCAAATGAGGTCTCATTTGGATGACAAAAATACAATTTAACTTATCGATAAGTCCTTTATCCAATAAATAATTAATTTTTTTATGTCCTTAAATTTTTTAGATTCATGGACTTTAACATGCTTAATGAGCCATTTCAATTGGTACTTTATTTTTTTATATTATAATGTAACTCTAAATATCCCTTTCTGTCACCCATACATCACTTCAATTTTATTTAAATGCATATCTTTAATTTATCTAAACTCAAGTCTAATATTATTTTTTCTTAAACTTAGAGTAAAAACATATTACTATGTATGCTTATTTGCTTCGATATATTGCAGCAATCCAAAGCAATGACGAATTGAGATGCAACAAATTGATATCGACGAGCTTTATAAAATTAAATATTATTGAAGTCATCTTGATGAAAACTATCAAGTTAAATATTATTAAATTATTAAACCTTTTTCAGGTATATTGTATTCTTTACTAGTTAATTTGATAGGTACCTAATTTGATAATGATTGCTATTATGCTCAATTTATTTTGTATCATATAAAGTTGTTTTCAAGTGAAATTTAACTCATTTTTCCACACATTTTCTTTGAAATTGTTATATTGCTATGTAGCTCAGAATCTTTATTGATGAGATTTTTATATTATTTTGATTTTATTATACTACATTACTTTAATTTATCAAATATTTTAAAAAACATTTTTTTATTAACAATAAAATAACAACTTATTATTATTTTTTCTTATTATTTTGTAATTTAAAGTAATTCAAAATAAGCTCCCTGTGAGACTAAATAAATGTTAATGGACTTATCTTAATGAGATTTATCCAACTAAATATTTATTTTAATAAATTCAAATCTTTTACCATTTGTAGTTTTGGGAAGTGTTTCAAGACCTTTCAATTTGCAAATGATTTGTTAATTAATGATGTTATAATCAATGACTTTTTTATCTTTTTATGTAAATTTCTGTTATACCCGGTAAAATATTATAGGTTTAATCTTCAATAATTTAATTGTGGCTTAGATGATTTCAGATCGACTGTAGGATGAGCCAGGAGCTCAATTGGAGGCTATTGGAATTTCTGAAATTTTCTGGGGATTTTTCGAAGCACCGAGGAATTTTTAAGTAATTTTCCCTGTTTAATTGGATTTTTGGAAATTCGAAAATCTATTTAAATCGGTCCATTAAACCGGAAATTGGTTTTTACCGCGCATGAACCGGACCGGAGCGGTTCAGCGATGGCGGGGGCGGTTCGCCGAGTGCGTTTGCGCGTGCGTTTGGATAAGCCGCGGATAAGCGGATCGGACGGACGAGATCAGCGGTGGAGACTAACCGGTTGATCGGGGTTAAGCGGCGTTATTAGAAGGTCAACCGGCACTTAATGGGTTCTTAACGCGTTAATACCGGTTTAAAGCGGGGTATTTAACCCGAACTGTTCGACTGTTAGGGTTAGGGTTTCGAACGGCCGGAGACGAAGCTTTCGCGGCGAACGGCGATATTTTCCGGCAGCCTTTCAAGGGGCTTTTTGTACCTGGAGGTTCGCGGGACCGAGGAGAATCGATTGGTACCGGTTTCGTTCGGCGAGGAGCAGCGGTTGGTCGCGTGCGAGCTTCACCGTCGCCGGAGAAGAAAGGTAGGAAATTTCAGTTTAAATTAGTTAAATTGGCAAATTAAAAATATGGATTATTTTGCAATTAGCTACCGGAGCATGCGAATTGTGGTTTTTTTGAAATTTATTAATGCAAATTATTGATTTTAGCATTTTAGGGTTTTCGGAAAAATTACACCCGCCGAATTTGGAAATTTTACAGAGCAATTGTTGATTCGATTATGTGCTTAATCATGTTAAGATAGTATCAATTGCTGAAATTTGTTTAATTTTATAGAATTGTTAAAATAAGGATTGGATGAAACTTCGGCGGAAATTTTTATTTGAATCTTAGAAATTAGTGACATTATTGACAAATTAGGATAGTACGAACATCGGATTTTACTTCTCTTTGATCTCGGTCGCCGGAAATCGACGGGGAAAACGAAATTTTCAGGAGGAATCGTCGGCTAGGGTTTCGCGGGCGCCGGGCGGAGGAAGGAGATGGATTAGATTAATTTCGGTTTAGTTAATTAAGTAATTGTAATTATTCAATATTTATTAATAATTAAATGCTAAACGTCGGCTGGAAATTGGATTAAATATTCGGCCGGTGGGTCCTCGATTCAGCGGGATTCGGGCAAACGAACGGGCGGAGGAAAAGATTTAATTCGGAAATTAATCCGAATTTTCGGGAAATATATGGAATTTAAAATTTAGTTTCGGAAATTAATCCGAATTTTTGGAAAAAGGATATATGTGGAATTTAAATTTTATTCGAAAATTTATTCCGAATTTCGGAAAATGGATAAAGGGCGGAAATTGATTTTGGAATTTAAAAAGTTCCTGAAGTGAGAAAAAGGTGATTTTAGGAAATCACATAGCCATGTTAAAATTTACTGTTGGAAATTATCCATAAATTCAGTGTAGCTAGATTAGTTGGAAGGAAGTGTGACATTTGGGTAAGTGCTACCAGAATAGTCAGAATTTTGGTACAGTTTGTGTTGCTTGGATGGCAATGGCATGGTTTGAGTCAGTTTACTCAGTGTTGGCATATTTCACGGATTGGCATATTGGACCGGACTACTATAGACCCTATATGATGTTTTAGGATAGTTGTGGTAGGTAACTGTGCGGTTCAGACTTAGCTTCCACAGTGTACATGTGACTGGTAGGCGCCATGCGTGTTTCGAGTGGGCGAATCCCACTGGCATGCTACCTGGAACCCCAGGCTAGGTTGTGATGCGTGTTTCGAGTGGGCGAATCCCACTGGCATGCTTTGCCTAGGCGCCATGCGTGTTTCGAGTGGGCGAATCCCACTGGCATGCTATATAGACGCTGAGGTGTCGGGTGCTAGGCGTTATGATGCGTGTTTCGAGATGGGCAATCCCACTGGCATGCTTTGCCTAAGCACCGTGCATGTTTCGAGATGGGCGATCCCACTGGCATGCTACCTGGAAGCCCAGAGGAGAGCTACTCTGGTGTGACTGGGGTGACTGTGGTTGGTCGGAGTCTGGGACTGAGAGTGCCTTTCCATCCTACATTGTTATGCTGTATTCCTATACTCTTGCTATTATCCTTCTCTTGCATGTGAGTTTTTACTAGCTGTCTTTCCTACTGGGCGTAGCTCATTCCTTTTTTATCTATATTTTTCCAGTGGCTCGGCAGACTTGACGCCACCCAGCTTTAGGTGGGATCGTGATCAGTAGGCTAGTGGAGGAGATCTGATCTGTGATTTTCTGAGACATTCTGGTTAGTTGATTGTTGCTATTGGATGTATTCAGTGAGACTGTTATTCTTATGTCTTGTATTATGTGAGGGTGATTCTGACTTATGTATCTAGTTGAATGATATTGTATTGTTGGACTTGGATCTTATTCTTGTGATGTGATGTAGTTTCCATTCACTGTTTTACTTTATTATCTTAGTGGTATAGTGTGTGGAGTGCCATATTTTATCTGAGGATGTTATGTATTTTATTTTTGATGGTGAGGTCATTAAATGACTATGGAACTTAACCGTGGGGGTTCAGACTTCTATTAGACCGGTTCTCCTACTGGTATGGGTTAGGAGTATTGGGTCTAGTAGGAGTAACATTGCGCGAGTTCATCAGTTAATTCAGGAGTCATGAACCTGATTTGACGATGTACCCGGGAGATGGGATCCACATTGTTAAGGAAAGTAGGTGTGTAATGATGTGTTATATCCTATGTTTTTCGTAGGTTACTCAGGTTGGTATGGGACGATCTGAGCTGTCTATATGTAAAAAAAAAAAAATATATGCCAAAAATCAGCCTAGGAAAAAATGGGGTGTAACAATTTCTCATAGACTTTGCCTTATTTCTTGTAATTTTTTTTCTTTCATTTACCTATATTTCTATGAAGCTCTAATTCACCTATAACTTTTACATTGCTTTAATTTAGATAGATTGCATTATTTCAAATCATTCCATTTTAGCTTTAACATATAATAACATACTATTGAAATGATATTTAATTAGTATTTATACTTTTTACTTTTTAAATTAATTATTATTACAAGAGTGGTGTTTTTGACATGCAACAAATGTTGGTGGGCTCATGTCAAGGAGCCATAGGATTTCATATTTTCTTTCTAAAAAAGTGTATCATTACTATTTAAATATAATGGATATTACACGTGATCTCCTTATTATCTTGGAAACCAATACCCTTATCAAATTTACCTCATTTTTAGAAATATTTTTCTTTGATTTAATAATATTTCTATGAAACTCTAATTATCTTCTATTGTAACCAATACATCTCATTAATTTTGTAATATTATAGTGTTTTCATTTATTTTATTATAGTCATGAAATATATTTAAAAATTATTAAAAATAATAAATTATCATTATTTATGCCAATTTACATTTGTAATTCATAGAAATTCCAAGGTCTAATGGATGCACAAAAAGTGTCAATGTACTAGTCTGAAAGAGCTTTATTAAATTAAATGTTAATTTCTTTAGATATTTAGTTTCCTATAATTTTTGCATTCTTAAGATTTATTTTGGCTCATGCATGATTTAATATTCAAGAATGTTAAATGTAGTCTCTTTAATATCATGGAAGGAATCTTTTTCTGTAAAACTTATCTCTTTTATTTAATTTTTCCACCTTTCATATGTTAACTTATATCCGTATAAATTGGTTATATTTCATTAATTCAATTTATCTCATTTTCTCATAATATTTATTTTTATTTTATAAAAATAATAATTTATTTTTGCATATTCTTATTTATTTATTGATTTGTGAAACGATCAAATGTGTTGTAATATTGATGAAAAACTCTTGTTGGGTTTATCTCGACATGTTTCATAAAAAAATAATCAATTTTATATTTTTAATTGTATAAATTGTTTGCCAAACTTCACAAAATATTTTGAATCATAACTAACTGGATGTTAGAGGATGCTACACTCAAGTTTTTAAGTATAATGTAATGCAAGTTTCTAATATAATTTTTCTCATTTCTTCAATTTTTTCATCCTTGATCACCTTAATATGTTCAGTGCAACATTCTTATATTATTCATCACAATTGCTGAAATGTTTCTTTTAGATTTGGCAATGCTTTTATTAAATGCTAATTCTGCACATATTTGACCTTTACATTGCATTGATTTTGTTATATTATGTTGCTATAGTTTATCTCATATAGACTTAATTATATTTGCTTACTTCACATAAAAATAATAATTAGTTATTATTTCCTTTTGTTTATTTTGGTAATTCATAAAAATTCCAAATGAGACACAATTGGGATGAAAAAAATTTTGTTGGAGTTCTCCTGATTAGCTTTATCTATTTAAATTTTTATTTTTTTGTATTATTTAATATTTTATTTTTTATAGTTTTGTAATGCTTTTGTAATTACTTTGATTCTTACCATTCTCTATGATTGATGATCTTAGAATAAATCTCATTAGTATTTTAAAGTGAAACTGTCCCAAATAATATTGCCTTTTTATAATGTTTCTATTTTAAGGCCTTTATATCAATTTGAACTTATTTATTTACATTACATTGATTTGTCTCATTTTAGAAATACTAAATATATGCATCATTTAAATTTTTGTTTAATATATATTTGTTTAGAGTTAAGAAATATTTTATTCTTATTTTTTTGGGTTTACTTTGGTAGATAATAGTAATTCCAAATGAGGTCTATTCAAAACGAAACAAACATTGTTTTACTCATCTTAACAAATTGTATCCAATTAAATATTAATTTTTATGTTTCTTTGAATTTTATTTTTAAAGATTTTTTAATTCATTTTGAGACATTTTAATTTCTAATTGATTTAAAAAGTGAGGTTATTACACACAATAGCATTACTATCTTGGAAGATAACTTTATCACATAATTTAGTTGTTTCCTCAACTATTTTTTCTTAATTCTATTATATTACTATGAAACTCTAATTCTCTTTACGAGTGATCTTTGGATCGAGTTAATTTAGGTTTATTAAATTTCTTGAATTTATCAAATTTTAGTTTAATACATTTTTACTTAATGTTGAAGTCAACATTTATTATTTTTTATGCTTATTTATTTTGGAAATTTGCAAAACGTTATGAAATTTATTCAAATGGAGATGAAAATAATGATGCACTCATCTTAACAAGCTTTATCAAACTAAATTATCTTTTTTATATTTTTACATATTTGAGTCTTAAGGTTTGGCACACTTTGTTAGGTTTTTTTATTCATGCAAAATTTGTTGATAAAGGATGTTCCCCTTAGAATCTTAGAATACAACTTTCTTATATAATTGTTCTTTTTTTCAAAGTTTTAATTTTGAATTTATTTTATTACTCTAAAACTCTAAATACCCTCTAGTGTGACTTTAAATTGTTTTGATTTTTTCATATTATGTTGCTTTAATTTATTCTCTTTTAGCTTTTAGCTTAGTATTACAATAATATTTTATTACTCTTTCTCATTTCACTTAGTAATTCTTGGTAATTTCAATGGAAGGTACTTTGTGATGAGACAAACAACTTTGAATTCTTCTCAATAAGCATAATCCCATTAAATGTTGCTTTTTAAAAGTATTCTTTTCTAAAGTTTGTGCGTGATTTTAATGGCATTTCAAATTTTCCTATATTTTATTATCAAGGAAATTTCACTAGAAGTTTTTAATATCTTTGAACTTATGTTTCTTGTAAAATTTATATCATTTCTTCGAAATCTTTGCTTAATTTTGTCATATTGTTATGAAATAGTAGTCGTAGTCATAAGTTACCATTCGAACGAATTAATTTTGTCACTTTAGGATCGTGTAAATTATCCTACCTTAACTTTAATCTATATTTTTTTATGATGAAAAAAAATATTATTATTTCATTTTTGGTAATTGTAAGTAATTTTAAATGTTGTGTGAGAATGACAAAACAAGTGTCATTCGACTCAGCTTAAAAACCACAATCCATTTAAATGTTCTTTTTAATTATTTTAAATTTTTTTATTTTCTATGTTTTTGGCATGTTTGACATGATATTTTTATTTATATTTTGTCACTTTAATCTATATTTGATTCAATCCATTTGT
Organism: Vanilla planifolia; assembly: GCA_023846275.1. Classification (NCBI taxonomy): domain Eukaryota; kingdom Viridiplantae; phylum Streptophyta; class Magnoliopsida; order Asparagales; family Orchidaceae; genus Vanilla; species Vanilla planifolia. Next base: position 1,147,700 of record JAIUJO010000074.1, read on the forward strand.
CTCATTTATTAAGCTTTTTCTATTAGATTTGATTATGTTACAATAAAACTATAATTCTCCAATCATCTAACATTTTGATCAAGTTTATTTATGTTTTAATATTTTGGTAATTTATAAAAATTCCAAATGAGTCCCAATAAAAAAAAAATAAACAATATTAATTGCGTCCTAAATGGCTCAATCAAATATCATATTAATTTAATAGTTTTAAATATTATATTTTCTAATATTTTACCATTTTTTATGTGTCATTTTAAGTCACACAAAATTTGATGATTAGAGATGTTACTGTGAATCTCCTTAGTGTCTTCTAATGTAATTTTGATATACAATTTTTCTAATTTCTTAAATTTTTCATTTTGATTTTTTGATATTATTGTGTAACACTTAATCTCATATCATGAGACCTTTACATAAATTTAATTTTGTTATACATTAATTTAGTTTATTTCATTTTTTATTTAACATATATTTGATTTATTTTGAAAAAAGCATTTGTTATTGTTTATGTTTGTTTATATTTACAATTTTTTTGAATTCTAAATGAGGTCTAATGAGATGAGACAAAACAGTGACACTTGGTTCAATAATTTTTATTTAATTAAATATTCTATTTTTCATTTTTTGATATTATATTTTCTCTCATTTTTGACATTTTTACAAGTTATTCTTATTTGTAAGTAACTTAATGATGCAAGATGTTACATATGATGTCCATAGTATCTCAAAAAGTAACTTTCCCATATACTTTATCACATTTTCCAAAAATTTTGCTTTGGTTTGGACATACTGTTATGACTATTTAATCATCATTAAATTTGATAGTTATAATAATTTCATTTGGTTATATTATTTTACTTTAATTTATCTTATTTTTGTATTAAATATTTTTATTTAATATTGAAAATATTAATTTAATTTATTTCTAATTATTTACTTTAATAATTCATAGAAATTCCAATTGAGAGTTAATGGGGGAAGAAATGTAATTCGATAGATCTTATGAACTCTATACAATTAAGTATTCTTCTTTGTATTTTAAAATATTTTATTTTCTTTGGTTTTGGTATACTTTATGAGCTTTTTTATTTGTAATTGAGTTGAAAATCAATGATAAACTTTTTCTCCATAGTATCATCTAATGTAATTTTATTGTAAAATTTTTCTTAAATTTAAGTTTTTCTCCATAATTTTGTTATATTATATAACCTCTAAATCCTTGCTCAAATGACTAACGTATCACTTTGATTTATTTGTAGTACATTGCTTCAATTTGTCTTAAATTTACTCTAATATTTATTAGATTAATTTTAAAAGAATAATTTATCATAATTTATGCTTATTTACTTTTATTATTTGTCACAATTTAAACAAAGATCAAATCAAGCTGAAAGGAACATCATTGGACTCATCACAATGGGCTTTATCGTAATTAATACTCATTTACATATTTCTTAATATTTTATTCATAACATATTCAACAATCGACGATGTTACCAGTAATCTCCATAGTTCTTAGAATCTAACTTTCCTTTTCAAATTATCACTTTTCTACAAATTCATATCATTGATTTTATTATGTTAATATTAAATTATAATTCTCCCCTTATGAGACCCTTAACATCGATTTTTCCAAATTTCATTGCTTCAATTTTTTTAATTTGAATTTTAATATATTTTTTCTTGATATAAAAATAATAATATTATTAGTATTTTTGTATTTTTTTACTTTAGTAAATCTAAGTTCTTTTGAAAGTGGTCTGATTTAGATAAAACAATCAATGTCGGGCTATCCTCAATGAACTCAATTCAATTAAATATTCTTTTTCATTATTTTAAATATTTCATTATCTAGGGTATTAGCATGTCTTTTATGACATTTTGATTTGTACCTTAATTAACAATTTAGGATGTTGTACTAAATCTTGTTAGTGTCGTGGAATACAACTCTCTCATGTAATTTATCTTTCTTCTACAAATGGTTTTTTATTTGGGTGAGTTACTATGAAACTTAATTTGTGAACTTGACCTTTACATTACATTAATTTAGTTGTATTACTTTGCTTCAATTTATCTCTTACCAACATTATTAAGCTTCTTGCATTATATAAAAAAGGGAATTTTAAATTATTTCTACTTATATACTTTGGTAAATAAGGGTAATTCCAAATGTGGCTAGATTAAGAAAAAACAAAGGTTATTAGAGTCATCTTGATAAGCTGTACCTAACTAAATTTTTATTTTTATATTAATAATTTTTTAATTTTGTATGTTTTTGTCATTCTTTAGAATTCATTTTATTCATACCTAAATTGACATTGTAAGATATTATGCTCAATTACCTTAGCATCTTGGAGTGCCACTTTTTTATATAATTTATTTTATTTCTTCAATTTTATCACTTTTATCATTTTATATTACTATATAACTCTGAATCCCCTCACTTGAGTCATCACCATCGCTTTGATTTCGTGATATTACTTTACATCAATTTATCTCATTTGAATTTCGATATATATTTTCTTGATTTTAACATAATAATTTATTATTTATTTGGAAATTTTTCATAATTAAAAAAAGGGTTTGATGGAGAAGAGAAAAACATTGTTGGACACGTGGTAAATATTAATTTTTATATTTCTAAATATTTTATTTTTAAAATTGAAAGTAACAATTTAATATTATTTATGCTCATTTACTTTGGTGATTTAAGGCAATTCCAAACATTGTTTTATGAAGGAAAACAATATCAATGGATTAATCTTAATGAGCTTTATAAATTTAATTATTCACTTTAATATTTTTAAATGTTTTTTACTAAGATTTTAATATATTTTACAGGTTATTTTAATTTTTACAAGATTTGACCATCGAGGATGTTACACTTTAACAACTAATTATCATTTAACGAAACTTGCCAAAACAATGTATCTCCTCTATTAAATTTTTCTCATTCAATTTCTATAATATTATAATGTGACTATAAGACTTTTATATTAGCACCTTTATAACTCTATCATTTTTTTGTATTACACTAGTTTAATTTATCTTCTTTTAGCATTAATATGTATTTTCTTGATTTTAAAATATTAATTTATTTTTTTATCCCTATTTATATTTTAATTAGTAGTTATTGCAATTGATGACTAGTAAAGACATAACAAACAATGTTAGAAAAATCTTAATGTGGTTTATTGCATTAAATAATCATTTTTCTTTTTTTTAGAAATTTTATTTTCTTAAATTTTGGCATATTTTAAGTGACAATTTTACTCATACCTTATTCAATGATCTAGGATGGTACACTAAATCAACTTAAGAACATTTTTTTGCATCTTTCCTTTATAAGTAAATTCACTTATTCAAATGTTCAAAATTGATTTGGTCATATTATTATCAGGAAAATATTTTTTCTTAGATAAATTAATTTCTATATTTTTTAAAATAATTTTTCGTAGATAAATTCATCATTCATGAGGCATTTTTCTTCTAAGAAAATTATATGATTGAGGATGCTAAACATGATCTCCAAAAAATCATGGAATTCAATTTTCCTGTATGTTTTGTATGATTTGTTTAATTGTTTTACATAGATATCTTCGTGTCACTTTGTAACTCTATAGGTCATGTCATGTGAGATTTATATTACTTTAATTTGGTTATGTAACTACACATCAATTTAACTCTTTTTTAGGGATTTTACACATTTTATGCAGTACTTTGATGACGGTCGAGGATATTACAATTAAAATCTTTACTACCTTCAAACGTAACTTTCTCCTATATATTATATCATTCGTGTAAAAGTTTCTCTTGGCTTTTTGTGTGTTACTATGAAACTCTAATACTCTATTTGTGTGACATTTATATCACATTTATTTTTTTATATTACATTCTTTAATTTATGTTAAATTGTCTTAATGTTATTTTTACATGATACAATAGTAATAACTTATTATTATTTATTATAATTTACTTTTATCATTTGTAATAATTTCAATCGAGTTCCATTGAGACCAAACGCATGTCATTTGACTCTTCTCCACTAACGAATTGAAAATATACTATTACATTTTTAAATTTTGTCTCCTAAGGTTTTGATGCTCTTTATGTGGAATTTATATTTGCAGATGATGTGATTGTCGAGAATATTATAATCACACACATTAGTACTTTAAAATGAAACTTTCCTTTAGAATTTAACTCCTTTTTTCAAATGTTTTTCTTTGAATTGTTTGCATTACTTAGTAACTTGAAATCCTCTCGTGTATGAACTTTACATTGCTTTTATTTTGTTATATTATATTACTTTAATTTACCTTATTTTAGCTCTAACATGTATTTACAAAATATTAAAAAAGTAGATTGTTATTATTTATGTTCATCTACTGTGGTAATTCACATTAAATCAAAACAAAGTTGGATCTAGCAAGAACAAGTCTTCATACTCATCTCGATGAGCTTTATCTAATTTTGTGTACATTTTGTATTTTTTAATGTTTAATTATTTACTATGTTGTCATGCCTTACTAGACTTTTCAATTTTTAAAAGATTTAACAATCAAGATATTACACTAGATCTCCTTACGATCTTCCAATGCAACATTTCATTGTAGTATTACTCATTTTTTATTTTTTTTTGGCTTTTTTTTGCTTTTATTAATATAAAAGACAAATTTTCCTTGCATGTCACCTTCACATCTCTTTTATTTGGTTAAATTATACTACTTAAATTTATCAATTTTTTGTTTTGATATAATTTACTTCATATTTAAAAAATAAATTATTGTCATTTAAACTTATTATTATTATTTCTTGTTATTCCTAATGAAGTTTGATAGAGACTAATCAAAGGTTGCAAACTTATCTCATCGAGCACTATTTATTTAAATATGTATTTATATTTTTTAAATATTTTATTTCTAGTGAATTAGCCTATTTTTTTAGACATTTCGATTTGTAGTTGATTAAATGTTCGGGAAAGTTACTTTCAAAACCAATAGCATCTTTGAACACAGCGTTTTTTCATAATTTATCTTATTTTTTTGAAATTAAACACTCTCATTTGCTTATACTCATTGCTAACTCTACCTATCTTCTAGTGCAATGATTAAAAGTGATTTATTGATGTGTATTACATTGCTTTAATTTTTGTAATTTTTATTTTAATATATACTCACCTAATAATAAAATAATAATTTATCATTATTAATGCTTATTTAATTTTGTAATTGATAGAAATTCTAAAAAAAATGTGATTAAAGCAAAACAAATGTCATTATACTCACTAAATAAACTCTATCCAATTAAGTTTTCTTTCTTATGTGATAAAAAAATTATTTTCTAGGTTTTGGCACACTTATAACAAATTCAACATTGATATTTTTTTACCTTTATTTATGCTTAATTTTTTTTTGTAATTTACAATAATTCCGAAAGAGTTTCTATTGAGAAACAATTTGCATTGAACTTATCTCAATTAGCTATATCCAATTAAATATTTATTTTTTATATTTATTAAATATTATTATTTTTAGGTGTTTTTATATGCTTTGTGAATAATTTTGATGCATGCAAGATTTGATGATCGATGATATCACAAAAGATGTCCTAAGGAACTTGGAATAAAAATTTACCACCTAATTTATCTAATTTTAATAAAAACTATAATTTTCATTTAATTATAGTGTAGCGAAACTAAGATTCTTCGCTTTGGTGACTTTTGAACCACTTTGATTTGGTGATACTAACTAAATTTAATTTATTATTCTTTACGTTTGTTTATCTTTATAATTAGAAGTAGCTCAAAATGAGCTCAAATCAAGACAAAAAAATTTTATTTGACTCATCTTGATATGCTTATCTAATTAAGAGCACTTTTCTATATTTTTTTATATATTACTTTCTAGCCATTTGAGATGTTTTATGAGATATTTCAATTCATATCCAGTTTGATGATCGAAAATGTTACACTTGATCATTTTAGCATCTTAGAATGCAACTATCTAATACATGTTATCTCAATTTTTTAATATTTTCTATGTTGATACAATTATATTACTATGTAACTATAAATCTGAACTCATGTGACTTATACAAAAACTTGATTTGGTTATATTAGATTTCTTCAATTTATATAATTTCAATTTATATATTTACATATCTAATAATAAAATAATATTTATATTATTTTTTTTTACCAATTTATATTTTTAATTTGTAGTAACTCTAAATGATTTTTGATTGAGATGAAAAAAATAATTCCAATCATCTAGATGACCTCTAACTAATTAAGTATTCATTTTCTTAATTTGGAGTGCAATATTTGATTTGTGTTTTTGCTCTCTTTGTGGGATACTTTTGTTTGACTCTTATTTAATGTCCAAATAAGTCATAGTATAACATCTTAAAATTTTGCATTGCTAATTATTCATATAAAATATCAATTTCTATCTAAGATTTTAGTTTTATTAGGTTATGTTACTATGTAACTCTAACTTTAGTGCTACCTTTGCATTGCCAAGATTTTTTTAATAACATATTACATTAATTTATGTCCTTTCTGCTACGAAGGAATATTTAATTACATTTTTAACAATAATTTATCATTATTTATGTTTATTCACTTTTTTGTAATTCAAAGTAATTGTTTCTTAGGTCTCATAAAAAGGAAACAAAAGTCATCACTCTCATCTTTATAAAATCTATCTAATTAAAAAATTTCTTTTTTAATATTCTTTTTTCCAAGTATTTTAGAAAGTTTTATAAGATTTTTGATTCATACCTACTTTGATGATCAAGAATGCTGCCTTCAAACATCTTAATATCTTAGAATATAGATATCTCATATAATTTACCATTTCTTCAAACTTTTTGCTTTAGTTTGCTTATATTATGAAGATACTCAAATTGTCTTCTCATGTCACATTTACATTGCTTTTATTTGATTAAATTATATTATTTCAATTTATCTCACTATAATTTTATTATATTTTTTTAATTTTTGAATAATAATTTATTACTTTTTTAAGTTTGTTTACTTTTGTAATTCGAAGTTGCTTAAAATGATGTTTGATCAAGAAAAAAAATTTCATTGGAGACATTCAATATACAATTCTATATTTTTCAAATAATTTAATTTCAATTCATACCCTCTTTAATAATCAAAGATGTTATAGTCAATCTCCTCATTGTCTTGGAATATAGCTTTCTAGCATGAGCTATATCATTTCCTCGAATATTTCTTTTTAATTTTGTTATATTACTTTATTAATCTAACTCTCCTATGATGTGAAAATTAAAGAAATTTGACTTTGATATATATATATATATATATATATATATATATATATATATATATATTAGTTTAATTTATCTCATTTTAATATTCATATGTAATTACTTAATATCAAACTTGTAATTTTTTATGCTTATTTAATTTTTTAATTCATAATAATTCAGAAATAAGCTTGATCAAGATAAAAAAAAAATATTGCTCTACTCATCTTAATGAACTCTACGAAATTAAATGTTTTTTTTATCTAACCATCCAGGATTTTATACCTAATCTCCTTCGTACATGGAGTTAACTTTGCAATAAAATTTATTTCATTAATTTTTTTCATTAATTTGATTATGTTACTACAAAACTTTAATTTTCATTCTCATGTATGCATTAACTTAATTTTGTATATTATATTGTTTTATTTTATCAGATTTTTAATTTAATATATATTCACTGAATGTTAATATTAAAATTTATGTTTATTTATGCTTATCTACTTTGGTAACTTGCAGTAATTCCAAATGTGGTTCGATTGTGACAAAACAAAAGATTTCGAGTTGGCTTATCAAGTTATATTCAATTAAATATTTATTTTTATATTTTAAAATTATTTTTTTCTAAGGTTTTAACATCTTTAATGAGATAATTCTAATTATACCTAATATAAGGATCAATGATGTTATAGTTAATCTTCATATTATCTTTCATTATAGCTTTACCATATAATTTATATCATTGCTTGAAGTGTTAGGCCTTGTTTTGGTTATATTACTATATAATTTTTATCAACACTCATGTGACCTTTACATGTCTTTGTTTTGGTTATATTATGTTATTTCTATTTAACAAAATATTAAAATAATATTATTATTTATGATAATTTATTTTGATAATTAAGAGTAACTCCAAACTAGGTCCAATCAAAAGAAATAGTTGTCACTAGTCTCATGTAAATATTCTTTATCTAACTAAATATTCATTTTTCTATGTATTTAAATATTTTTTTTTGTTAATATTTACAATATTTTATGAGACATTTATTCATACATAATTTTATGATTTAGGATGTTATGCCAGATCCCTTGGTGTCTTTGAACGCAATATTTTTGTGTGATTTATCAAATTTCTTCAAATGCTTTGCTTCAATTTTATTACATTACTATGTTACATTAAATCTTATCTTGAGTGAGCTTTAGATGACTTTGATTTTACTATATTACAATGCTTTAATTGTCTCATTTTAGCTTAAATATATATATGTACTTATTATTAAATTAAAAATTATTTAACATTTATGCATTTTAAATTTGGTAATTTGTATAAATTTTCATATGTGGTTCAATAAAGATGAGATAAACATTATTGGTTTAAACTTGATGTCCCCTATCCAATAAAATATTCTTTTTATAGTTTTAAATTTTTTACTTTCTTTTGTCTTGGCATACTTTAAGAGCTATTTTGAATCATACTAGATTTGATAATCAAGGATACTGCACTAAATCACTTAAGTATCTTGTAATTGTTATTTCTAGTAGAATTTCTAAAATTTTTTAAAATATTTTTGGATTGATTTGGTTAAATTGCTATCTAACATTAAATCACCTCATGCATGGCTTTTGCATGTCTCTCATTTTGCTATATCATACTTCTTTAAGTTATGTCATTTCAGTTTCAAGATATGTTTATGTAATTTTAAAATAATAAATAATTTTTATTTATTCATATTTACTTTATTTATTAGAATCATCTTGATGAGCTCTATGTAATTAAGTATTCATTTTTTTTTAAAAATAGGTTTTATAAAATTTTTGCATGCTTTATGGTAGCATTCATATCATGCCTTATTTGACCATCAAACATGTTTCACTAAATCTTAGTATTTTTTGGTGGAAGTCTCAATGCAATTTATTTCATTTTAGAAAGCCATTGTTTTTCTTCAATTTATCTTATTTCTCTATTCAGGTAACCAACCCACTTCATACCCTAGGGGAATTGACTCATCCCATATTATGCTATCATCTTCAGCATGAGAAGTAATTCACTACAATGACAATTGGGCGAGCCAACAAGTTCTAATTTGATCTCATAATTTTCATAAACTATGTGAGAGCAAACACATCCTAGTAGTGATTGGGAGAATGCACGCACACAAATTTCAACATCATTTTAACAAACAATAGAATCAGTCATCCTAATACTTACTAAGGAAACTAACTCACCTTAGTCATAACAAATCTCACCATTATAACAAATATTTGGATGAGGACATGATTTGATAAATATGTTATGTCATTAATAATTTTCATATTTTGCATGTTATGTTTTGTTAACCAACAAAATATCAATATTAACTTAATTTTATATTAAATTAACTCATTAACTTGCTGTAAGAATAACTATAATATATAGATCATAAACAATTATGTTTAGTAAGAATCAAAAACATTACATAAGATGTCTATTGAAGTTTGACCCTATCGAAAATACAACTTACAATCAACATATAGTCTCTTTCTTTCTCTCTCTAATGGTTATAATTTTTTGCCCTTTTCCTAAGAATGATTTTTGATGCTCCCCCATTATTTAAAGGAGATGATCAACATTAGGCTCAGCGATTATAATAATTAAGTGAGTTGAATATGGAGACTAGAATGAAAAAAATTGAATAATTTTTTAAGTCCAATAAATGACCATATTGATGAAAAAATCAATCAGGCTCTTCAGTACTTTTTCAATGGCACTGATTTTTAAGTAATAATAAAACCATGATTAAGGTTTCAAATTTGGCTATTGACACTCAACTGGGCAAGTGAGAGAAAATTGAAAGTGATAATGTGAAGTTTTAAGATTATATTAATGGATTTTGTGCATAATAATTGTATCTAGTAAATAGTTTATTTTCTTATTCAAATTTCAAATTAAAAAAATCATAATAATCCAAAATGGATTTGCAAAACGTTTTAAAACATTACACTCATCCCCAATAGTACTTTCTTCTTCTCACTCATTATCCCCAAGTAACTTCGACTTGCACCATCTAAGGTATAGTCACCTCTCCAATTTAATATCATCAAGAATCAACCTTTTCTCCTTATTGGGTCTGTACTTCATATCGTTCATAAATTAGAACATAAAGTATGAGTGAATCGCCTGCACGTTACATCCCCTCATTTCCAACCAAAACAAAATGCTTGAATTGAAATTCGTCCTCTCCATGCGATTTGTGGAATTTAAACACCACCACTATTATGAAGGATGACTAGGAAATCCTTATAGTTTATCAACTTGCCTTATCTCTTTCACTTGCTTTATAATATCTTCATTTCTCCCTTATGTCTCACTTAGTAGCATGAATTTTATAGTAGGAAGCTGTTCAATAGAAAAACATGATCACAACTGTGGAGATATACGAAGAGCTCTTATGTTAATGATGATTACAAGAATAGTCCTACTCTTTGATTCTCATACGCATAAATTAAAATGTAATGTATCCCTTTATGTGCCCTTTTGTGACTTTCTTAAATCTGTTGTTCTTTGTAGAGAAACACTTTTGAAATTAAAAAAACCATCGGTTGTCATCCTATGACAACAAAACCGATCATTGAAAGGAATCAAAGTTGATCATAACTTTTTCCTATGAGAACCCTAATTTGTTTTTTTAGTTTTATAACTATTCAAAGCCCTACTATTAAGCTATGTCTAAATCCTAAAATATTAAAGAGGCCTCTAATTGTCTCTTAAAGCCCTATTTATGCAATTTATGCATTCGTTTTTCATCATTGCTACAATGTTGAGATCATTCTTATGTTTTGTTATTATTTTCCTTAGTAATACTATAATAAAATGTCACAATGCAGAACATTATAAGTTATTTTCTACCCATTTTAGAATTATTTCTTTGACTAAATTTTATTTATATTTCTCCATCACAAAAAAAGCATGATATTTTTTGTGGATTACAAAAATGTCAGTTGGGAGGGAGATTCCAACTTCTAAGAAAAAATCTTCCAAAAATGCATTTGAGATAAAAATCTTTTTTCCACATTAGCAGCTTCGTATAGGTAAGTAACTTTGTGATTCATAAAAGACATAAGAATAATGTAGGTAAACTTAATTGCTAAGTAGTAAGAAGTTCAGCATTGAACTTATATATAATTGCCTTTATAGCAACGTAGAAGAAGATTTATGAAGGCTTTGATTATCTTTGATATATAGAACGATTGGTTAAGTAGGTGAAGTACCTACTATGCCAATTTACAAGAGATAAAAACTTGCTAAAGAAGAAATCATGCAAGGGAAGAAAGCATCCAACAAATTCTTATATGCATTACAAAAGGTTGATAGTAAACATTTGCTAAGCTCAATTCTTCAAACAATTGCTATTAGGGTGCTCTTCTCTTATAAAAGAGAGACCTTCAAAAAACCATAAAGGATGCCTTTCTACATCAAATGAGCATCTTCTCTACTATCAAGAGAACTTAATGGAAGCTTTGTTATCCGATATATCACATAATGTCCAAAGTAATACTCTAATTTGCCTTGTTATACAACCATCTTTGATTAGATTAACAACATCATTAAAGCTACAATCACCCATGTTGATTGTAGTAGGTCAACTGCATAGATGAGGCCTTGCCTTTGAATCATCCATTATAGTGCAATTAATCACAAAGCTAGTGAGTCAAACAATTACTTCTTCCATTTTTGTGCCCTTTATGAAGATCAATTTCAAGATGAGTTGTTTCTCACACAAACAAAGGGCCTCGTTCGTTAAACTGTTGTAGAGCCTTAACACTATCTGATCACTGTTCCATCATTTCTAATGGTCTTTCTAGGAGTTTCAACCAAAAGAACATTCCTCTACTCCCAAAAGTTTGTGGTGGGGCATGCATTGTGACACCCTCTCTTTAGTTATTTAGTGAATGACATGAATCAATATGACACTTCTCTAGAGAAAATAATGAATCTTCTACTCAATTTTAATTAGGATGTTTCCCAAAATGCACTTGTGAACAGGGCATAGATAGCAAGGGAAGTCAACACATAATTGATGGAAACAACTTGGTTAACGATTGAGAAAGCTCTAACACACCAAGAAGATATTATATCCTTAAAAATCTTAGTGATTTGGTTGATATCTATAAGAAAATGTTGACTAAACCAGAGTAGAATCCTTAGCTATTAACTTGAAATCTTTTTTGGTACCTCAATTATCCATAGTCATTTATTTGCGAAACATTGAAATTGTTCTACTAGAGAAGAATGACAACTTAACCCCACTAATCAGGTGCTCATAATTAAGGAAATAAAAATAAGAATAAAAGAAATCTCTTGAATTCTATTAACAATAATTATGTCTCATAGCTTAGCAACATCCATAGAGTAGATTAGACTATGATATAGAGATGAGGGTTTTATGTTTAGGAACTTTCCCTTGATTATCTTGTGTCATATGGATACAAAGAGATAAAAACATCAAGTAGAGGATATAGTTATGTGGCTATAGGAGGCCACCATAATAGGTATAGTAGACTGGGATCATATGGAATTGCCTCTTTATTACAAGTGCAAATTATAGCAATTCGGTCGAAACCATTGAGGCAAATTCGCACACTGAACCTTGTAGATGAGCATCACTACCATGATTATCCATCAGTAGCATTTAATATCAGAAGTCCTACAACTTTTAAAGAAATATCATGTTTTCTTATACATACTTAAGGTTTCTTTTCCCTTAAAGAAAAGGGAACAAGCACCTTGCCATGAGTAAAGGGGGGCCATTAACTCTTTACTTAAAAAGTAAATTATGGCTTCCACATAACATCTGTGTGCATGTATATGAGGGGTGAGGGAGCTAATGTTTTGGAGTTTATTTAAGATGGACACCATTTCATGGTGAAGTGGTCAGGAAGCTTGCCAAAAGTCTTGTGAGCAATAACAATATAAATACTATCTCCTTTATGTTAGATAGTAATTCTATTTGAAATCCCCTTTATAGTACTAGTTCAACAATACTTAGCCATGTTCTTATTCCTTTTGAGATCACAACTCGACCTTAGTGTGTTGCCAACTCCAAAACTTCAGACATACAAGACAAGTGTTGTAATTTGTTACTAACAATATAACCTTCGATGATCCTTGTCTGTTAAATACCTCTCTCATCCTTTAATCCCCAGAAATTTATAACTCTCTTTAAGCCTATTTATTGTCATAAAAATGTTACACCTTTGCTCTAAACTACAAGGACTAAGTGCTCTAATGTAATGGGCACACATTTTGTTGAACATAGAACCGAGGTTCCAAATTTTTATTCTATAATCTTAAGCAAGAACCTATTGGAGTTTTTCCAAAGTTAACTAAATATCACTTAAAGTTCATGTTATCCTTGTACATTGTAAACTCTAATCATTACACTAAAGAACTAGTACATAATGACTTTAATTGATGCAAACAAAATGAACTAAGGCATTGCTCATAGACGCCATGAGTCATTCAAAGTTCAGTAAGACTATACTAAGACTCATGCAAATTATACCCTTCACCACCTTGTTCTTGCACCAAGTTGATCGAAAGACCTCAAATTCCAAATCCTATAGATCGGTCTTTGTTAAAAGGTCCGAATATTCCTCACCTAATGGCCTTGATTTGAATGGCTTACAATTTTTTTTCTATTATTCCCAACATAAAATGTCATTCAAGACAAATATTGCTACAAGATATTAACCAAATAAAAATAATTAAATTTAATTATTTAACCTAATATGGTGATCTTAGTTTATTATGCTTATTTTTATGTTTTTCTCTCCATCCATTAGTAACTTATTGTACCTTGTGCTTTTTAACTATGACATGTACTTGTACTAATAATAGACCATCAACTACATTAATTTTCAAAGAAACTATACAACTAGCTTATCTACTTAATTTTTAAAGGGAAGTATTTCAAATATTTAGTAACACCAAAAAACATGGTGTTCATTCTTTATTTAGGGAAATTTTTTTTATTTACATATCAATATTTTTTTGTAATGTATCTCCATTCATTATAGTTAAGAAGGGGATGTTTCTATCTAGAATATGTACTATTTGTTCTTAATTCTTAATGCAATTCCTTGATATACCAAATTTTTTCTTTTTCTTGATATGTTAAGACATATTTACTTTAAAATGCAAATATTTTACCTTTTCGTATCGCAATGAGTATATAAATGATTTAGTTGATGTAAAATCTTTGTTTAACAACAAAATATGTAATTTACCCATAGATAGGCTTCATGAAAACTTCAAAAATGGCACCACGCACAACAAATGTTCCTTGAAAGCCATAAGATGATTAATGAGTTTTTATAAAGCTTAATTGTAAGGAATTTCTCTAATTGAGCACATAAATGATGTACACACTCCTATTCAAGCACAAGCTTCCATCTAATGATTAAGGATTTTACTTGTTTAGAAATATTGGAGTTATTCACTAATACATTTGTTTTTCATGGCTTTTATGAACATCAATGTTGTAGCAAAGCTAAGAGAACTAGGTTGTTAGAAAATGTTGCATGCGTTGTAGATGAAAGAAATGCTAGATTTCAAGATACTAAAGAGATTGATTGTAACATCCTCAAATATAAAATTAGGTGACAAAAAAAATTTCTTAGTAAAACAAAATAATTATTTTTATTTTGCCAACATCAAGCACCACATAGAATTATGTGAATTGCTATCAAAACTAAGCATAACTAATGATAAATAAATTTTTTGATATTAAGTGAAAAATATTATAGCTAAAATTAGATAAATTTACCTAATAAAATATAACCAAATCAAAGAATCTATAAAATAAAAAAATATAAAATTTTAAAATAATGAGGTAGATTTTGTTGCAGCGTCATAATTCTATTTACAAAGGAGATTAAATGCAATATCCTCTATCATCAAACCAACTATGAAAAATACTACCTCAAAAAATGTGAAAAAATAAAATAAAATTTAAAAACATAAAAATAAATATACAATTTTATAGAGCTCATTGAGATAAGTCCACATAGATTAGTTTTGTCTTGACTGGCCCTCATTCATAATTATTATGAATTACAAAAATAAATGAGTAAAAAAATAAGAAACTATTATTATAAAATTTTAAAAATACAAATTCAATAGAAAATGTGAAAAAATGAAGCTTGGTAATATAACCAAATCAAAGTGATGCAAATGTAACATGAGAAGCGATGCATAGTTACATAGAAATATAACCAAATCAAAGCAAAGAAATTGAAAAAATAACTTAAATTATTAAGAAAATTTATATTCCATGAAACTAAGGAAATCAAGCACAAAATCTTTGATCATTAGATAATGTAGATACCAAAATATCATGTAAAACATGCTTAAACATTAGAAAATAATATATTTAAAAATTTAACAATGAATATTTAATTAGATAGAGCTTGTCGAGAAAAATCTAATGATGTTTGTTTCATGTTAATCAGAGTTTGATTAGAATATCAGTGAATTACAAAGCTAAATAAGCATAAATATTAAAAAAATATTATTTTAATATTAAGTAATTATGTAACAAAGTTGAAATGATACAAATTGAAGCAATGTAATGTATATATCTCAAAGTGATGTTAATGTCACATGAGATGAGAATTAGAGTTTCATAATAATATAACCAAATGAAAGCAAAATATTTGATGAAAAGTTACAAATAAAAAAAAATTGCATTCTTAGATAATAAGGAAATTGAGTGTAATGTCCTCGATTATTAAATTAGGTACAAATCAAAATTTTTCCTAAAATATGCCAAAACAATGGAATGAAAAAATTTGAAATATAAAAATGGTTATTTAATTCATGGAGGTCATCAACAATGGTCTACCAATGTTTGTTTCTTCTTCATTAGACCTTATTTTTAATTACTTGGAATTATAGAAGTTAATAAATTTTTTTTTAAGGTATTCACATCATCTTGGAGATACTTTGATTCACACTTAATTTAATTGTAGAGGATCTTACACTTGATCTTCTTAGAATCTTGGAATGTAACTATTCTATATAATTTATCTTATTTCAAATTTGTTTCTTTCATTTGGTTATGTTACTAAATAACTCCAAAGGTCTTCTCGTGTGACCTGTACATAACTTTATGTTTTTTATAACATATTATTTCAATTTATCACATTTCAACTTTAGTCGATGTTTACTTGATATTAAAATAAAATTTTATCATTATTTATTCTTATTTACTTCACTAGTTTGCAGTAATTTCAAACATGTTAAAATTAAGCTAAAAAACATCATTTGACTAATCTCAATAACCTCTATCTAATTGAATATATTCTTTAATTTTTGTAAATCATTTATTTTCTATGATATTGACATTTTTTATGAGAAATTTTGATTAGTACCTAATTTTTCGATCAAGGAAGTCTGCTCGATCTTTAGTATCTTTGAATGTAACTCTCTAGTGTAACATAAATCATTTTATAAAACTTTTTTCTTTTCTTTGCTTATATTACGTTACTTCAATAAGTCTTATTTTGGCAATACTTTATATTTAATTAATATTAAAATAATAATTTATTAATAATTATGCTTATTTCCTATTGTGATTTATAGTAATTTTAAATGAGGTCCAATCGAGCTGAAATAAGCGTTGCTAAATTCCTCTATTGAACATTTATCGAATTAAATATTTCATTTTTTTATTTTAAAATTTTTGAGGATATTTTTTATGTTTAATAAGTCATTTTGACTTATACTTAGTTGACTATCATGCATCTTATGCTCGATCTTCTTAGAAATTTGGATTGCTATTTTCTCATATGATTTATATATTTCCTCCAAATTTTACACTTTAATTTGGCTACATCACTATGCAATTTTAAATCTCCTTTCTTATGATGTTCAAAACACTTTTCTTTGATTATATTACATTATTTTGGTTTATCACATTTGAGCATTACTATACGTTTGCTCAATACAAAAACAATAATTCATTAATATTTATTTTTATATGCTTTTCTAATTCGCAATAATTCCAAATGAGATGTGATCAAGAAAAAATGAAGCTCATAGGACTCTTCCAAATTAATGCTTTCCAATTATATATTCATTTATATATTTTTGAATATTCTTTTTGACTAAGGTTTTCACAGACTTCACTAGACATTTTAATTCATCCATGATTTGTTAATTAAGGATATTAAACTTGATCTTGTAAATGTATTATAATGCAACTTTTCTAATCAAATTATTCCTTTTGTTAAAATGATCTTCTCTGATTTAGTGATATTACTATGAAGAAGGAGGAGGAGAAGAAAAGCAGAGGAGGAAAAAGGAATTTCTTTAATTATCTAATTTATTCTTTAATATATATTTTAAATTTTATTTTTCAACATTTTTAATTATCTGTTTTTGATTTTTGTATACTTTAAGAGTCATTTTGATTCTTAGCTGATTTGGTGATTGAGAGTCTTTCACTTATCCAATAAGAATTTTTGTAATGTAAATCTCGTATTGCACTTTCTCATTTTTCCATAATTTTCACTTTTGTTTGGATGTATTACTATGAAACTTTTATTCTTCTCTTATGTTACATTTATTTTAATTTGATTTGGTTATATTATAATGCTTTTATTAATAATATTTTATTTTAAAATTATATATTTACTTAATATTAAAAAATATATTTTTTTTATTAGTAAAGCTTATTTATAATGTAATTTAAAGTAAGTCCAACTGAGTTCTAATCAAGTTGAAATAAATTATGTTAGATATGTCTTGATGAGCACTTGCAAAATAAATATTAAATTTTATATTTTTCAAATATTTTATTATGTAGTTTTCCCCATCATTACATGTTATTTTAATCTGTACTTAATTTGGTGATCCAGAATTTTACACTTGATCTCCTTAGTATCATACAGTGAAGCTTTCTTCTCCAATTTACCTTCCTTTTTGAAACTTTTAACTTTGCATTTGCTTTATTACAATGTTACTTCAAATTTCCTCTCATGTGCCATTTACATCTCTTAGATTTAGTTATATTACATTGCATTGACTTTGTTATGTTATAATATTTTAATTTAACTTAATTCAACTATATTATATTTTTACTTAATGTTGAAATGAGAATTTTTTATTATTTATAATTATTTACTATGGTAATCAATAATAACTCCAAATGAACTATGATTAACATAAAGCAAATGTTATTGTCCTATCTAAATAAGTTCTAACTACTTAAATAATTATTTTTATATTTTAAAATATTTATTTTCTATGTTTTAGGATGTTTTAAGAGAAATTTTAATTTGTACTTAATTTGGTAGTTGAGAATGTTACACTCAATATGCTTTAAATCTTTGAATGTGAGTTTCTCTCACAATTAATATTATTTCTTCAAATGTTTTGGTATTTTTGGTTATCTTACCATAGATCTTTAACTCCCCTCCCTAGTAATCTTTTCATGTCACTTATTTCATTTAATTATGAAGCTTCAATTTATATCATTTTAGTATTATATTAATATAACTAATATAAAAAAATTATTATTATTTATGATTATTTAACTTGGTAGTTTGTAATAATTTCAAAATGAGGTCCAATTTGGATGAAACAAACATCATTGAACATGACTCGATATGCTCCATCCAGTTAAAGGTTCATTTTGATATTTTAAATATATTTTATTTTCTAGGTCTTTGCATGATTGAAGTCATTTTAGACTTTCATTTGCTTATATTATTATTAATTCTAAGTTTCCTCTTGTGTGAGTTTTACATCACCTTGGTTTTATTATCTTTTATTTCGCAGTAATTCGAAAATGAGTTTGACTAAGACAAAACAAGGTGATTCGATTCATCTCAAGGAGCACTCACTAATTAAATATTCATTTTTTATTTTTGAAAAGTTTCTTTAATGTGAGTTTTGGCACAAAATGAAAGCCTTTTCAATTCACAAGAACTAATCAAATAAATTTTTATTTCTATATTTTTAAATATTTTTTTATGACTTTTGCTTAACACTTAATCTTCTTAGTGTTTTTGAATAAATTTTTTCACTATATTAATCTCATTTCTTCAAAATCTTTCACTTTAATTTTTTAATAATTCAAATATTCTCTAAATCTCAAATCTTGTTACCATAACAACACTTTCAGTCTGTTATTGTAAGTTACTTAAATTTATCTCATTTCAGCTTTAATAAATATTCTCTTAATATTGAAATAATAATTTTATTTTATTTAAGTTTAATTTTTTTTAATTTGTAGTAATATTAAATAAGGTTCGATTGAGGTGAAACAAAAAATTTTGCACTAATCTTGATGATCTCTATCCGTTTAAATTGTCAATTTTTAATTTTTAAATATTTTTATTTTTGACTATTGACATGTTGTATGAGTAATTTAAATTTTTACATTATTTGCATATCAAGGATATTACACTTGACTTTCTTAGTGTTTTGTAATGAAACTTTTTCATATAACTCATCTCATTTCTTCAAATTCTTCATTTTGATTTAATTATATTAATATGAAAGTCAAACTATCCTCTCATTTAAATTTTTCAATAGTTTGATTTTATTATATTATATTACTCCATTTTATCTAACTTTTATATTATTATATGTTTATTACATGTTGTTTTATTAATATAAAACAAGCATTATCAAACACATCAAACAATCTCTAATCAAATTAAATATTAAATTTTATAATTTTAAATATTTTCTTAGTGTTTTGGCAAACTTTTTAAGTAATTTTTATTTATATATGGTTTGATGATCATAAATGTTACACTAGATCTACTTAGTACCTTAGAATGCAACTTTCTCATACAATTTTGCTAATTTCTTTAGATCTTTTGCTTTGGTTTCATTTTAGTTTTTATAAAGTTATAATTCTCTTCTTATATCACCAACACATCACTTTGATTTTTTATATCGTATTACTTTAATTAATCTTATTTTAATTTTGTTATATATTCACTATGCATAAAAACAACAAATTATTATTATTTATACTTATTTATCTTGGTAATATAAAAAAATTGAAAATGTTTTTGGTTGATACAAAACAAACATTACTAGACTCATCCAATTGAGCACAAATTAATTAAGTATAAAATTTTTTATATTTTTAAACATTTTATTTTCATGGTTCTCATTTACTTTATGAGGTGTTTATTTTCATGCTTGATTTGAAATCAAAGATGTTACACTCAATCTTCTTAGTATTTTTAATGCTATTCTACTACATAATTTATCTAATTTCTTCAAATCTTTCTATTTCACTTGGTTGTATTATTAGGAAACTCTAATTCTTTACACATGTGTCCATTGTATTTCTTTTGGTAATTCATAATATTTTCAAATTAGAACATATGTAGTCCTTACAACCATCATTGTACTTGCCTTAATAGGCTCTACATAATAAATTTTTTTTTCTTATTTTTAAATATTTCATTTTCTGAAATTTTTGCATGTTTTGAAAAAAATATTTTTATTTGTACCAAATTTGATTATTAAGAATGTTGTACTTGATCTCCTCAATATATTAGAGTACTATTTCCTTTAATTTTAGCTCATCTTTTAACAAATTTGTTTGCTAATATTACTATGAAACTCAAAATCCATTGTCATGCAATGTCTACATCCCATAGAGTTGATTATATTATTTTTCTTCATTTTATTAGATTTTGCATTAAATATAAATTTTGTGGGCATTAATATAATAGCTTATCATTTGTTTTCCCTAGATAATTTTGTAATTAGCTAAAATTCATCATGAGCTTTGGTCGAGATGAAACAAATGTCATTATTAATATTTTTTTCTAGGATTTTTGTAAGATTTTTGAGATATTTTTTTTGTGCTAGATTTGATTATCAAACATGTTACACTCAATATCCTTAGTCTTCTAGAATCTAAATTTCTATTATAGTAACTCAAATTTCTTCAAGTGTTTCACATTAACTCAGTTATCTTTTATTAAATTTTGATTATACTTTGGTGTGACATTTCCATTACTTTGATTTGGCTATATTACACTACTCCAATTTATCTTATTTAATCCCTAATATAAATCTAATGTATTAAGAAATAACATTATATATATATATATTTATTTATTTTTTGTATTTAATAAGAATTCGAAATGAGATCTTAGGGAAGATAACAACCATCATTGGTGTCATCTAAAAAAGTTCTTTCCAATTAAATTTTTATTTTTAATATTATTAGATATTTTAGCTTTTAGGGTTTTTTGAATGCTTTGCAAGGTATTTTTTTTTTGAGCTTGATTTAATGATCAACGATATCGCATTCGATCTCTTTAGTGTCTTGGAATGTAGCCTTCTCGAACACTTTTGATTTCTTCAAATCTTATGCTTTGATTTGGATATATTATCATGAAACTATAATTATTCTCTCGCATGACAGTTTGCATTACTTTGATTTAGCTATTTTATATTGCATCAATTTATCATATTTCAACTTTAATATATTTTTAGTTAATATTAAAATAATAATTCATTACTATTTTTATTTATCTAAACTTTTAATTCACAATTTTTTTAAAATAGGTGAATATGACCATTAAGTCACTTAAAAGGGAAAATGAGATAATTGTTTCTAAAACACCTCAAAGTAATTGATTTTTAACTTTTTCCATTCAAATTGGGCCCAGAAAGTGTTGTTTTTTGGGAAATTTGAGTCTTATCAACTATGACTCACTATTGTGCTTCTAATTTTAAATAAAGAGGAAGTTGTAAGTTATTCTGTATATCCTTTCTATTGATGCAAATAAGGAGTAATTATGTGATATTCAAAGCTTGCTAAGCAATATTAAAAAATATTTACTATAAAAGGAGGAAGCTTGAATGCCTTCAAAAAAATGTACAGTGGACATTGAAATTGCTCAATTGAATAAAAAATAAATCTTATGCAAGAACCATTGAATTCATGGAATAGGAAATATTATTTGAATTAGTATTATGCAATAATCATAACTTTGTAAAATAGATATTTAATCATTCATTTGTAGGAAGTGAAAGGGAAAGAAAAGTTAATCTAATAGTTTTCCTAGAAAAGCATCTAAGTAAATTTAAAGTAACTATAATTAAGAATGATTTTTTGTTATTATTATTTAACAATTAATATTATAGTGTATTATATTTTCTTTTATACAATATTTTCCATTATTATTACATTTTATGTGATCAAAAATAAAAATAAAGATGTGAATTAATTTATTTATTTAGTCATACCAGTGATGTGGGAAATTAAAAACATTGATGAAAGAGAATAGAGCAAGTATATTGAAATAAGAATTGAAAAAAAAAACAAAATAAAAAATAATTTCTTATGACACAGTACCCTATATGAATGAGGCTATATAAGTTTTGTTGTGATTATTTTTCCAATGATGGTGTTGATGTATCATGGATATAGTTTGGCAAGAATGACTAAAATGAGAATTATAGTATTTGTCTAGTAACTTCAACTCTAGCTTTAATATACTGCTGCCACTACAAGTGCCAATGAGGATTTGTACTATGATTTATTACCAATAATAATCGACCTCACTTGATATGTAATAGATAGAGATGTTATCTACTATGATTTGATTATAATATATACTGAGCTAATTGTTATGTGATCTAATAGCTAAAGATGAGATTTGTTATGATATTGATATATGATTTACGATAGGTCACTTGCATTGTGATCTCTAATGGCCTTTGTTTCACCCTGATCATGTTATATTTGTAATTACTTTAATTTACATAACTAAATAAGAAAAAAATAGGAAAAAATAATTTTTAATATTAAGTAAATATATATTAAATTTAAAATAAGAAAAAATTAAAACATTATAATTTGAGAAAAACAAAGCAATGTAAGCATCATATGATAGGAAATTTTGATTAAAATAGAACTATAACAAAACAACAAAAAAAGTTTGAAAATTTTGATAGATTGTTTGAAAAAATTGCGTTCCAATGTCATTTTTTCTATCTCAATCAAACCTTTTCTAGACTTTTGTGAATTTTTAAAAAATCAGAATGAACGTTATAAATTATTAGTTTTTTAAAAATAAAGTACATATTAAAGTTTAAAATATAATAAATTGACATAATGTAATAATACAAGATTTAAGCCATAAATATGTCAAAAAGAAAAGAGGATTAAAGTTACATTTTAATATAGCTAAATCATAGCAAACACTATAAAATAAATGAGATAAATTGTGTGGAGAAGTTATTTTCCATTAAGGAGATCTTGTGTAAAGTTCTCATTTTTCATACTATATTGGAATCAATAAATTGTTATTTTAGTATTAAGTTAAAATATATTAAAGAAAAAATAAGATAAATTAAGGCAATGTTGTCTAACACAATTCTAGAAATGTAAAGGTCATATATGAGAAAAAAATTTAGCTTCATAGTAATATAAGAAAAAAGGTTAAGACTTTGAAGAAATGAGAAACTATGTGACAAAGTTTCCTTTAAAGATACTAAATTAATTGACTGTAAAATCATTGTTCATCATATTAAATGTGAATTGATATGCATTAGAGAAGATATTAAATCATTAAAAATTAAAATATAGAAAATAGAAAAGCTAATATTTAATTGGAAATTTTGTGAATTAAATATTTAGAAACTCATAAATAAAAATAATTCACTATTTCAAAAATAAATAAAATATATTTTAAAGCTTAGGTAAGGAAAAACAAGGTAATATAACATAATTAAATCAAAATGATGCAAAAGTCACATGAGAGGAGATTCGAGTTGTAAACTAATATTACAAAAATAAAGTTAATTGTAATAAGAGATGAGATAAACTAAATGGTATTGTTGCATTACAAGAAACTAAGAGGTTCTTGTGTAACATCTTCAAACAACAAATTAGTTATGAATGGAAATAATTAGTAAAGAGCACTAAAATATTAGGAAATAAAATTTTTAAAAATATTAAAATAAATATTTATTTTAAAATAGCTTATTTAGATGAGCTAAATTTATTTATTTCATCTCAATTGAACTATGATTAGAGCTGCAGCAAGTTACCTAATTTGATAAAACATAAATAATAATAAGTTATTATATTAATATTTTTTAAAAATATATAAAACTAAAATTTGATAAATTAAAATAGTGTAAAAAACCAAAAAAAATAATGCAAATTTCACACTACGAGTGTTAGAGTTAAGTAGAAATATAACCAAATGAAACAAAAATATTTCTAGAAATAAGATAAATTTTATTAGAAAGTATTATTCTAAGATACTAAGGAGGTCGAGTGTAAAATCACTGATAGTCCAATTAAGTACGAATTGAAATGTTTATTTAAGGCATACCTAAACTCTAAAAAATTAAATATCCAAAAAAAAAAATTAAATTTTTAATTTTATAGTGCAAGTAAGAAATAATAACAATGTAATGTTTTGATATGAGGTAACAAAATATTAAAGTTGAATTATGAATAATTGAAGCAGTGTAACATAATCAAATTAAAGAAAAGTAAAGGTCACATAAGATAAGAATTATATTTTTATATTAATAAAAGAACTTCAAAACAATACTCTTATAGAAAAGAGATAAATTGTATAAATTGCAAGACAAACATACTTTGGGGGTGAATGGTAAAATCCTCAATTCTAAAATGAACTTCAAATCAAAATCTAACAAAAGTTATTTAAAAACAATAAAAAACACCTAAAATTACAAATATCAATTTTTAATTGGATGGACGTACTTGAATTAAGTTCGACAATGTTTGTTTCACTTGATCAAACCTCGATTGGAATTACTACGAACTACTAAACTAAATAAGCATAAATAATAGGAAATTATTATTAATTATAAAGATATATATATAAGTATATTAACATTGAAATTAGAGAAAGTAAGATTATATAATATAAAGAAATCAAAATGATGTAGAGGTCACATGACAAAAAAATTATATTTCCAAAAAAATATATCCAAATTAAATAAAAAAAATTTCAAAATATAAGATAAACTTTATATGAATGTTACCTTTCCCCAAGAAGATTAAGTGTAACATCCTTAATTATCAAATCAGTAGTAAGATAAATGTCTCATGAAAAGACAAACCTTATAAAAATTAAAATATTTACAAAATTTTATAAAATAATTAATTTGTTTAAACTCATTAAGATGAGTTTAACGATATTTATTTCATCTATTTTGTTGACTTTTGGAAATACTATAAAATTATCAAAATAGGTAAGAACAAATAATAATAAATTATTATCTTAATAACAATTAAATAAATATTAATAATGAAATAAGACAAGTATATAAAATACAATATAACTAAATCACAGAAATGTAAATGTAATAAAAAATGAAATTTAGATTTACATTACTATATAACCTAATCAAAACGAAACATTTTATGAAACAAGATAAATTTTAAGGGACAGTACACTAAGATATTAATAAAATCTAGTGTAACATCCTCGATCATCAAATCAGATACAGAATAAAAATATTTATAAAAATGTGAAAACTTTTTACAAAATATAATATAAAAAAAATATAAATATAAACATTTAAAACAATTTAAATGTTTGAAATAGGGGGAATAACCTTTCCTTTGTCTCGATCGGGCATTGATTGAAATTATTATGAATTATCACAGTAAATAATCATAAAAATATAAAATTATTATTTTTATATGAAGTAATATACATTACAACTAAAATGGGAAAAAGTGAAACAATGCAATATAAACTAATCAAAGAGATAAAAATGTCACTCTAAAGGAGATGAGATACTAAGGAAATAAACCATATGGAAAATTGCATACTAGCACACTAAAGAGATTGATTGTTACATCTTAGATCATTAAATTAGGTGAAAATTACATTTAATTGTAATGCAATAAAAAATTCTAAAAATTAAAAAATTGTTGAAAATTTAAAAATAATATTTAATTAAATATAAAAGAACAAGATGAGTCAAATGATTAATATTTTTTTCATGAAACCTCATTTAGAATTATTGTGAGTTATTTGAGAAAATAAGAATAAATATTAATAATTTTTTATTTTACTAGTAGGCAATTATATGTCAAAATAAAAAAAAAACATTAAAGATATGACATAATTTGCATAAGAAAGTTGACCTCCAAGATATTATGAAGATCAAGTGTAACATTCCCAATTATCAAACTATCTTTGACTTTATTTATGTTATAACAATTTCCAAAACTATAGAAAATAAATTATTTAAAAAAATGAAAATTGATCTTTAAATGTATAAAACTTATTGATGTGATTTTGAGGACCTTTATTTAGGCTTATATGGACAACATTTGTAATTTTTGTGAACTACCTAATTAAATAAGCATAAATAATACTCAACAATATTTTAAAATTAAATAAATAAGTATTAAAGCCAAAATGAGATTAAGTGCAACAATATAATATAACCAAGTTAAAATGATGTAATGGTCACATAATTAGAGAATTAGATTTTCAATGTTGGACAACATAGTAAAAGAAAAAATTTGAACAAATGGGATAAATTGTTAGGAAAGCTTACATTCGAACATGCTAAGGAGATTGAGTGTAATATTCTTTATCATCAAGTCAGTTATAAATTAAAATGATGCATAAAGCTTGCTGAAAGCCATTAAAATAAAATATCTCAAAATATATAAATGAATTTTTAGTTATACAGAGCTCATCAAAGTGAGTTAAACAACTTTTGTTTCAGCTCAATTACAACTCATTTGGAATTAGTATGTACTATAAAACTAAGCAAGGACATAAAAAAATAAATTATTATTATAATGTTAACTAAATATATATATATATATATATATATATATATATATATATATATATATATATATATTAAAATTTAAATAAGAATCATTCAAGTAATGTATTACAACAAAAGCATGACTTTGTTAAGTTCATACAAGTAGATATTACGACTTACATAGTAGTATAGCAAAATCAAAGATAACATTTTCAATAAATTAGATTAATTGTATAAGAATGTTGCATTCTAATATACCAAGGAGATTCGATATAATGTCCATGAACACCAAATTAGCAAAAAAATGAGATATCTTATGAATTGATACAAAATTTCTAAACAATAAAATAATTTAAATTTTGGAAAAAAGAAATATTAAATCATTTTTTTTTTCAAGCAAAATATATTACCAATTAGATAAGAAAAACTAAAGCAATGTAATATAAACAAATCAAAGAGATGAAAAGGTTAAAAAAGAACATAGTCAAAGTATCATAGCAAAATAAGCAAATCTAATTAAAAATCTAGAAAGATGAGATAAATTATAAATGAAAGTTTCATTGCAACATACTAGGAAGATTAGCTCATCATAGTCGATTATTAAATTATGTGGGAATAAACAAAGAAATTAAAATATTTAAAAATAAAAAATAAAAAATTTAATTAGATGGAGCTAAGAGGGTAAGTTCTATCAAATATTTGATTACTACTCCTTGAAGGGACCTCCTTTGGAATTATTGTGAATTAATAGTTTAAAAAAGTATAAATAATAAAAAATTAAAATTTTATTATTAATCAAATAAATATTAAATTAATGTCATATAAAAAATTAAACTAAGATTAAGTTCGCATAAGATGAGAATTACAATTTCATAGTAATATCACAAAATAAAAAATAAAACATTTACAAAAATGTGATAATTTGTACAAAAAAGGTTCCTTTCCAAGATATGACAATCATTAAGTGCAACATCCTAGATTTATAAATCAAGTATGAACTAAAACATCTTACAAAGTATGCAAAAATTTATGAAAAAAAATTAACTAAAAAATTAAAAAAATCAATATAATATCTTGTAGAGCTTGTCGAGGCAAGTTAGATTACTTTTATTTTTTTGATCTTACGACACCTCAAATTCCTATTAATTACCCAATTAAGAATAAAAAATAATAAAATTTTATTTTAATATACAATGGAAATAAAATAAAAATTTAACAAGATTAAATAGTAACATGTAATGATCGTGTGACATGAGACTTCGAGCTTCATACTAACATGTCTAAATAAAAGAAAAATATTTGAACAAATGAGATAAATTTTATAGAGAAGCTGCATTCTAAAAAACAAATAGAATCTAACGTAACATCGTCAATCATAAAATCAAATACAAATAAAATGTATCATAAAACATACAAAGACTCTTGAAAGTAAAATATTTCAAAATAAAATACTAAGGCAATCGAGCGTAACATTCTTAATAGTCAAATTTGTTAAATGAAAATGTCTCTAAAAACATGCAAACCCAAGGAAAATAAAAAACTTCAAAACATATAAATGTAAAAGTGATTTAATATGGCTTGTAGACACAAGTCCAATGATCCTTGTTTTGCTTAAATTGGCGCTCTTTTGGGATAACTATAAATTTCATAATTAGAAAAGTATAAATAGTAAAGAATTATTATTTAAATGTTAAGTAAATTTATATTAAAAATAAAAATGTGATAGATTAAAAAATTTTAATATAACAAAATAAAAATAATGTAAATATCACTCGAGAGTTGATTTAGAACTTCATAGATGTAGCTCCATCAAAATGAAACTTAAAAGAAATAAAATAAATTGTACATGAAATCTAAATTTTAATATATCATAAAAATCAAGTGTGAAATTCCAATTCATCAAATTAGGTATGAAACAAAATATCTTGTAAAACATACAAAAATCCTAAAAAATTAAATCTTTCAAAATATTAAAAAGACTATTTAATTAGATTGGTCTAATATATAAGAGCACAATTATGATTTTTACTTCTAGAATAGACCTCATTTGCAATTTCAACTAATATCAAAAAAAGTAAGTATAAATAATAATAAATACATATTATTGGTACATTTTAATAAATTGAGGCAATGTAATATAACTAAATTTTAGCAAAGTCAAGGTCACATTAGAATAGATTTAAACATAATTTGTAATAATCCCAAATCAAAGTGAAAATTTTGAATAAATTAAGTGAACATTACAAGTTTGTTGCTTTCCATGATACAAAGCATATAGTGTAACATATTGAATCTTTTCAATATTTTTGAAAAAAAATATCATATAAAGTATGCCAATACAAGAGATAATAAAATATTTTAAAAAATGAAAAAAATGAATAAGTAATTAGATAGATCTTGTCAAGAAAACACCAACAACACCTACTATGTTTAGATCTGACCTCATTTCAACTTATCATGAACTAATATTACAAATAAGCATAAATAATGGCGATTTAGCCATTTTAATATTTGGTTATTTAAAATTAAGGCTAGAATAAAACAATTTGATCTAATGTAAATTTACCAAATAAATGCAATGTTTCGATAACACAAATGATTTACAATTACATAATAACGTTACGAAATCAAAGTGAAAAATTTCAAAGCAAATGACATAAAGTATAAAGAAAAAATGGCATACCAAGATACTTATAAGGTTGAGTTCGGCAACCTCCATAGTTTATATGGTAAGAATTGAAATATCTCCAAATGCATGCTAAAAACCTAGAAAATAAAATATTTGAAAAAATAAAAATAAAAATTTAATCGAATAGAGCTCATGAAAAGGAGTCTAACGAAGCTTATTTCGTCTCGATTGAACCTTATTTCAAATTACGATAACTTAATAAAATTAATTAGAGAAAAATAATAAAGGATTATTACTTAACAAATAAATAAATCTATTTTAAAATTAAAAGAAAACAAATTGAAGGAGTTTAATCTTTGTAACTCAAATTAATGTAAATGTCATAACACTGGAAAAATAAGACATCATAGTAATATGACTAAATGACAGCGAATCTTTTGAAAAATTGAGATAACTTCTACAAAAATGTTCCATTCAAACGTATTTTGATTCAGCGTAATCCTCGATCAAATTATAAGTTACATGTGCACATGACTTATTGTTAAAAATCCTTCAAAAATAAGATCAATGACATAAATTCAACAATGATAATTTTGTCACGATCAAGCCTCATTTTAAATACTAAAAAAAAATAAATTTCGATAAGTAAAAAAAAAATAATAAACTAATAATTCTAAAATTAATAAATATATTTATGTATTAAATGAGATAAATTTAAGAAATGTAATAAAAGTAAATCAAGGCAATATAAATGTCACACAGAAGGAAATTTTAAGTTAAAAAGTAATGCATCTAAATCAAAGCTAACAATATGAAGAAATAGGAAAAATTTTATACAAATATAACATTCTAAGAAAATGAGTTGATTGAGCATAAAACCTTCATGTTCAAATCACTTGTGAATCAAAATGACTCATAAAGTATGAAAAAAAATAAAACAAAATATCTAAAAATATATAAATAATTATGTATCTATAAATAACTCGATGAGACAGTTCCACTGAAATTTCTTTTTTCTTGATTGAATGTGCTTTGAATTACTATGATTTACCAAAGTAAATAAGCATAAGTAATAATAAATTATTATATTAATATTAAAAAAAGTTATTAAAACAAAAATGAGATAACCTTAACGAATGGGAAGCCACTAAATGAAAGAGATGTAAAGGTAGGAGAATTATAGTAAAACAATGGCATAACAAAATTAGAGCAAAATATTTTAAGAAATATGACAATTTATATGGGCCAGTTATGTGACATCTCACCCAAGACATCAATTGTAACATCCTAAATAGTCAAGTTTCATATTAATCAAATTATCTTATAAAACATGTAAAAAAACACCAGTAAATAAAATATTAAAAAATGTTAAAATAAAAATTTCTTTAACTCAAGCATGTCAAGACAAGTCCAATAATGCATATTTCTCCTTGATTGTTCCTCATTAAATAATTACAATAAATTGCAAATTATTCTCTTAATGCTAAGAAAATATACATTTAATTTCGAATATGATAAATTCAAGTGATGTAATACAACAAAATAAAGTGATGTAAAGGTCAAACAAAAGAAGAATTAGACTTTCGTTATAATACAAAAAAATAAAAGTGAAAAGTTTAAGAAATGAGATAAATTACGTGAGAAAGTTGCATTCCTTTATACAAAGGGGTTTGAGGGTAACATCTATCATCTTGGAATTCGTTATGCATGTGAGTGCCACATAAAATGTGTCAAAACCAATGATAAAAAAACTGAAAATGTAAACAAGAATATTTAAATGGACTGAACTCATTGAGATGAGTGCAACATTGTTTGTTTTGCTCAGTCAAATCTTTATTAGAAGTAGTACAATTTCTAAAATTAAGTAAGAATAAATAATAATAAATTATTGTTTTAAAATCATGTTATATATTATAAAATTTGAAATAAAAAAAGAGGAAGCAAAGTAATATGAACAAATCAAAGAGATGTAAGGGCTACATGACATGAAAATTAAAGTTTCAATGTAATATAAACAAAAAAAATCAAAAGAATTGAAAAAATGATATACATTATATAAGATGGTTTTATTCCAAGATACTAACATGATTGACTATGTCATCTTTGATTATCAGATTAGATATGAATCGTAATATCTCCTAAAAGAGTATTTTTATTAATGGAGCTTTTTGAGATGAGTCTAGAACCATTTGTTTCATCTTGATAGATCCAAATTAGAAGTTACTGTGAATTACAAATGTAATGAAACATAACAATAAATTATTATTTAATTGTTGGCAAATAAATATTAAAATGAAAAATGTTCTAAACTGATGTAATGTGATATAACAAAATAAAAATAATACTTTATGTCACACAAGAGAAGATTTTAAGTTACAAAGTAATATAATTGATAAAAAAGCAGTACTAATTATGTAAAAATAAAATTGATTAGCAAAATATGCCAATGCCATGGAAAATATGATATCTAAAACTATAAATACAAAATTTAATTTCTATAGAGGGCATTGGCAAACGTCAAACAATTTTTGTTTCACCACAATGGAACCTCATTTGATATTACTATGAATTACCAACTTTAAATTATATAAATTTAGGGATGTTAGTTTTACCAAATTTATTTGAAATAGATAATACGAGTGCAAATTTAAAATTATATAGAAATATATCAAAAT
Organism: Vanilla planifolia; assembly: GCA_023846275.1. Lineage (NCBI taxonomy): Eukaryota > Viridiplantae > Streptophyta > Magnoliopsida > Asparagales > Orchidaceae > Vanilla > Vanilla planifolia. The sequence continues at coordinate 1,180,089 of JAIUJO010000074.1, forward strand.
TAAGCTAAAAACTTTAATGAAATTTAATAAATTAAATGAGTAATTTTAATTTCATGATACTAAGGAGATCTAGCAAAATATCATTAACCATCAAATAATATATGAATTGAAATACCTCATAAAGTGTGTTGAATCTTACAGAATATAATATTTGAAAATTTAGAATTGAATATGTAATTGGATATTGCTCTTGAAGATTTCTCCAAAGACATTTGTTTTCTTTATCTTGAACTTGATTTGAAGTTTCTATAGACTACAAAAGCAAATAAGTACAAATAATTATAAATTATTATTTTAATAATAAGTAAAAAAATATTATCCTTTTGCTAAGTGTAACATGCTCAATTGTGAAATTTTGTATGGACCAAAATGCTTTATAAAAGGTGCAAAAGCCATAGAAATTAACATATTTTAAAAAATGTTTAATTGAATAGAGCTTATAGAGAATTATGACGATGTTCATTCGATCTTAATAAATCCTCCTTTAGAATTACTAGAAATTATCATATCAAATAATCATGAATAATAACAAACTGTTATTTTAATAATAAGAAAATAAATATTAAATTTGAAATATAATAAATTAGATTAATGTAATATAACTAAATCAAAGTGATGTAAATGTAACATGAGAGAATGTTTTCAATTACATGGTAAATTAACCAAATAAAAACAAGCAATTTAAGGAAATAAGAAAAATTATAAGCAAACGTTTTATTCAAAGATATTAAAGAGATTTACTATAACATCATACATCATCTAACGAAGTACAACATAAAATGACTCATTAAACTTTCTAAAATCATAAAAACTACAATATGTGAAATTAAAAATTTTTAATACTCAATTGGAAGATCTTATTGAGATGTATTAAACAATGGTTGTTTCATCTAATTCAAAACACGTGGGAATTATGTGAGCCACAAAAAAATTATCATAAATAATGATACAATTATTATTATAATGTTGAAGAAATATATGTTAAACTTTATTTGAGATCAATTGAGGGAATATAATATAATCAAATAACTGGGATGTAAAGCTACAACAAGAGAAGATTAGATTGACTTGCAATTTATCCAGCCAAAGTGAAAAATTTTGAAAAAGATAACCAATTGTATAAGAAAGTTACTTTCATTTAGACTATGGAGAATGATTAGGACGTCATTGATCATCAAATTAGGTGTAAATAAAATGAACTAAAAAATTTTTCAAAATAAAAAAATTAAACATTTAAAAATTTTAAAATGATTTTATCATTGGATAAAGCTCATAAAGATGTGTCCAATGGCATTTGTTTTATCTCCAATAGATCTCATTTAAAATAACTAACAATTAAAAAAATAAATAAAATAAAATAAGAATAAATTAAAAATTTAATATTACTTAAATATATATATATATATATATATATCATAACTTAAATTGAATAAATCGAAAGAATATAATATAACTAAGTCAAATAGATGCATATGTAGCATAAGAAGAGAATTAGAGAAACATATTAATTTAAATAAATCTAAGGAAAATCTTCAATGAAATAAGTTAAAGATTACATTAAAATGGCATTCAAAGTTATTAAAGAGAACAAGTATAACATCCTTGATCATCAGATCAAATACTAATCAAGATTACTCATAATGCTTTCAAAAATCTTAGAAAATAAAATATTCAAAACCTATAAAAATTCATATTTAATTAGATACTACTCATCAAATTGAGTCTAAGGACATCTATTTTGTCTAATTCAAACCTCATTTATAATTGCTACAAATTACCAAAGTAAATACGTGCAAATAAGAATAAATAATTATTTGAATTTTAAATACTTCTATATTAAACTTGTAAGGATATAAATTAAGGCACCATAATATGAACAAATCAAAGTCATGTGGAGGTCACGTAAGATGATAATTAAAGTATCATAGTAATATAACTTAATCAAACAAAATATTTGAGGAAACTAAGTATATTATGTAGGAATGTTGAATTCTAAGATACTAAAGAGATGGAGTGTCACATCATTTATTATCAAAGTAGGCATGAAATATAATACCTAGTAAGGTAAGAATTGTATATATAATAAATAAGAAGTGACATAAATTGAAGTAATACAAAAACATAAGATCAAGATGGTCTTAAGGTCACATAAGAGGAGATTTTAAGAAATAGAGAAATACAACAAAATCAAAACAAAACATCTAAAGAAGTGAGCTAAATTATATGCAAAAGTTAAGCTCCAAGACATTATGGAGGATAGGGGTAAAATCCTTTATCATTAAATAAGTCATTAATCAAAAGTTCTTGTAAATCATATTAAAATCATAGAAAAGGAAATACAAAAAATTATGCTAATGATCATTTTGGTAGATAGAGCTTAACAAGAGGACATAACAAACTTTGTTTTGTCTTTGTTAGAGATAATTTTAAAGTTTTACAAATTACAAAAACAATATGCATAAATAATTATTAATAATTATTTTATTATTTAACAAATATATATATATATATATATATTAAAACATAAAAGACATAAATTGAATTAATGTACACAATAAAACAAAAATGATATTATGCTCACATGAAAGATTATTGTGACATTAGTTTTTTAAATTATTATGAATTACAAAATTAAATAAGAATAAATAATAATTAATTATTATATTACTATTAGGTATAAATATTTTAAAGCTAAAATGAGATAAATTTAAGCAATGCAAAAAAAAACTAAATCAAAGTGATGTAAAATTTATCAAAGAAGATATTTCCTATTAAATGAAAGTATAATAAAATAAAGAAAATAATTTGAATAATCAAGCTAAAATGCATAGGTTTTGTTTACTGGGACTGAACAAGCCGATTGTGTTGTCATCGATAGTTAAAAAAAATATAATGAAAAATGTCGCATATAAAAAAACTAAAATGTTAAAAAATTAAATATTTAAAAATTTGTTTAATTTAATATGGCTAGTCCAAATCAACAGAGATATCTTTCATTTTGATTGGACCACTTTTGAGTTACCATGAATTATTAATGAAAATAAGAATAAAAAAATAAAAAAATATATTTTTAATGCTAAGAAATTATATTTTAAATTTGAAATGAAATAAATTAATTAAATTTAATTTAACGTAATAAAAATGATGAAAAAGTCAAATAAGTGGAGAGTTGGAATTTAAATAGTATCATAATAAAATTAAAGAAAAAAATTAAAACTTTGTGATGAATTGTATATGAAATTTGCATTCTATAATACTAAGGTTATCATAGTTGACATCCTTAATCATCAAGTCAACTATGAATTAGAATATCTTGTAGCGCATGTAAAAACCTTAGAAAATAAAATATCTAAAAAGAAAAGAATGAATATTTCATTAGGTTGAGCATATTGAGATGAGTCCAATGATATTTATGTCACTCTATCTGACCTTGATTAGAATTACTGCTAATTAATAAAAAAAATAAGTATAAATACTAATAAATTATTATTTCAATATCAAACAACATATATTAATGTTGAAATTAGATAAACTAAATCAAAGAATATGAACAAATCAAAAAGATATAAAAGTCATATCTGATGAAAATTAAAGTTTCATGACAATAATATGATTGATCCTCCTTTTGAATTACTATAAATTACTTATATAAATAATCATAAACAATAAAAAATAATTATTTTTAATTATAAGAGAATAAATATTGAAACTATAATAAGATAAATTGATGTAATACTAAATAACTATATCAAAATAATATAAATGTCACATTAGAGGAACTATTGACTATAAAAAATAGCATTCTAAGATAATATTGAGATTGAGTGTAATACCCTTAATCAACTATTTAGGTATGTTTTGGAATTACTCGTAAAACATACTAAATACTAAAAAATACAATATCTAAAATTATAAGTTTGGATATTCAATTACATATATCTCATTAAGAAGAGTCAAAAGACGTGTGTTTCTTCTTAATCATAGTTGATTTAGAATTACTATATACCAACAAAACAGATTGGCATAAAATTAATAAATTATTATTATAACATTAAACAAATATATATATATATATATATATTAAAGTTTAATTGAGATATATTAAGGGAATGTAATAGAATTAAATAAATTGGATGTAAAGCTGACATGGGAGGATATTTAGATTTACGTAATAATATAATAAAATTAAAGTAAAAAATTTCAAAACATTAGATAAACTAAATGGGAAAGTTATTTCCTAAGGAACTAAGAAGATCGACTAGAACATAATTATTCTTCAAATTATCTACATTTTGAAATATCTCATAAAACATGTCAAAATAAATGATACGATATTTAAAAATCTTAAACTGAATATGTAATTAGATAAACATCGTCACACTTTTCTAAGGAGTAGATTAAAAAATAAGACTAATTTTTTATTTTTATATCAAGTAAATTTATATTATACATGAAATGAGATAAATTGAGTCAATAACATATACCTAAATCAAATAGATCCAAAGGTCACATTAAAGGAGAAATAGAGTTTCAAAGTAATTTGAAAAAATAAAAATAAAATCTTTGAAGATATGAAATAAATTATACATAAAATTTGCATTGCAATATACTAAATGGATCATCTACAACATCCTCCATCACAAAATTTTCTTTTAATCAAACTTCGCATAAAATATTAAAAAATCCTAGGAAATGAAATATTTAAAAAAACCAAAAAATCAATATTTAATTTGATAGAGCTCTTTAAGGACAGTCCAACAATAATTATTTCATTTAATTCAAACCACACTTATACTTACTATGAATTATCAAAATAAATATATATAAAGAATAAAAAATAATTATTTGAATATTAAATGAATGTGTATTAAAGAAGTAACGATATAAATTAAAGTCATATAATATAACCAAATCAAACACTTGTATAAATCACATAAGAGGAGAATTTTTGCTTTATAGTAACATAACCAAATCAAAGAGAAATAGTTTACAAATTTTTGTAAATTATAAAGGAAAGTTATATTCAAAGGTGGTAAGGAGATCAAGTATAATAATGTCAATAATCAAATCAGGTACAATGAAAAATGTCTTATAAATCTTGCAAAAATAATTAGAAAATAAATATGAAAAAATTAAAAAATTTATTTTGTATTGTACATAAGGAAAAATTGAATGACAATAGTTTCATCTCAATCATGCCACTTTTGGATTTACCTACAATTTGGAAATAAATAAACACAAGTAATAACACATTACAATTATAATAAGAAGTACATATATATTAAATATGAAAAAGTTACATTGAAGTAATAAAAGACAACCAAATCAATATGATGTAAGGGTAGTAGGACATGAGATTTTGAGTTACATTGTAAGCTAACCAAATCAAAGAGCAAAATGTGAAGAAATGAGATAAATTAGATAAGAAAGCTAAATTCAAAGCAACTGAGGGGATCAGCTGTAATATCTTTGATCATAAAATAAGGTAGGAAACAAAATACCTAGTAAAAAATTTAAAAATAATTGGAAATAGAAACATTAAAATAATTAAAAAAAAAATTAGTTGGATAGAGCTGGTCGAGAAGGGTCTAATAGATTTTTTATCGTCATGATCATACCTCACCTAGAAATATTTTGAATTAGAAAAGTAGATAAACATAAATAATAGAATTTAATTATTTTAATAATAAGAACATATATATTATATATGAAATAAGTTAAATTTCATGAATTTAACATAACCTAGAGAAAGTGTTGTAATATTGCATAAGAGGAGATTTAGAGTTACATTGAAATATAATAAAATAAAAGGGAAAAATTTTAAAAAATGTAAAAAAAACTTTTGCAACAACAAAGAAACTAAGGACAATGAATGTAACAATCTTAATTGTAAAATCGGGTAAGAATTAAATTTCTTTTTGATTGTAGAATGAACTGTAGAAAATAAAATCTTAGAAAAATATAAAAAATAAATTTAATTGGATAAAATTGACTGATGTGAGTCCACATATGTTTACTACATATCGATCTGAGATCATTTGGAGTTACTACAAATTCATTAAAAATTAAAAATTTTAAAAATCATTACTTTTAATTAAATAGACATAAATTAAAGTTGAAAAGGATATATTAAAATATTTTAAAATTACCAAATAAAGTGATATAATTGTAATAGGACGAAAAAATAACACTTACATTACAAAAAAAAATTAATTCAAAAAATTTTAAATTATGACAAATTATACAAAAAGATTATATTCTAAAACACAAAGGACATTGAGTACAACATCTTTGATTACCAATTCAGGCATATCAAAATGTCTATCAAAGAGTACCAAAAAAAAAATTATAAAATATAAAAAATATTAAAATGATTGAAGCTTATTGTGACAAGTCAAACACTATCTAATTCATATTGATTTTGCTACATCTTTAATTGCTATAAATTACCCATGAAAAAGAGAACATATAATAATTAATTACTATTTATATATTTACAAAATATGTAATAAAGCTAAAAGAACATAAATGAAGCAATTTAATATCACAAAATAACAGACTCATACATGTTGCATGTTAGAAGAAATTGAGTTTCAAATTAATATAATCAAATCAATGCAAATAATTCGAAGAAATGACATGAATTATAAGTGAAAGTTTCATTCCATGATACAAAGAAGATCAAGTGTAATAAACTTGATAGTCAAATCAAATATGAATCAAAATGACTCATAAAATATGAAAAATTTTTAAAATAAAATTTTTCAAAATATAAAAACGAAGGTTTAATTATATAATTCTTGACAAGACAACTCCAATGACAATTATTTCTTTTTGATCAAACCTAGTTTGAAATTTTTATGAGCCATTAAAGTAAACGAGTTTAAGAAAATTAAATTTTTTCTTTAATGTTTAGAAAATATATATTAAAGCCAAAATGAGATGATATTAGATGAAACGAATAGAAATGAAAAACTTCGATGAAATTAGAAAAATTGTCTAAGAAAGTTTCACTCCAATATATGAAGGACATCGGTCGTAAAATCCTAGATTAAAAGATGATGTACAAATTAAAATGTCTCTTAAAGCATTCTTAATCCCTATAAACAAATATATTTAAAATATACAAGAATAATTAGATATTTAATTACATAAATTTAGTTTTTACAAGTCTAATGATGTTTGTTTCATCATGACCAAACTTAGTTTGGAGATATTGTGATTTACCAAAGTAAATAGTCATAAATAACAATATAATATTTTTTTAATTTTAGACAGATATATAAACCATGAGAAATTATGTAAATCATAGAAAAGTCATATAACCTAATCAAAGCAATGTAAAGGTCACATGAGAATAGACTTAGAGTCACGTAGTAAGGTCAAGTAAAGAAAACATTTGAGTAAATGTCAAAAATTTTATAGGAAAGTTACAATGTGTGATACAAAGGTGATCAAGTGCAATTCCCTCAAATATAAAATTAAATTCAATTTAAAATTTCTTATAAGATGTTCTAAATATCATTAATAATAAATTTTTGGTAATATTTCAATAATTATATAACTTTATAGGGCTCGTTGAGAGGATTCTAACTGCATTTCTTTCATTTCCATTAGAGTTCGTTGGGAATTTTAGTTAACTATTAAAATAAATAAACATAAATAATTTGAAATTTTCATTTTATTATTAAGTAAATATATTTAAAAAATAAAATGACAAAATTTAATGAAATTTAATATAACAAAATCATAGCGATATATATGCCACATGTGTAGGAAATTATATTTTTAAAGTAATATTACAAAAATAAAGAGAAGTGCATGTAGAAGTGAGATAAATGGTGTGGAAAAGTTGAATAACAAGATAACAATAAGAGCAAGTGTAACATCTTTGATCATTAAAATGGGTATGAATAGAAAAGACTGGTAAAGTATACGAAAATGATATAATAAAAATTATTTAGAAAATATTTAAATGATTATTTAATTGGATAGAGCTCAATAAAATCTAGTTTTGATTTGTCAAAAATTACAAAAGTACATAATAATAAATAAAAATATATTGTCATTTTAATACTAAGTAGATCTATATATCTTTAAGATCAAAAGAGATAAATTGAAGTAACATAAATAAAACAAAACAACATCAAAGTAAAAGCAAAATGTTAAGATATTTAGAGTTAGATAAACTTAATAAAAATAAAAAAATTTAATAAAATAAGAGAAATTGTATGAGAAAGTCACATTCTAATACAAAAAAAATATCAAGTGCAACATTATTTATTAAAAAATTATTTGTGAATCAAAATGTCACTTAAAGTATGTTAGAACATTATAAAATAAAATATTTAAAAAACTAAAAATAACATTTTCTTTGATAGAGCAAAAGCAAGATGAGCCGAACAACATTTTTAATGTTTAAATTTAACATTATTTGATATTACTAATAATTAAAAAATTAAATATACATAAATAATAATAGATATTAATTTTACTATAAGTAAATACAAAATAATATTAAAATTCGATATATTGAAGTTACGTAGTTTAACAAAATCAAAATGTTTTAAGTGTCACATGAGCATAGAATTATAGTTCCACAGTAATATGAAAAAATCAAAGAAAAACACTAAGGAGATAAATTTTAAAAGAATGTTATATTCCATAACACTTAGGAGAACAAGTGTGATGTCCTCAACAATTAAATGATGTACAAATAAAAATATCTTATAAATCATCTACAAACCATTAAAAATAATGTTTTTTAAAATTTGAATAAAAATGCTTATTACAATAGAGCTTATTGAGGTCATCTATATTTCACCTTGATCGTACCTAATTTAGAATTACTATAAAATATAAAATTAAATAAATATAAATAATAAATAACATAATTTAAATATCAAGGTAATATATCAAATCTTAAACTAGATAAATTGAAAAAATATAATACAACTAAATTGAAGCGAGGTAGATGTCATATATGAGGCGATTTTGAATTATATATCAATATGATGAAATAAAAAAATATTAATTTTAAGTAAGAGATAAATTGTATGAGAATGTTATAGTCCAAGATATTAAGGAGATCAAAAATAACTTCCTCAATCATAATATTGGTTATAAATCTGAATGTCTAAAAAAATGACAAAAATCCCTAAAAAATAATAAAACAAAATTACTTCAATAAAACAAAATTTTCATTAGATAAACCTTATTGGGACAAATTATTTTAATATTCATAACAAAATGCCTCATGAAGATGCAAAGAAATAAATGGATAACAAACTAAAAAAATATAAAAAATTACTATTTTGAAATGATAAATTCATCAAGATGAGTCTAATGACATTTATTTCAACTTGATTGTGCCTCATTATGAATTACTACAAATATTAAACAGAATATGCACTAATAATGATAAACCATTAACTCAATATTAAAAAATACATATTAAAGTTGAAATACAATAAGTTGAAGCAAAGTAATATGACTAAAATAATGAGATGTAAAGGTCATAAAAGAGTAGAAAGATTCAACAAAAGACATAAATTATAGGAGAAAGTTATATCCTATGATATTAATGAGGTCAAGGGTAATCATCAAATTTCTTAAAAGCAAAATGTCGAGTAAAGTGTGCTTAGACCGTAAAAAACGAAGTGAGTGAGAATTCAAAAAAAATTTAAATGTTTAAAGCTCATCAAGATCAGTCTGATGATATATTTTTCTTCTCCATATCAAAATATTTATTTTAATATATGATTAATAAAAATAAATATTTATTTTAATATAAAGTAGATATGATTAAAGCTAAAATAATATATAATAAAGCAATGCTGTATAAAAACTCAAACAGATATAAAGGTCACAAGAGAAGAGATTTCGAATTTCATAGTAATACAAAAAATGAACATTAAAAGTTTAAGAAATGAGATAAATTGCATGGGAATGTTTCATTCCAAGATGTTATGAAAATCATGAGTAACATTATCAATCATGAAATTTTTTATGAATAAAAGTGACATAAAAATTATGTAAAAACCTTTGAAAGTATAATACTTTAAAATATTAAATGAATATTAATTAGATGGCATTCGACAAAATGAGTTAAGTATTATTTTTTGCTTGGATAACACCTTTTTTGGAATTACTACAAATAATAAAAATAAATAATCATAAATAAGAATATAATATTATTTTATTGTTAAGAAATTTTAAAATAACTTTAAAATTAGATAATTTTAATTATTTAACATAACAATAATCAAAGTAATATAAAGTTCACATGAGATGGGAAATAGTGTAACATTGTAATATAACAAAATTCAAGACAACACTTTGAGGGAATGAGGAAAAATATGCAGGAAACTTGCATTCAAATGTACTAGTGTGAGTTACTCGATCTTCAAATCAATTGTGATGAAAAATGTCTCCCAAATCAAGTGAAAATCATAGGAAATAAAATATTTAAAATTTAAAATTCAATTTTTAATTTGCGAAAGCTCACCAACATGAGTCTTGTGATGATTCCTTACTATGAATTACCAAATTAACTAAACAAAAAAATAGTGTATTATTTCAATAGAACATAAAAATATCAATTAAAATGAAAAAATTTTAAACAATATCATATAACCCAATTAAAGGTTTTAAATTCACATGTGAGTACAATTTGACATTCATAGAAATATAATAAAATCAAACTAAAAATTTGTAAAAATGAGAAAATTATACAGGGAACCCACATTCCAAGATATTAAAAAGATTGATTGTAACTTCCTTGATTGTCACATAGTGTATGAACTCAAATGCATCCAAAAACATGACAAAAACTTAAAAAATGTACTAAAACATGAAAAAAAAAAAAATTTAATGAGATAGAAATTTTTAGGATAACTCTAATGAAATTAATTTAGTCTAAAATGAGTCTAATTTCAAATTACTATGAATTATAAAAGTGATTAACATAAATAACAAAAAATTAGTATTTGAATATTAAGTAGATATATAATAAAGTTGAAATGAGATAAATTTAAGCAATGTAATAAAACAACATAAAAGCAAAGTAAAAATTAGACATTAGGAGTTTTAGAGTGACCTAAAAAAAAATAAAGTGAAAATTTTGATTAAATGAGTTGAATTGTATGGCAAAATTACATTTCAGAATTACAAGAGGATCTAGGGTAAAATCCTCGATCACAAAATTTTGCATAAATAAAAATGTCACATATAAAGTGAAAATAATCCTAAAAATAAAATTTTTAAAAATATTTAAATTAATATTTAATTAGATAAAACTCATCAAGATGAGTACGATGACTATTGTATTTTTTAATGGATCTCATTTGAAATTTGAAACACTTACCACTGTAAATATGTATAAATAAAAAAATTATTTTAATAATAAGAAAAATACAATGAATCTAAAATTTTATAAATTGAAGTAATGTAATATAAAAAATGAACATAATATAGTGGTCAAACATGAGCAGATTTAGAGTTACATAGTAATATAATAAAATCAAATTGAAATGAGATCAAGCTCAAAATTCTCGATCATGAAATAAGGTATGAATTAAAATGCCTTATTAAAAAGGCTAGAACCCTAGAAAAAGCATTAAATTCCTAAAAATTATTGTTTAATATGGTAGAGCCCAATGAGATTAGTCCACCCACATTTAACTCTTCTGAATAATAGTTTAGAATTATTATAAATTACAACATTAAAGTTTCATAATTAATAACAAATAACATCTTTAATATTAACCTAATGTATTTTAAAGTTGAAATGATATTAATTGAAGTATTAAAACCTAATCAATGTGACATAAAGGACACATGATAATAAATTTCGAGTTACATAAGAAGATAACCAAATAAAAGTAAGAATCTTAAGTGAGAAAAATTGTACTAGAAAGTTGAATGCCAAAATACTATGGAGATCATGTGAAATATCATCGATAACCAAATCAGCTACAAATTTGATGTCTTATACAACAAGAAAAAATAATAGAAATAAAAAAATATAAAATATAAAAATAAAGATTTAGTTTGTTATAGCCCTTGAAGACGAATCAAATGACATTTCATATGTCTCTATTAGGCCTCGTTCAAAATTACTAAAAAATAAAACTAAATAACAATGTATTATTATTTCAATATTAAGTGGATATATAATAGATGAGATAAATCGTAGTTCTATAAAATTACGAAATCATTTCTTTGTAAATGACACTAGAGGAGAGTTTTCGGGTTACATAGTATTATGAGCAAATAAAAGTGAAAACTTTCAACACATGAGATAAATTAAATGAGAATATTGCATTCCAAGATTCTAAAAAAAGTAAGGGTAACATCCTCAATCATAAAATTATGCACAAATCAAAATGCCTCATAAATCATGCAAACAATTTATGAAAAGTAATTTAGAAAAAATAAAAAAAAATTTTAATTTTATAGAGCTCTTTATAATGAGTCTAATGATATTTTTTTCATTTGAATCAAAAATAATTTGTAATTACTACAAATTAAAAAAATTAAATAACCTTAAATAAGATTAAATTATTTTTTAAAAATTAAATAAATATGTAATAAATCTAAAATAAGATGAATTGAAGAAATATAATATATTCAGATAAAAGAAAAATATATGGCTTGCAATAAGAGAATATGAGCAAAAAAACAAAAAAAATGCAATCTAATAAAAAACTTCGAAGAAATCAGGCAAAAAAACTAGAATGTTGCTTTCCATCATACTATGGAGATCGAATACAACATCTGTGATCATAAAATATGGTTTAAAATAAAATGTTTCAAAAAGTTGAGTAAAACCCATAGAAACCTACATATTTAACAATATGAAATCTAATTTTTACCTTAATAAAGCTTATTAAGATAAGTCTAATTATATTTATTTCATTTCTATTTGACCTCATTTTTAATTAGTATGAATTATGAAGTTTTTTAAACATAAAAAATAATAAACTATTATTTTAAAATTAAGTAAATAAATATTAAAGCTAAAATGAGATTAATTAAATCAACATAATATAGGAAAATTTGTATATCTTAAAGTTGCATGAGAGTAAGGCACGTGTTTCATAGAAATGTAATCAAAAGTAAAACTTTTAAGAAATGAGATAAATTATATAATAAAGATGCATTAAAAATACTAAAGACATTGTGTATAGTATCCTCCATAATCAAATTGAATACTAATAATAATACCTCATAAAGCATGTCAAAAGTCTAAAAATGTAAACTTTTAAAATAAAATATCAAAATGATTATTAAATTGGATATAGCTCGTCAAGTCTAGTCATATGTTTTTTGTTTTGTCCTTAATAGATCTCATCTCGATCTATTATGACTAATTACGTACATAATTAAACATAAATTCAAACAAATAAATATTTTAATACAAAGTAGATAAATATTCATGTTGAAATGCGATAACAATGTAATATAACCAAATAGTAACAATGTAAATGTCACACAATAAGTGATCTAGGCTTATATAAACCAAATTGAAGTGAAAAATATGAGAAAATGACAAAATTAATTTAGGAAAGTTTTATTCTAAGATAGTAAAATGATTGGGAGTAAAAATCTATATTACTTGATTAAATTGAATGAAAATGCTTCCTAAAGAAAGTCCAAATCAAAGAAAACAAAATATTTTAAAAAACATATAAAAATTAAAATTTAGTTATATGAAACTCTTTGAGATGATCATAATTTCTTTTGTTTTGTATTGAAAAAAATCCTTTTTTCTAATTAAAAACGTTTCAAAAATTAAATAATTATAAATAATAATAAAATTTATTTAAATATTTGGAAAATATTCAAAAAACTACAAATAAGATAAATTAAAGCAATGTAATATAATCAAGTAGAAGTGATGTGAAAGTCATATGATAGGATAACTAGAATTACATAGAAATACAACAAATCAAAGAAACAAATTTGAAAAAATAAGGTAAATTATATAACAAAAGTAGTGCTCCAAGATATTAAGGAGATTGAGGGTAACATCTTTAATCATTAAATCAGTTATGAATCAAAATCTCTCATAGCACTAAAACCATAAAATGGTTATTATTTAAAAATGTAGAATTTGTATTTAAAATATAGCACCCACTGAGGGAAGTTTAATGACTTTTATTTTGTCTCAATTAAATACAAATTCAAAATGAAATTTGATAAATTGTGGCAAAGTAATTAACCAAATAACCACAACCCAATGGTCATAGATGACAGATTTTGAAATTCATAGTAATAAAACTAAATCAAGAAAAAAATTCAAAAAATTACAAAAATTATAATTATAAGTTGCATTCCAAGATATTGAAAGTATTGAGTGCAACATGCTCAATCATTAAATTATGCACCAATAAAAATATCTCAAAATGTATTCAAAAACCCAAAAATATAAAAAAATTAATATTTAATTAGATGGAGACATCAATGTGATTTGAATATCACTTTTTTGCCTCCATCAAACCCCATTTTGAAATACTATGAATTTAAAAAAATTAGAAATAATAATAAATTATTATTTTAATATCTATTATGAATCCATTAAAGACGAAATAACGTAAATTATAGTAAAGCAATATAACTAAACAAAGTGATGTAACTGTCACATGAGAAGAGAATTCAACTTTCATAAAAAAATATAATTCAAAAAAAGCAAAAGATTTCAACAAATCTAATAAATGTTATGGAAGTCATCATTCAAGCATACTAAAGGGAAGAAGTATAAGATCATCAATCATCAATGTCGGTATGAATCAAAAGCATTATAAAACAAGTAAAAAACCTTAAAAATAAATATCTAAAATATAAAAATAAATATTTAATTGATTAGAGGTCACGAAAATGAGTGCAATGATTTTTTTTGTATTCATAAGGTGTCTTGATGAATTGCTAAGAATAACCTCAGAAAATAAGAACAAATAGTAATAAATTATATTTCCTATATTTAATAAATATAGAAAAAAACTAAAAATGAGATAAATAGAAGAAATATAAGATAACAAAATCATAGTATTGCAAAGATCATAGGAGAGAAGAAATATAGTTTCACATTAATATAACAAAATCTAAGCAAAAACATTTTATGAAGGTTACATTCCGTGATATTAAAAAGATAAGGGTTATAATTAAAACAATTATGAATTGAGATTATGCCTAAATTGAGTTAAAGCCCATAAAAATAATTTTTTAAAACTATAAAAATAAATATTTAATTTCCAAGGGCTAGTTTAGATGTGTTCATAATCATTTGTTTCTATTGATTAAATATATTTTTCAATTAATATAAATTGTTAATGTAAATCAAACTAAATAATAGTTTATTATTATTATTATAAAATAAAAAATATATATCTAGCTCACAATAAGATAATTTGAAGTAACTTATTCTAACCTGACAAATGTGAGGTGAAGGTCACACAACATTAAATTATAGTTAGATAGTGATATAACCAAAGCAATGCAAAACATTTAAAGAAATTTTATAAAATATATGAAAAAGTTGCATTAAAACATAAAACATAAGTTAATAATTGAAATGTCTATTTAAGCAAACCAAAACTATGGGAAATAAAAAATAAATAAAATCTAAAAATGAATATTTAAATAAATAAAGCTCATTAGGATGCATGCAAATGACATTTATTTTTTTCGCTAAAAATTATGAAACTAAAAAAACAAAAATATGAATAAAATACTTTTTTAATATTAAATAAATGTATAATAAAGCTAAAATCACATATGCTGAGGCAATGTAACAAAATAAAATCAAATCAATATGAATGCCACATGAGATAGGAATTTAAGTAAAATAGAAAGATAGCCAAGCATACTTATTGGAAGAAATGAGATCAAATATATGGGAATTTTTCATTCCATCATACTAAAGAGAGATAATGTGCAATATCCTTAACCCTCCAATAAGATATGAAGTAAAATTTCTCATAAAACGTGCATAAGCTATCGAAAATAAATTATTTAAAAAAATAAAATAACATTTTTAAATTTATAAAGGGCTCATCAAAATAACTCCAACAACATTTGATCCCTCTCCATCACACTTGAATTGGAATTATTATGAATTACAAAAATAATTAAACATAAATAATGAGAAATTATTATGTCAAAAGTAAGTAAATATATATATATATATATATATATATATATCAAAGTTGAAATGAGATAAATAGTAGAAATATAGTATATCAAAATCAAAAGATGTTAAACTCACACAAGAATAGAGTTGAAGTTTCATGGAAATAAAACCAAATCAACAAAAATAAATTTAAAAAATGAGATAAATTATTCTTGAAATAGCATTTGAAGATACTGAGGAGGTCTTCTATAAAAAGTCCTCGTAAATCATGCTAAAGCCTCATAAACTAAAATTAAAAAAATATTAAATTGTTATCTTCTTAGATAAAGCTCATCATCCTTACTCAATTACTTTATTTTCCTCTGAAGTGGAACTCATTTGTAATTACTACAAATCAATAAGGTAATTTTGTAGTCAACATAATAAATCATTACTTTAAATATATGCAGATACATATTAAATTAAAAATGAGAAAAGCTAACCTAATATAATATAATAAAATAAAAAATTTAATGAAATTAGAGAAGAATTTAGAAAAATTATGCTGCAAAATTTCATTCAAAAAAACTAAAACAATCAAAGGTAACCTCATCGATCTCTAAACAAGTACAAATTAAAATGTATTATAAAATATTCCAAAATCTAAGCAAAAAGCTATTTAAAATTTTATTATTTAATATTTAATTAGATAGAACTCGTTTAGATGTGTTCAATGACTTTTGTCTCATTTCCATCAAACCTCGTTAAGCATTAGTAAAATTTACTATATTCAATAAGCATAAAATAGAATAATTTTTTTAGTAATAAGCAAATACTTAATAGCCCATAAATTAGATAAATTGATGTAATGTGTTGTAGCCAAACTTAAGTGATGTTAAAGGCCGTATGAGAGAAAATTTAGAGTTATGAAGTAATAAGAGCAAATGAAAGTAAAACATTTTAAATAACAAATTAAATTGTATAACCAAATTACATTTCAATATACTAAGGAGAATTGGTATAACATCCTTGATTTCCAATTCTAGTACAAATCAAAATTTTTTTATAATGCACAAAAACCATAGAAAATTAAATATTTAAAAATACAAAATTGATGTTTGATTTCATGTAACTTTTCAAATGATTTGAGCTATATTTGTTCTCTCTCGATGAGAACAATTATTGCATTACTATAAATTACAGAAATAAATTGCATAAATGATAATAAACTATAATTCTAATGTTAAGAAAATATATATTTAAGTTTAGTTCTGATAAATTGAAGTAATGAGACAGGAAAATCATTGCAACATAATGATAAAAAAATGACAGATTTTGAGATACACAGTATTATAAAAAATTAAAAAAAAAGTAAATTTTAAATATTACATAAATTGTAAGTGAAAGTTGTATTCCCAGATTTTAAAAGATAAAGTGCAATATACTCAATCGCAAAATTAGATGCAAATTGATATGCCTAGTAAAGCTTGTCAAAGTCCTCAAAAGGTATTTTAAAAATATAAAAAAATTATTTAATTTGATAATGCTCATCAAGCCTGTCCTTTGAACCTCGTTTTCATTTATTAAGAACTTAAAAAAAATAAAAATAATTAAAATTATTATTTTAATATAATAAATAATATATTAAACTAAAATACGACAAATCGAAGGAAGCGAATATATACAAACAAAGGTGTTATAATTATCATCGGTGTGGAAAATACGAGTTTCATAGAAATCTAATGAAATCAAAGTGAAGGATTTGAAGAAATAATACAAATTGTGTAGGTAAGCTACATTCAAAGATACTAAAAAATTGATTATCAAATTCTTGATCGTCAGTGTAAGTACAAATAAAGAAGGCATGAAAAGAAAGAAAAACTCTAAAAATAAAATATTTAAAAATATTGAAGCAATAATTTAATTTATTAGAGCGTGTGAAGATAAGCTCAACAATCTTGGTTTAACATCAAATTGGCCACATTTTGAATTACGAATAATTACTAATTAAAATAAGAATAAATAATTATTTTATATTAAGTAAATAATTCAAAAAGCTAAAACAAGATAAATTAGAGAAATATAATATAACAAAATGATAATATTATAAGGTCATAAAACAGGAGAATCATAGTTTCATAATATTATACAAAAATTAAAGTAATGTATTTTCAGAAATATGATAAATTCTATAGGAAAGTTAAATTCCATGGACTCAAAAGATCGAGTGTAGATTTTAAATAGTCAAATCTTGTATGATCGAAAAGCACTAATAAATTAAGCTAAATATCTACAAAATATAATATTAAAAAAAATAAAAACATAAATTTATAAAGCTCATTTAGACAACCCCAATGATGTTTGTTTTGTATTGATTGAGCATATTTTTCAATTACAGTGAATAAGAAAAATAAATAATCTTCAATTATAAAATATTATTATTAGAATACTAAGAAAATATATGTTATAATTAAAAGGAGATACACTAAAGAATTTTAATATAACCAAACTAATGTGATGTAAAGGTCACATTAAATGAGATTTTGAGTTAGAGAGTGATATAACTAAATTAAACAAAGTGTTTGTAGGTATTTTTAAATTATACAAGAATTTTCCATTCCAAGATACTAGGATCATCAAGTGTGAAATCCTAGATTGTGAGAAAAGATATGAATCAAAATGTCATGTAAGGCATATAAAAACTTAAGAAAATAAAAAAATAAAAATATAAAATTAATATTTAATAAGATTAAACTGGTCGAGAGGAGTCCAACTATTTTCCTTTTGACTCCAATGGACCATATCTGGGATTACTTTTAATTAGTAAATTAATTAAAATTAAAAAATAATAACAAATTATTATTTTATTATTAAGTGAATACATATTAAAGTTTAAACAATAAAAATTCAAGTAATGTAATATATAAAAATCAAAATATTATAAAAGTAACATAGGAGTAGATTTTTGTTTATACATTATTTGAACATCAAAAAATTTACAACTGATAGCTTCACTAACTTCATATGCAAGTTTACTAATCAAATTTTTTTTATTTTCTTCAAAATCTTACATCTCTTTAATTATATTAGTTTGTAACCATAAATCTTCTCTGATGTGACATTTACATTGTTTCGATTTGGTTATATTATATAACTTTAATTTATATTATTTTATCTTCAGTATATATTTAATTACTATTAAAAAAATAATTTTTTATTCTTTGCATCATTTACTTTGATGTCCCATAATAATTCAAAATAATTCTTAATCGAAATGGAACAATCATTGTTGGACTCATCTTAAAAGGCTCTATTCAATTAAATATTATTTTATATATTTTTATGTAATTTACTCATAATGTTTTTTTCATGTTTTATTAGACATTTTCATTCATACAAAATTTTACAATCAAAGATGTCAGAGGAAATCTTCTAATTAGCATGAAAAACAATTCTCAACAATTTAACTCATTTTGCAATGTTTCTACTTCGATTTAATTATATTAATTTGTAATGTAAATCTTCTACTATTAAAACTTTACATTAGTTAGATTTTGTTACATCACATTGTTTCAATAGATGTCATTTCAACATTAATATTTTTTTGCTTAATGTTGATATAATAAATTTTTGTTATTTATGTATATTTAGTTTAGTAATTCATAGTAATTCTAAGTGAGTTTCAACCATGACAAAAAAACATCATTGGATTCACCTCCATGGTTATTATATAAATAAATATTAATTTCTATACTTTAAATTTTTTTTGAATTATTTCAATATATTTTTATTTGTACCTAATTTAACAATCAAGGATATTATAATAGATCACCTTATAATCACTAAATGCAACTTCCTATAACAACTTATCTAATTTAGATAGTTTCACTTTGATTTTGTTGTTTACTACTTAACTCCAAATCTTCCTCATGTGGCCATTGTTTAAAAAAGTGATACCTTATATCTTTATGAATTTTTTCTATATTGATGAGGTTTATTATATATGTATAACAACCAGCCTAATACTATTTGGAAGAGTTTCTTCTTTTTATTTTTTTATTATTGAATTCCCATTTAGCTCCGATCAATTATTGATTACTAAGCATAAGAACTAATTCCTACATTAAAAAACTATCAATTCATGGCATGAACTTACACCCTCAAGAAATATTGGTTCTATGAAAGATACAAATATAGCTCATCAATTTCTCTAATTAAAACTATAGTTCTAAATTTTTCATTAGCATGTAAATTATTTGATTCCTATGGATTTTTGTACTACAAAACACATGGTAGTTACTTGCTAGTTTCTTTTAATATTCTTTGACGTATAATTTGCTTTCTTCTTTTCTCAGTGCTAGGTTTATCAATGGCTCCATCTAATCATTAAATTTTTCATTAATTATTTTTGTAATTTATTAATCAAACTCAATTGTATATTTTTGTCTTTCTAATTCTATAATTTAATTACCAAAATGTTTAATTGTTAATTTTATATTTAACAGAAAATAACTAGAATAAATCTGAAAAAAGTCAAGAAAAATCTCAATGTTATATTAGATTCTAAAATTAAAATATTAGTGGATTATCATGTCATTTTTTCTCAATATCTTACATGAATGTCAGATATTTTCCCCTTCACTCTTCTAAATGCTTTCCTAAGTATGAAATGTAAATTTATATTTTTTTCTCATTTCTTGAGATAATCATATAAATATTATTTAAGGTTAATTACCATTAAACTAAAATTATTTTATATCTCTAATCAATATTAGAAAAAAATGTATATGTAATTTTTTATGAAACTTAAGTAAATTACGAAAAAGATAATTTGAGTCATAAATTCGTGTTTCTTTGCACATAGATTTAACATGTTCATGTAAAATAATGGAGATAAGTTATCTCTAAATATCTATAATTTCTTCTAACATTTGTTGGTAATGACTTACATGACTTAGTTTTCTTGTAGAATTCTAACTCAAATTTGATTTAACTATAATGTCACAAACTATGCAATATTTTAATTCTCAATTATAAATCACAGGGGCATCTAATAAGATTTCTTGAAAACTTCTCATGAAAGTACCATGCAATTGGCAAGTTCATAATATTTGAAATCAACATAAAATAATTTTATACATTGACTAAAAAATTCTAAATTATTAATATTGATCAATACAAGTCTAGAATGATTTAATCTTCTAACCTAAGTTCAATAAGCTAAGGACAAAATTTTTTTTTAATTTCAACACACAAACCTACTAAGCAGCGTTTGTCTTTATAGGTACCAATATATGGAGGCATACCTAAAAAACTACATATGCTTTAAATTTCAGAACCCATAGTATCTTGGGTATTATAGTGCTAGGGTGTGGTTGTTATTAATTTTAAAAATAAATTTTCAAAGTTGGTTCATTCAGGAATCCACTCATATCTTTATGCATTGGATTTGTGTATTTTTTTTAATTAGGCAATGATGTGTAATTTATCCAAATTTAGAACAACAATGGCATAAAACATGAGATTGATGTTGAGATGGAGGATGTAATGTCTTCAATTCATCAATATATGTCTTGTATATATTCTACAATTATCATGCAAACATATTTTGTTTGTTTCAGCATGAATGTAAGATGAAGCATGTTTCAATAACTCTGAAGCATTAAAAAAACCATTTCTTTTTTCACATGAGTAAATGAAGTAACATGTGAAGGTATATGTGAACAATTATAGGTATATACATGCGAAAAAAACTAGTATACATTAACTTTAAATCACATATTGTTTTTTCAAGTGAATCATTCTTGTTTTTCTTTAAGATAAGCCCTTTTCTAGCTCAAATTATCATTCTCTAACTTTAAGACATAATTGCATGAAATATATTTGGATTATTCTTTTTCAAATTCTTTATTTCAATATTTTAGCGATGAAAAATTAGAAATATATGCATGAACTTTATT
The DNA here is from genome assembly GCA_023846275.1 of Vanilla planifolia. NCBI lineage: Eukaryota > Viridiplantae > Streptophyta > Magnoliopsida > Asparagales > Orchidaceae > Vanilla > Vanilla planifolia. The sequence continues at coordinate 1,202,160 of JAIUJO010000074.1, forward strand.
AGTTAAAGAAATATTTTCCTCTTTAAGTGCATCACATTGTCCATACAATTCGACTTTTTTAGATTCATGTTTTGCACAAAATATCTTATCATCAACAAAAATGTTCATAAGCTTCATATTGTCCACAACTAATTTGCTAAAAGAATTTCATTTTTCTTCACAAGGTTCAAAAGTAGGCTCATGTCTAGAATTAGAAGTATAGGACACACATTTTCCTCCATGATTCATCTATAAATTTGGCTTCTTAAACTTCTTCTACTTCCTCTCCTCTTTCTTTCTACGGTTCATCCCCTATTTCTCATCATCAATATGTTGAGTTTAATTCACACTATGCAACATATCTAACCTCTATAACATCACAAAACAAGTTGTAGCCAAATAGAAACTTAACACAAATTTCTTGAGACCATGCACAGAATAAGTAATTAATTTTTTTGCTTTATAATTGAATTATCAATCCTTATTTATTACTTCGTCATTTAGGAGTATAGAAATGAATAAAGAGCTCCCTCAAATGTTTATCAATTTTTGGAATAAAATTTTAAATAGTATTTTTGTAAATAATGAAGTTTTCACCCTTAAATAATTAGGGAGGCCACGTTAAAAATCCTTCATATGAAGTTTTACAAATATTAATCATTGTTCAAGTAATCCTTAACAGTAAAATTAAATAAATACAAAAACAAAAATCAAGTGATTTCATAACATAATGAAATTAAAAGTTTGTTACTAATATTAATGAAGAAATAATAATAAATAATAATAATTAATAACACATTTAATTTGCACACTCAAATATACAACCACCCTATTGATTTTACTCAATCTATGCAAGGAACCACAATGATAACGATTAAAGTTAAAATGAATGTGCAAATCCTAAAAGAGGGGGTTTAACTGTGAGTTCTAAAATGCACTTGGTTATTTTAGTAAAATATTCATTTTACAAAATTCTTTATAAAAGTAATTTAATGTTCTTGGTAACTTTGATTTATAAATATATTAATTTATAATATTTATTATTAATAAAATGAAATAAAAGTTGAAATGATACCACAAAATTTTTTTGGTGTTTGTGTTTAAATTAGAACCTACATCCCACTCCCCAATTATGGTTCAAAAGAACTCCATTATTAAAAGTGTTAAATCTTTTAATCTTTTTACATGTTTAACCTAAAACTTACTTGAGATTTTTTCTTGTAGTTTGCCTCCAACCTTGCTTTTCATTGGTTCAACTATAACTAAAGATTTTATCACCTTAACACCAACTTTATTTTTAATGAGATCAAACAAAACTCAGGCTTTCATGAATGCAAAACTAAACATGAAGGAAAAAGAAAAATACAACAATATATTAATTTCTTACAAACAATATACAAATTTCATTTTGCTTATTGATGAATATAGCTAGGAAGGAGTTCAAAATTATGAAGAGAATTGAGAAAATGAAAGCATAGAGGAATTATGCATAGTTAGAACAATTTTTAATTTTGAGTAGTCAGAAGCTATAGAATTTGATGTAGCCCTTCTTAGGGGTGCTAATCACTTGATCATGTTCATTGTTGTTCAATTCATAATGCTTTAGTATTTATTGAAAACATTAGTTAAAGAAATTAGAAGGTCATTCTAGCTATCTTTTATCATGTGAATTTTGAATGCCCATTTTGGCTTACTCGATTGGACAACATTATACTTGAGCATGCTTGGGATATGGCTAGAGATATATAATTTTTCTTTTTAAATATGATACTTTTAACCAATTTTTTTAAATTTAACTAAAATTTATAATAGAATTTTGCAAAGATATGTAAGCAGGATTTAACTAAGAAAAGATTAATAAATTAAAAATTAGAATCCCATTCAATTACTAAATTAAGTAGATGTTTGAAAATTTAGAAGTTTAAATGGGATTTCAAATTGATACAAATGAAGAGCACCTTATAATCATCAATTTAATATTCTATTTTATAGTAAAATAGAAAATCTTATCATTGCTAATCTACATGTCTTCAATCCTTAAATCTTGCCAAAGACACAAAAGTTCTGTGGTGACCACTAATTCTTCCTCTTCCGTAGTGCCTAGCTTGTCTTTACAAATAATGTAATTCACTTCAAACAATCCTATTAAAATAAAATGTGAAAAATTTTACATTTTACACGTCAAACTAACAAGTGACCTACAATGTCAATGACAACTAGCATGTTTCCGGTGCTCATGATAATTTTGGTTCGTACTCAAAATTAATTAATCATTTAATACCATTTTAATTTTTACTAATGATACAAATAAAGTTTTATATTTATAACATACTTTTCGAAAAAGTTATTAAGACAATAATAAGATTTAATTAAAAATATGATACGATTCTTAGGATACTCAAGAAGGACAATTAAGTTTTCCATAACCAATTACTATTTTTAAGACAATCAGTTTAAATGAAAATTAATTTATATCTCTTGTATTAAATATTATATGAACCTTAGCATTCTAATTAAAGAAAAATTTGAATACTTAATAATAAATTAAAGATCTATCTCATTATGCTTTGTTATGCCAACAAAGATGACCTTCATGAGATTTAATTTTTACTCACTTCTTCTCTATGTTCTCCCATGAACACAAGCATTTACTCTCATAAAACTAAAAAATTTCTTAAGAAAATGCATTAGAAATACTTCTGATGTGTTATCATCAAATAATGCAACATGGCTTGAGGTTAACAACACAACATCATTGAGATCAAACAAACTTCGTTGGAATTAAGGATGTTACGGTCGATCTCCTCAGTACCTTTGAATAATAAAATCATTTAAAATTTAACTTAGTTTTTCAAATATTTTCTTCGATTTCCTTATATTACAAAGTAAATCTAAATCAACCCTCATGTGACATTTAAAACAATGTTAATTTGATTTACTACATTGCTTCATTTTATGTCAGATTGCATTTAGTAAATTTTTATTTAATGTTTAAAAAATCATTTATTATTAGTGGTGACTATTTATTTTGATAAATTATTGTAATTCTAATTGAGGTATGATTAGGATGAAGAAAATGTCATTGGACTCATGTCAGTCAGCTCCATCCTTGCACAATTCATTTTTGTATTTCTAAAAATTTTATTTTGTAATTTTTGCATGTTTTACAACATATTGTTATTAGTATAAAATATTAGTCCATAAAAGACATTACACTTCACCTCCATAGTATCAAGTACTACCACTTTTTTATAAAATTTATCTCATTTTTTCGAAATGTTTTCTTTAGTTTTATTATATGATAATGAAACACTAATTTGCCTCCCAAGTTAGCTTTGTATCACTTTCATTTGATATTTTTTATTACATAAATTTATTTTATTTCAAATTTAATACTTATTTATTTAAAAGTAAAATAAAAGTTCATTATTATTTTTACCTATTTTGTTTAGTAATGCATAATAATTGCTAGTAAGGCCTGATTGATAAGAAAAAAATTTCTTTCAACTTATCTCACCAAGCTATCTCTAATAAAATATTTATATTTATATTTTTTTAAATTTTTTAATTTTCTAAACATTTTTGCATGTTTTATGAGTGATTTCAATTCGTACCTTAACTAAAAATGAAAGATATTTTACTCAAACTCTAGAGTGTTTTGAAGATTTGCTTTCTTATATAGTTTATCTCATTCCTTAAAACTTTTTCCTTTTATTTATTTATATCACTATTTAACTCAAAATCACTTCTCATGTGCTTTTAAATTGCTTTGATTTGGTTATATTACATTGGTTCATTTTAAACATTTTTAAAATTAATATTTATTTACTTAGTACAAAGAATTATTATTATTTATTTTTATTTATTTTTGTAAATCATTGCAAATGCGAGTGAGGTTCGGCTAAGAGGAAACAGTAATCGTTGGGCTCATCTCAACTACTTTAATGTAATACATTAATCGTTTTTTAATTTTTTGTATATTTTATTTACAATGAATTTTGCATTTTTTAAAAGGTATTTTTTTCACACGTGAGTTGACTATCGTATATTTTAAATATGTCCTCCTTAGAATCTCAGAATGTAAGTTTCTCACAAAATAGATATAACTTTTTAAATACTTCACTTTATTTTTTATATTATTTTGTTTCAATTTATTTCATTTCAACTTTAACAAATACTTACTTAGTATTAATATAATAATTTTTTATTATTTATGCTTATTAATTCTTATAATTAAAAAAATTCCAAAGATGGACTAATTGAGATGTAACTATCATCATTTGACAAAAAATTATTTGATGACAAAGAAATTTTCATTCGATCACCTTAGTATCTTGGAAAGCCAATTTTTCAAATAATTTGTCTAATATTTTCAAAGCTTTTAATATGAGTTCATAATTTTGCTATGCATCTCTTAATTTCATCTTTTATGACATTTACATCACCATTATTTAATTATATTATGTTACTTAAATTAATTTCATTTTAACTTTAATAAGTTTCTTAATATTAAAATAATAATTTGTTGCTATTTATATTTATTTTTTTTACACTTTGCAGTAATTCTAAATGATTGAGATAGGACAAATGTTGCTGGAGCAGTATCATTAAGATCTATTAAAATAAACATTTATTACTATATTTTAAAATATTTTATTTTTTAGGGTTTTTGATTTCTTTAGTAGGTGTTTTTATCCTTACCGAATTTCATGATCTAGGATGTTACACTTCATCACCATAATACCTTGTGACATAACACCCATATAATTTATTTCATTTTTTAAACGTTTTCACTATGATTTCATTATATTATGATTTATCTCTAATTCTCCTCTCATGTGACCATTACATCTCATTCATTTGGTTATATTAAAGTTGTTCAAATTGTCTAATTTTTATTTCAATAAACATTTACTTAATAATTAAATAATAGTTTATTATTATTTCAGCTTATTTACTTTTGTAAAAACTACAATTCTAAATGAGGTCTAATTGAGATAAAAAAATTCATTGGATTATGCTTGAATAGATCTATGTATTTAAATTTTTATTTATATATTTTTAAATATTTATTCTTCATAGTTTTGCCTTATTTTATAAGGTATTTCAATTTCTAACTAGTTCAATGATTGAGGATAGCACGAGCTCTTTTGTATCTTTGAATGCAACTTCTCATAAAATTTATCTAATTTAATATTTTTTTCATTTATTTGGTTATCTTACATTGCTTTAATTTATCTTATTAAACTTTAGATTATATTTATTTAATATAAAAATAATAATTTATCATTATTTGAACTTATTTATTTTTGTAATTCATAATAATTAAAAATAAGGTTTGATTAAGAGGAAGAAAATTTTATTGGACTCATCTTGATGAGATCTATCTAATAAATATTCATTTCTATATTTTTAATTACTTTCCTTTCAAAGGATTGGTATGTTTTATGTGACATTTCTATTCATACCTAATTTAATGATCTTGGAAGCTCTACTCGATCTCCCAGGAAATTTTGAGTCAAGTATAATTTCTCATTCTTACAAATTGTTCTTTTTGATTTAGTTATGTTACTGTATAAGTCTAAACCTTTTTTCATTTGACATTTACATAGCTTTCATTTGCTTAGATTATATTTCATTGATTCATCTCATTTTAGCTTTAATATTCATTAAGTTAATATTAATTCTATAATTATTGTTTTTGTACCTTTTTATTTTAGTTAATCTTAGTAAATCAAAAAATCTTTTTGTTGGGATGAAACAAAAGTTGTCGAACAAATTTTAACTTCAGATATCGAGTTAAATATTTGGTTTGGTTTTTTTAAGAAAAATTCTTTTTATTGTTTTTGTATGCTTTATTAGACATTTGATTCAGTCCTAGTTTGGTGATTAAGGATTTTATGTTTGATGTCCTTGACAACTATGTATTCAAATTTCTTATGTACTTTATTTTATTTTCTTCAAATTTTTTTATCATTTTGTTTTATCACTATGTAACTATAAATCTTAACTCTTGTGACCTTTACATAACTTTTATTTGGTTATATTACATTAATTCAAGCAAAAACAAATATCATTGGACTCACTATAAAGCATTATCCAAAAAATATTAATTTCTATTTTTTAAAATATTTTTGCTTTGATGGTTTTTTAAGTTTTGATAGACATTTGTATTAGTTTCATAATTGATCACTATTAATATGATACTTGATCTCCATAGTATCTTGGAATAAAATATTTCTATACAATTTAACCTTTTCAAAATTTTCACTTTTATTTGATTTTTTTACTATTTAACTCAAAAGCTATACTTGTGTGACCTTTACATTACTTTTATTTAGTTATATTAAATTTGTTCAATTGATTATATTCAGGTAATAATGTATATTCCCTAAAAATTAAAATTATTAATTTTTTATTATTTATAAGAATTTAATTAAAAAATTATTGTAATACCAAAGTGGTTAGATAGATGAAACATTTCATTGGACTCAGCCCAAGAATCTATATCTAATTAAATATTCCTTTTTTTTCAAGTTTGAATGTTCTAATTTTTAGGGTTTCAAGTTGCTTTAAGAGTCATTTTGATTGAACCTTATTTGATTATCCATAATGTTACACTTGATCTGATTTGTAACATGGAAATTCTTGCATTGATTTTACTATATTGTTATGTAACTCAAAATATTTTCTCGTGTGATAATTATACAATTTTTAATTGGCCTTATCACATTTTTCTTTTATTTATCTCATTTAAGTCTTAAAAGCTATTTATTTAATATTACAATAATAATATATATTTATTTATTTTTATTTAACTTGGTAATTCACAATAATTCCAAATGATGTCTCATTTTTATCGAAGAAATATCCTTTCAGTCATTGGATTTGCTTTTTAACTTCGATATTTTTTTAGTAATTCTAAATGAGGTTTGATCATGATGAAACAACCACAGTCAATCTCATCTCAATGAGTTATATCTTTTTAACTATTAAATATTATATATTTTTTAAAAAAGTATTTGTTTGGTATGCTTTTCGAGGTATTCTGATGCATACCATATTTGACATTTGAGAATGCTACCTTTCATCTTTCTAGTGTGTTAGAAATTGCTTTTCTTGTATAATAATCTTATTTTTTTGAAATTTTTTTAGGTTATTTATCTCATTAAATTTATATATATATATATATATATATATATATATATATGTGTGTGTGTGTGTGTGTGTATGCTTAAAATTAAAATAAAAATTTAATATTATTATTTTTTATATCACTCTAATAATTTTTAATAGTTCTTTTCATTATTTAATCAAGATGAAGAAAATGTCAATAGACTTCTTATTATAAGCTTTATCGAATCACATGTTTAATTTTTTTAATTTTTTAAAACTTTATTCTTAAGGTTTTCACAAGTTTTACGAGCTATAGTGTCTCATATCTTATTTTATGGTTATGGATGTTGCACTTCATCTATTTAGTATCATGTAATACAGCTTTCTTACATAGTCAATTTAATTTTTTCAAGTTTTTTCTTTATCTGGGTTATTATAATATGTGACTCTAAATACGTCCCATGTGACTTCACATTGCATTGATTTTATTATATTATGTTTTTTAATTTATCTTATTTAACCTTTAATATATTTTCTTACAAAATATTAAAATAGGAATATATTATTATTGCTATTTATTTATTTTAGAAATTTAAAGTAATTCAAAAGAATGATTAAACAAGGCAAAATGATGACTTTCGAATCAACGCGATCAGCTCAATCTATTTAAATAATAATTGCTCAACATTTAAGTATTTTATTTTTTATGATTTTGGTGTCCTTTACAAGAGATTTTGATTCCTACTTGATTTAATGATTAGGGTTGTTACAATAGATCACAATCACAACTTGGAATGTAATTAACATATTTCTTATTTCATTAAAGTTTTTGCTTTGATTTGGCTAAATTAGTATATCACTCTGCATTTCTAAATATTTTTATTAAGGTTCTGACATGCTTTACAAGACACATTGATTTGCATGAGATTTGTTGATCGATGATGTTGCACATGATCTACTTTTTATCACTCAGTGAAACTTTGCAATGCAACTTTTCTCATTTCTTAAAAATTTTTGCTTTGATGTCGATTTATTACTATGAAACTCTAAGTCTCTCATCTATATCCGTTTGAATGGGTTATATAACATTAGTGTAATTAATCTCATTTTAGTATTTATATATACTAAATTTATATTAAACTAATAATTTATTATTTTTTAAGCCATTTAAATTTTAAATTCATAATAATTCAAAATATGGTTTGATCGAGATCAAACAAATGTCATTGGACTTCTTTTGGTGCACTCTATCACCTTAAATATTAATTTCTATTTTTATAACTATTTTATTATTAAAGGATTTGGCACACTTAACAAAACATTCTAATTTGCACAGAATTTAATGATGGAGAATGTCAAACTCAGCATACCTGGTGTCTTCAAATAAAACTTTATTGTAAATTTTTTTTTTTTTTTGTAATTTTTTTCCTTTGATTTGGTTATATTACTTCATAACTATAAATATCTTCTAAGGTGATGTTTATGTTGGCATGTTTTGGTTATTTAACATTGTTAAAATTTGTCTACTTTCTGGTTTAATATATTCACATTTAATGTTAAAATAATAACTTTTGTTATTTATTTTTATTTAATTTTATAATTCATAAAAATTCCAAATGAGGTCCGTGTGAGACAAAATAAATGCTCACTGGAATTATCTCAACAGCATACATCCAATTTAATTTTTTTTGTATTTTTTTATTTTTTATTCTCTATGATTTATTATCATTTTATGACAATTTTATTTATACCTAATTTGACAGTAGAGCGTGTTACACTTTATCTCTATATTATATTGGAATATAACTTTCCTATACAATTTTTCTTATTTGCTCTAATTTTTTGCTTTCATTTGCCTATATTGCGATGCAACTCTAAATCTCTAATTGTGAGATCTATACATCACTTTAGTTATGCTATATTACGTCAACTCATTTCATCTTCTTTAACATTTAATGCATATGTACTTAAAATTAAAGTAGTACTTTATTTTTATTCATGCTTATTTAATATGGTCATTTATAATATTTTTAAATGAAGTCCAATTAAGATGAAATAAAATTGATTGGACTTGTCTCAGTGTGCTAAATGCAAATAAATATTTTTTTTTGTTCTATTTAATATTTTTTAAGTGTTTGATCATTTTAATAGACACATGAATTTTTACTTTATTTAATGGTTATAATTATTAATCTCGGTCTCTTGTGAATCTTGAAAATGAACTTTTCCAAACTGTTTATGAGAATTTTTCAAAAGTTTGAGTTGGATTGATTATTTTACTTTAAATCTCTGTATCTTATAACATGCTACATTTATATCAACTTGATATTGTTATATTAAATTATTTCAATTCATCTCATTTTAAATTTAATAAATATTTATTTTCATTATAATAACTATTTTTATTAATTATCATTTTCCATTAGGGCAATTCAATGTTAATCAAAACTAGGTCAAATATAGATTAAATGAACATCATTGGATGCGTAAGGAATAGCACAGTTTCACAATTTAGAAAGTCACACTCAATCTATTTAGTATCATAGAAAGGAAATTTTTTGTAAAGTTAATCTCATCTCTTCAAATTATTTACATTGATATTTTTATTACTATATAACTATAATAACTTCTAATGTGATTTGCATATTATATTGATTTGGTTATATTACATTGAATCAATTTAACTTATTTAAATAATGTTATAGTTTTCTTTAATATAAAAAGAATTATTTATAATTATTTATAATTATTTACATTATTTAATATTTTACTATAAATCTATTCTCATGCGACTATTACAATGCTTTAATATAGTTATATTACCATGATTAAATTTATCTCATTTAAGTTGCAATAGTATTTTAATTAATATTGAAATAGTACTTTGCTATTATTAGTGCTTATTTAATATAATCATCTATAGTAATTCCAAATAAGGTCAAATAAAGAAGAAGTAATTTTTTAGGCTCATATTGCCAAACTCTGTCTCGTTAAACAATTACTTCAACATTTTTTAATACTTCATTTTCTAAATATTTTACAAAATTTAGGAAAGATTTTTATTCGTATCTGATTTGATGATCAAGTTGTCACACCTAATGTTGTTAAATTTTAAATACATTTTATGTTGGAGTAAAAACTAGATCTACGAACAAATTAAACCTTGTTTGGGGTTACCAACATTAGCGAATGAGTTTAGTGACAAACATTCCTTGCACGTTGACAATACTAGAAGGTTTTAGGTGCTCTCAATACCTTTCGCTTTAATTCGTATTAAGTTAGTTCTTATTTTATCATTCTTTTAATTAGTATTATTTTTTACTAACTAATTATCATAATTAAAATGGCCGATTTTCAAAAGTTATTAAGAAAATATAAGATATGATAAAAAAATAAAATTACTCTCAAGATGGTCAAGGAAAATGGATTATGTTTTGGTAACCTGATATTTGTCTAAGCTGATTAGTTTAAAAAAATTAATTTTTGCAACTAACAACAAATATTAACATCAAGCATAACTTTCTAATCAACAAAAAAAATTAAAATACATAAAATTAAATTCATAATGTATCTTTTTGTGGTTTTCTACTCAATCCAATATAACCTTAATAAGAATCAATATTTTCATAACTTTTTTCTTAAGTTCTCCCATGAACATGAGCTTCAACTATCTCAAATTAAATAATTTGTTTATACAAAATCACTAAAAGTACCTAGGGTTTGTCATCTTCACGCAAGACACTATAGCTTTTGGTTAACAAGAAAACATGATCGAGACAAAAAAAAAATTTTTTGTGCTCATATAGATTAGCTTTATCCATTTAAAAGTTTTTTTTCATATTTTTGAATATTTTATTTGTAATGTTTCTATATGTTTTATAAGATATTTTTATTAGTACCTAATTCGTTGATAAAATTTTATTGGAATGCAACAATCCCTCAAAATATATCTCATTTCTTCATCTTTTTTTCTTTGATTTTATTATATCCTAAGTAACTTTAAATCTCCACTCATGTGACCTTTACCTAGCTTCAAATTATTTCTATTATATTACTTTAATTTATCTAATTTCATCTTTATTATATTTTTACTAAATATTAAAATAATAATTTATTAGTTGCTATGTTTTTGTATTAATTTGGTAAATCACAGTATTTCCAAACAAGCTCTAATCAAGATGACGCAAACATTATTTTATTGGTCTTAATGAGCTCCATCTAAAAAAAAATTTACGTTTTAAATATTTTTTTACTTTGGCATGCTTTATGAATTAGTTTTACTTGTTCATGATTAAACAATAAAAATGTTACACTTGATCTCCTTTGTATCTTTTAATGCATATTTGATATAAAATTTATCTCATTTCTTTCAATGTTTTCCTATCATTTTATCTTGTGATAGAAACCCTAATTCCCCTTCTATATGACCTATATATGACTTTCATAAAGTTATAACTTATAAGTTTAAATTGTCACTATTTGTTTTAATATTTATTTATTTAAAGGTAAAAAATTATTATATTTTATGCATGTTTACTTTTGTTATTGATAGTAATTCTACAAAGGTTTCAGTTGACATAAAAAATTGTCATTAAACTTAACTCAATGAGGTCTCCCTAACCAAATATCAATTTCTACATTTTTAAATATTACTCTTTCTAAAGTTTTTTGACACTTTATAAGAAGATTTAGTCAATTTCTTATTTGATGATATAGGATGATACACTCAAACTCTAAAGTGGAATGAATTTTACTTTCGCATGCAATATTTTTCATTTTCTCAACATTTTTTCTTTGAATTAGTTATATTACTATTGAATTCTCAATCACCTCTTTTGTGATCTTTTGATGGCTTTGATGTTGTTTTATCACATTCCTTAAATTTATCTATTTTTAGATTTAATATGTAATTTATATAAATAATTTTGTATGATTTCTACTTATTTACTTCTATAAGTCATAGTGATTCCAAATCATGTCGAATTAAGAGGAAGCAAGTGTCATTTGACTAATCTTACATGATTTATCATGTTATATGTTCAATTTTATTATTTTAAATATTTTTCTCATTGATTTAGTTTTGTTATTTTATTTCAAGTTTTGCTATTTTAGCCCAATAAATACTTGCTTAGTATTAAAAAAACAATCTCTTTTTTTGTAATTCATGATAAATCTAGATGAGGTCTAATTAAGATGAATTAGATGTTGTTGGACATGTTTCAACATGTTCTATCTAATCAAACATTAATTTTTCATTTTCTAATAAGTTTTATAGATATTATCATTCTTTATTAGACATTTTAATTTGTATCATATAATGTAATTTTCCCACACTTTTTAACTTATTCTCCCAAATGTTTCTCTTTGAATTTTTTATTTAACTATGTAACTCTACATCTCATTACTAGTGACATTTGCTTCATCATGGTTTGCTTATATTCTATTGCTTTAATTAATCTCATTTTAACTTTAATATAGATTTATGTAACATAAAAATGAAAATTATTAATATTTATTCTTATTTGTTTTCTTAATTTATAATAATTACAAATTACGTCCATGTAAGATGAAATAAGTATTGTTGGACGAGTCTTGTTGAGCTCAATCGACTATAGAATTTATTTTAATGTTTTAAAATATTTTATTTTATATAGTTTTTGTATGTTTTATTGGATCCTATCATTTTTACTTGATTTGAAGATCTATGATGATACACTTGATCCCTTATATCTTTGCAATGTGAAACTCCTACATAATTTATCTCATTTGTAAACAGTGTTTGATTTAAAAGTTTTAGGCATGTCTTAATGAGCTGTTAACATTTGAGTATTCATTTTTATGTTTTAAAATTATTTATCTTATAAACTTCTCATATGAGTTTTATGAGATTTTAATTTGTACAAGTTTTAATGATCATAGATGTTACCCTTGATCTCCTTACAATCTAGGAAAGCAACTTTCCCTTATAATTTTTCTTTTTTTTTTAAATTTTTATGCTTTGGTTTGACTATGTTACTATTTAAATGTAAATTTCATCATGTGAGCCCTTCACACAATTTTGACTAATTTATAATAGAGTTATTCAATATATTTCATTTTTAACTTTAACATATATTCACTTAGCATTATAGTAATAGTACTTCACTATTTATTGTTTTATGCTTTGGTAACTAATAGTAGTTCCAAATATGGTTTGCTTCCAAAAAAGCAAACATCATTGAACACTGACCTTATTTGTTAAAACAAACATAGTTTGATTGAAACAAAAGAAGCATGGTCTTATTTTGGTCCTTTGCATGAGTTTTGAGACATTTGTTTTCACATCTTATTTGATTATTGAGGATGCTACACTTGATCTCTTCAGAGTTATTTCGTACTATGACAAAATAAAAGCTAAAGAATTTACAAAATGAGACAAACTGTGATATCCTCCATCACTAAATTCGTCATAAATAAAAATGTCTTAAAAAGAAAAAACATCAAAAAATAAAATAGATCTCATTATTAAAGTGACTATTTAGTTGGATAAAGTAGGTCGAGTTGCATCTAACATCATTTACTACATCTGCATGACACATCTTTTGGAATTACTATGAATTAGAAAAATAAAATGACATAAATACTAAAGTATTGTTATTTCAAAACGAAGTAAATATATATTAATAGTAAAATGAGGTAAATTGAAGAAATCTAATAATACCAAATGAAATAGTCATAGACATCACTTAAGAGAAGATTTAGAGTTAATTGTAATATAATAAAATCGAAGTGAAGACTTTGAAGAAATGAGATTAATTGAATAAGAAAGTTATCTCTAAGGATACCAAGGTGATTAAATGTAACATTATCATTTGTCAAATGAAGTACTTATCAAAGTATCCCATAAATCAAGCCAAAAGCATTTAAAATTAAATATTTCAAAACATAATAACAATTATTTAATAAACAGAGCTCGTTGAGATGAGTCTAATGATGTTTACTTTATCTAAATTGGATAAAGTTTTTTTCAACCCAAAATTTTCAAAAAAAAAATAAATAGATAATAAATATTTTTAAATACAAATTAAATATATATATAGATAAAATAAGATCAATTAAAGAAATGTAGTATAGCAAAATTAAAATGTGATGAAAAGATGACATAATAGGAGATAAAGAGATATATAATAATATCAATAAATTAAAGAGAAATATTAAGAAGAAATTAATTAAATTCTATCAAAATATTACATTCAAGATAATAAGGAGATCTAGTATAACATCCATGATCACCTAATTAGGTGTGAATGAAAATGTCCCATAAAGGCATGCAAAAGTTTTGTAAAATAAAATATTTACTAATATAAAAATGAATATTTTTTTAGATAGAGCTTGCTATGGCAATTCAAGTAACATATTTCCATCAAGATCAGTTCTTGTTTAGAATTATAATAAATTTCAAAAATAAATGAGTACAAAAAAAATGTCGTTCTGACATTAAGGAAATATATAACAGAACTCAAATAAGAAAAATTAAAGTAGTTTAACATAACTAAATCAAAGCAATGTATAGGTCACACTTGGGGAGACATTGAGTGAATAGTTATGTGAGCAAATAAAAAAAATCAATTAGTGAAATTTGATGTATTACATATGCAAGTTGCATTCTGTGTGAGTAAGGAGATTGTGTATAACATAATAGACACTCAAATCATGTACAATTTAAGGTTCGTCATAAACGTACACAAAACTCCATGAAAGTAAAACATTTAAGAATGTAAAAAACAAAATTTTAATTGAATGGAGCAAACAGAGAAGACTCCAACAATAGTTTTCTTTCTTTGTTGGTCCAAATTTTGAATTACTACTAATTACCAAAACAACAAGGCATAAATAATATTAAATTATTTTTCTTGCATAAGGTAAATATATATATATAAATTGAAATGCAATAAATTGAAGCAATTTGAAAAATAAAAGTGTTGTAATAGGAAACTTAGAAGAGATCTATAGTTTCATAGTACTATAAGGAAATAAAAGCAAAATATTTTAAGAAATGTCATAAATAATATGAAAAACGTCAACTTTAGGATAATCAGAAGATCGAATGCAACATCCTCAATTGTTAAATCATGTGCAAATAAAAAAGCCATTTAAAATTTGCTAAAATACTAAAAATAAATATTTAATTAGGTAAAACTT
This sequence comes from Vanilla planifolia, assembly GCA_023846275.1. NCBI lineage: Eukaryota > Viridiplantae > Streptophyta > Magnoliopsida > Asparagales > Orchidaceae > Vanilla > Vanilla planifolia. The sequence continues at coordinate 1,217,436 of JAIUJO010000074.1, forward strand.
ATCGATTGAAGCCCAAGAATTTTTATTTCATCTCAATTGAACCAAGTCTGTAATAACTATGAATTGTATTAGTAAATAAAAGCCCAAATAGTAGGAAATTATTGTATTAAGGTTAGGTAAAAATAAAGAAACACAACGCAGTGAAATCAAGCCCATATAAGGGTCACACAGGACGAGATCTATAGCTAAATATTAGTATAACCAAAGTAAATTAATAATTCAAATAAGTTATTCAAGGAAGCTCTGTTCTTAAATACTATAGGGATCTAGTGAACATCATTGATTGACAAATTGAAATGCCTCATAAAATATTAAAAAATATAGATATTAAATAATTATAAATTCACAAAGAAATAAAAAGTTGTATATAACTGTTCGAGATGGATCCAACTACATTTTTTTCTTCTCAAATAAATCTAATTAGGAGTTACTTTGATTTTCAAAAAAAATAAGCATAAATAATAATAAATTATATTTGAAAAAATGAGATAACTTGGTACAATATTATGTAACAAAATCAATATAATATAAAGGTCACATTAGAGGAAAATTAAAGTATCCTCATAAAATAACAAAATCAAAGGAGAACATTTGAAAAATTGAAATAAATTTTACACAAATGCTATATTTTAAGATAATAAAGGGATTCAGTGTAAAATCCTCAAACATCAAATTGTGCATGAATTAAATTATTAAATAAATCATATCAAAATAATAGAAAATAATGTATTAAAAAATTTAAAAATAACTATTTAAAGTATGAACTATTTTGCACAAGTCCTACAATAATTGTTTCATCACGATCGCATTTCAATCAAAAGTTTTAGAAATTACCAAAATAAATAAAAATAAATAAAAAATAATAATAATTTTTTAATATCAAGTATAAATTTATTGAAGATGAAATGAGATTAATTGAAGTAATGTACTATTATGAAATAAAAGAATTGCAAAGGAAACAATTGGCGAACCCTGGTTTTTCAAAGTGATCAAACCAAATTAAACAAAACCTTTTAGAGAAATAAGATAAACTATACCATAAAGTTGCATTCTATGACACTATGGATACTGAGTGTAACAATCTTTATAGCAAAATTAGTTATGAATTAAAATATCATGCAAAACATGCCAAAACATAAAAAAAATATTGTAAAAAATAATTAAAAGAAATATATATATAAGCAGAGCTTTTTGAAAGGAATCAAACAAAATTTTTGTTATCTCTTTTAGACATTATTTGGTATTTAGAAAATTACCAAACTAAATAAACACGAATGACAATTATTTTTTAAAGTTAATGTATACTAAAGAAAAATTTAGAAAACTTAAAGTGTTGTAATATATTCCAATTAAAGAAATGTAAACATCACACAAGTGGAAAAGTATAGTTTCATAGTTATATAAGAAAATCAATTTATAAAATTTAAAGAAATGGGACAAATTTTATGAAAAAGTTGCATTTTAGGATATTAGGTTGATGAAGTCTAACTTCCTAGATCGTAAAGAAAAATACTAATTTAAATACAACACTAAGAATGTCAAAATACTAGAAAATAATTTTTTAAAAAAAATCAATTTTTAAAAAGATAAATCCCCTTGAGACAAGTTCAACATTAATTTCATCTCAATATAACCATTATTAAAACTAATACAAATTACCAAATTAAATAATTAAAAATAATAATAAATAACTTATTAAACGTTAACTAAATATTTTTTAAAGCTAACATGATAAAAAGTCAAACAATATAATATGATCGTAAAGCAAGTAAAAAAATAAAAAATAAAATATTTCAAAATATAGTAATAAAACTTTAAATAGATAGAGTTCATTTGTACATGTCGACAAACATTTCGTTAATAGGAAAAAATATTAGTAACATATATTTTTTAAAGAAACATATATGTATATATACATATATATATATATATATATGTTAAAGTAAAATTAAGAAAATTTACAATATATAATAGAATAAAAATAAAGCAATGTAAAAGCCCAATTTGATAAGATTTGTTACATAACAAACTAACCAAATTAAACAAAAATGTTTTCAGAAATGAAATCAATTTTAGAAATGCTACACTTTAAGACACTAGGGTTATCTAGTGTTGCATCTTCTATTTTAGAAGATGTACTAACTGTAGTGTCTTATAAAAGCTGTGAAACCTACTAAATATAAAATATTTAAAAATATAAAAGTAAAACTTTAATAAGATAAAGCCCTTCAAGATGTGTCTATTGACATTTATTTCATCGCAATTAGACGTTGATTAATAATTTAAATAACTAAAAAAATGTTTTTTTTTTATAATATTAAGTCAATTTATATTTAAGTTGAGCTGAGATAAATTGAACGAATGTAATACCACAAAATCAATGTATCATAATGGTCACAAAATAGGTTATTAATAGTTGCATTGTAATATTAAAACTCAAAATGAAAACTTTGAACAAACAAGATAAATAGCATATGAGCGTTGAAAGCCAAGTTATTAAGGAGATCTAGCATAGAAACCTCCATCGCTAAATTAGGTATGAATAAAAGTTCTTGCAAAGCATGTAAAAATATTAAAAAGGTAAATATTTAAAGATATAGAAAAAAATATTTTATTAGATAGTGTTCATGAAGACTAGTGTAATCATGATTCTTTTGGGTCAAAAAAACCTTTTTTGGAATGTCCACAAATTGTTAATGTGAATTAACAAAGATGATAACAAATTATTCTTTTATTATTAATTGAATATATATTCAACTTTAAATTAAGTAAATTGAAGCAATGTAATGTAACAAAATCAATGTGATATGAAAGTCTATGATAGAAGAATTAAGTTACATTGTGACAATGAAATAAATGTGAAAACTTTTAGAAGATGAGATATTTTTATGGGAGAATAATATTTTCAGATACTAAAGATTGTAAAGAAATCGAGTGTAACATAATCATTCATCAAATTAGGTACTAATAGTGTTGTCTCAAAAAAATATGCTAAAATCCTTGAAAATATAATGCTCAAAATAAAGAAATGATATTTAATTACAGAGTTCATCAATTTGAGTCAAACAACATTTTTTTTCACTCATTTAGACAATGTTTCGAAGTACAAAGAATTAAAATATTAAATAATCATAAATAACAATAAATTATTATTTTAAATATAAAAAGTAAGATACTTAAAAATATAAATAGTATATTCAATTAGATATAACTCAACATGATGATTCGAATGACATTAATTTTATTTACATTTATTTTTTTTGAAATGGCATTATTTACAAAAGAAAAGAAAAAATAATAATAATAAATTAAAAATTTTCATAACAACTAAAAATTTATTAAATGTTATATAACTTAAATTGATTCAATGTGGTGTAGTATAATCAAAATAATGTAAAGGATACACCATAAGATATTTAGAGTTTCAAGGTAAGATAACAAAATCTAAGCAAAAGTATTAAAGAAATATGGAAAAGTATTCAAGAGAACTACATTCCTAGATACTATGGAGATTAAGTTTACCATTCTCGATTGTCAAATTAAGTATAAATAAGAATGCCATGTAAAGAATTCTAAAATCATAAAAAAAATAATAATTTTAAAAAATAAATATTTTATTGGACATAAGAAATCAAGATGAGTTTGACAACATTTTTATTGCTTCATTGGACTTCGTTTGGAAATACTACAAATTACAAAACAAAAAGACCTAAATAATAATATAATATTGTTTTCATAATATATACATATATATATATATATTTATATTTATATATATATATATGAAGGTGAAATGAGATAAATTGAAGTAAAGTAATGAAATGCATCCAAATCAAAATGATGTAAATGTTATACATAAGATTGTTTAGAGTTCTATATTAGTAAATCTAAGAGCAAATAAAACATTTAATGTAATTGGATTAATTGTTCAAGAAAGTTTCATTCCAAGGCATTAATGAATTGAAATTTAACATGTGGGATAATGAAATCTTGTATGATTCAAAAAAATCTTGTAAAACATGCAAAAATCCTAAAAAAATGTCAATAAATTTTAAATTAAAAATTTAATTGGATATAACTTGTTGAGATAAATCAAAATCTTTAGTATAAAATGGTCACATGGTAGTAGACTTTTGGTTACTTAGTAAAATAACCATACCAAACTGAAAATCTCTATGAAATGAAATAAATTATTGAGAAAAGTGGCACTCCAAGATATTAATGAGGTTAAGTTCAACAGTCCAAATCATCAAATTAGGAACAAATTAAAATATCTCCTAAATCATGAAAATCCAAGAAAATAACATTTTTAAAAATTTAAAAACATATTTAATTTGTTAGATCTTATCGAGGTGAGTCCAACAGTATAATTTAATATCAAGGAAATATATTGTAAAGGTAGAATCAAATAAATTTAATAAATGTAATATAACCAAATCACTGTGATGTAAATCTCACACACAAGTAAGATTAATGTTTTGTGTTAATATAGCCAAATTAAAGTTAAAAATTTGAAGAAATGTGACAAATGAAATGAGAAAAAACATCATTCCAAGATACTTAGAAAAACATCCATGACATCTTCAATCATAAAATCAACTACAATAAAAAAATTTTAAATTGCAAAACTCATTATCTAATGGAATAGAGTTCCTTAACAAAAGTCCATCAATGTTTATTTCATTACGACTGGACATTCTCAGAAATTACTAGAAATTACAAAAATAAATATGAATAAAAGGACAAAGTATTATTTTAATGCTAATTAAATATATATTTAAATGCTAAAAATACATAAACTATAGCAATGTAATATAACAAAGTCAAAATTATGTGAATGTCAAACAACAAAATATTTAGAGTTAGTAAAGTAGCCAATTCGAAGCAAAAAAATTGAAAAAATAAGATAAATTATGTAAAAAAGTTAAATTTTTTTTATATTAAGAACATCCTTGATCATTAAAAGAAGTATAAATAAAAATGACTTGTGAATGTTCAAAAGTCCTGCGAAATAAAGTAATTAAAAATATAAAATTGAATATTTAATTAAATAATGCATCACCAATTGAGTTTAATGCTACTTGCTTTGTCTTCATTGAACCTTTTTTGGAATTTTAATGAATTACGAAAGTGAGTAAAATTAAATAATAATTAAAATTATATTAAGTAAATCTATTTTAAAATTATAAATACATTAATTAATTAGATATAATATAAAATAATCTAAATGATGTAAAACTCACACTAGAGGAGAATTAGATTTTCTTAGTAATGCATCCAAATCAATACAAAACATTTCTTAAAATAATATAATTTGTCAGCCATAGTTGCAATCTAAGGTACTAAGTAAATCAATTTTAAAATTTTTTATCATCAAATTGGATAAAAATCAAAATGATGCATAAAGTGTTCAAAATGTATAGAAAAAAATCAAAACAAGTCCAAGGATGTCTGTTTCGTCCCCATAGAACTTTCTTTTGACTTATAGAAATTTATCGAAATAAATAAACAAAAGTAATAATAAATTATTATAGTAATATTTTGAGAATTTACATTAAAGTTAAAAAAAAGATAAATTGAAGCAATGTAATATATCTAAATCAATGCAAATGTAATGCTCACATTATTAATTGTTTAGTGCTACATAGTAATATAACCAAATACAATAAATAATTTTAAAAAATTAGATAAATTAGTAAAGAATGTTATTTTACATCATATTAGAGATATCAAATAGAACTTTAATTATTAAATTATGTATGGATTAAAATACCATATTAATTTTATAAAATGGGTGAAGATGAGTCCAATGACATTTGCTATCTCATCTCAGTCCTTATACAGAATTAAATATGCAAAAATAATAAAAATTACAATGTTAATATTAAGTAAATGTATAATTAATCTAAAATGTGATAATGTTAGAAAATGTAATTGTTATACCCAGTAAAAAGTTTTATGTTAATCTTTAATGAATTAATTTTTGGCTTGGATGATTTCAGATCGACAGTAGGATGAGCAAGGAGCTCAATCAGAGGCTATTGGAATTTCTGAAATTTCTAGGGATTTTTCGGAGCACCGAGGTGAATTTTAAGTAATTTTCCCTGTTTAATTAGATTTATTGGATTTTTAGAAATTCGAAAATCCATTTAAATTAAACCGGAAATTGGTTTTTACCGCGCGTGAACCGGACCGGAACGGTTCAGCGGAGGCGGAGACGGTTCGCCGAGTGAGTTTGCGCGTGCGTTCTGATAAGCGGATCGGACGGTCGTGATCGACGGTTGGGATTGAACCGGCTGATCGGGTGCTTACCGTGTCGATAGCGTGTCGACAGCGCGTATCGGGTGCTTACCGTGTCGAAAGCGTGTCAACGGCGCGTAATGGGTTTCACCGTGTCGGCTAGAAATATAAAACCCTCGCGAAACGATTAGGGTTCGTTCGGCCGACCGATAGAGAGAGTTTTTCCGGCGTACGGCGCGTGATTCCGGCGGCCTGGCAAGGGGCTTTTTGTGCCTGGAGATTCACGGGAACGAGGAGAGTCAATTCGTACCGGATTCGTTCGGCGAGGAGCTGCGGCGAGCTACGGACGAAGTTCACTGTCGCCGGCGTCGTTAAGGTAGGAAATTCAGTTTAAATTAGTGATTTAGTAGAAAATTAAAAGCATGAAATACTTTGCTTAATGAAAACAAGCATGTGGATGAAAATCGGATTTAATTGAATGCTAATTTGTGTCTTTTGCAAATTTCGGAATTTCCTGGAAAAATTCCCATTTCGCCGAAAAAAAAATTTATTGATGCTTAGGAGCATGTTAGGAAATTGTTCTCCTTGTTTGCAGTCGCCGGAAATCGACGGAAGGATCGTAATGGTCGGCGATGGCGGCGGCTAGGGTTTCGCGGGCTTCGGACCGAGAAAGGAGAAGGGTTTAGATAATATCAAATTTAATTAAGTAATTAATGATATTTACGCCATTTTATTAGTAATTAAAATTAATCCGATTAACGGATTATTAAGAAATTGGTTCGGCGGTGCCGCGGTTCAGCGCGAGGGTCCCGAACCGGTGGCGAGATCCGGTTCAGGGGATTCGGCGCGGTTCAGTGAGAAGCGGTTCTCGGCTCAGAGCGAAGGCCGAACCGGCGGCAAGAACCGGGTTCACGGAAGTGCGGGCGGTATATTGGAAATAACGGAAATTTAAATTCGGTAATTAATCCGAATTTCGGAAAATGGATATATGTGAATTTAAATTTTAATTCGGAAATTTATTCCGAATTTCGGAAAATTAAGAAAGGGCAGAATTTGATTTTTTTGGAATTTTTAAATTAATTCAGAAATTAATCCGAATTTTTGGAAAAACAGGATATATGTGGAATTTATTAATCCGAATTTTCGGAAAAAGGATATATGTGGAATTTATTAATCCGAATTTTCGGAAAAAGGATATATGTGGAATTTAAATTTTATTCGGATATTTATTTCGAATTTCGGAAAATGGATAAAGGGCGGAAATTGAAATTGGGATTTAAAAATTTCCTGAAGTGGGGAAAAATGTTATCAGTGATGACAGTACAGCTGGAAACAGTCAGACATAAGTATGGTACACGGATGCTACCAGAACAGTCAGTAATTGACAGTTGTGTTGCTTGATGGCAACGGCATGGATTGAGTCAGTTTACTCAGTGTTGGCATATTTTATGGATTGGCATACTGGACCGGACTACTATAGACCCTATATGATGTTTTAGAGTAGTTGTGGCAGGTAACTGTGCGGTTCAGACTTAGCTTCCACAGTATACATGTGACTGGTATGCGCCTTGTTGTACCTGGATACATGTTGCCGGATCTTGGAGTTAGAGATTGGCAATGACTGTAGGGGCGTGAGCTTCTATGGAAGTTGTTGGTAGAGGACTCTTTGGGACGGTGGCTGAGTCGATCTCTCCTGGTCCATGTGTGTAGGCCTGCGCGCCTGAGGGTGGCAGGGGTGTCTCGCAGTGGCTAGCCAAGTGTGTAGGCCTGCGCGCCTTAGGGTGGCAGGGGTGTCTCACGTTGGCTAGAGATTTTGTGACTAGATCTGTCTATAGTCTCCAGGAGATTGATTGACGAGAGACGCTGCGGTGTCGGGTGCTTAGGCGTCATGCGTGTTTCGAGATGGGCGTTCCCACTGGCATGCTACCTGGAAGCCCAGAGGAGAGCTACTCTGGTGTGACTAGGGGTGACTGTGGTTGGTCGGAGTCTGGGACTGAGAGTGCCTATCCACCATACATTGTTATGCTGTATTCCTATATTTTTGCTATTATCCTTCTCTTGCATGTGAGTTTTACTAGCTGTCTTTCCTACTGGGCGTAGCTCATTCCTGTATTGTATATTTCAGTGGCTCGGCAGACTTGACGCTACCTGATTAGGTGGGATCGTGGTCAGCAGGCTTGTGGAGGATATCTGATTGTGATTGTCTGAGATATTCTGTTTAGTTGATTGTTGCTGTTGGATGTATTTAATGAGGTTATTATTCTCATATGTCATGTAATATGTGAGGGAAATTCTGACTTATGTTTCTGGTTGGATAATATTGCACTTGTTGGACTTGGTCTTATTCTTGTAATGTAGTTTCCATTTACTACCCTACCTTATTGTCTTGGAGTATGGTGTGTGGAGTGCCATATTTTATCTGAGGATGTTATATATCTTTTTGTTTGATGGTGAGGTCATTACATGACTATGGAACTTAACCATGGGGGTTCAGACTTCTAATAGACCGGTTCTCCTACCCGTAGGGGTTAGGAGTATTGGGTCTAGTAGGAGTAACATTGCGCGAGTCCATCTGTTAATTCAGGAGTCATGAACCTGATTTGACGGTGTACCCGGGAGATGGGATCCACATTGTTAAGGGAAGTAGGTGTGTAATGATGTGTTATATCCTATGTTTTCGTAGGCTACTCAGGTTGGTATGGGACGATCTGAGCTGTCTATATAAAAAAAAAAAAAAAAAATTGTATGCCAAAAATCAGCCTAGGAAAAATGGGGTGTAACAGGAGTGGTATCAGAGCCCTAGGTTAAGATAGTGGGGCTAGACATATCAGAGCCCTAGGTGAGATAGCGGGGCTAGACATGTATAGAAGTTCAACCCAAGGTGGGGAGAACTGTTGGTCATTTTTTTTTACTATAGTAGTCCATATGCCAATTGCCAAATGACGACTCTAATGCTAGATTAGTTGCTTTTGACAGTATGGCTGGTACGAGGAGACTTTCCGCTCGTGGAGCAGCTAGAGGCAGACCTGTATCTACTACTCCTACCCCAGAGACGAGCCCAGCATTGCCAGTTGAGCCAGCCGTGGATCGTTGGATCGATGCCTTCATGCGGTTGCGTCCGCGGAGCTTCAGTGGGTCGGCTGACCCAGCGGTGGCTGATGACTGGATGGCTCATATGCTTGAGCTGTTTGATGCCTTGGGATGTCCAGTTGGCAGGAGGGTAGTACTTGCTGCTCTAGTATTGGAGGGAGAGGCTGCTACCTGGTGGAGAGGCCAGCGGCGCGCCATGTATGGGGAGGCCCAGAACAGCGAGATAGCATGGGAAGACTTTGTTGAGGCATTCAGGGAGTGCTACATTCCGGCTTCTGCTATGTCTCAGTTCAGGAGGGAACTTATACACCTCAGGCAGGGCCAGATGTCAGTGAACGATTACTTATCGAGGTTCACTTATCTGGCGAGGTACGCCGCAGAGCTGGTACCTCCTGAGGAGCGCAGATGTGAGATGTTCCTGGAGGGACTTCGTCCTATGCTGCAGTGCCAGCTAGTTGTGAGTCGGTTTGCCAGGTTTCGTGACTTGGTGGAGGCTGCGAGATCCGTTGAGCTTATTGACACCCGGATGGAGGCCCAGAGAGAGACTCACAACAAGAGGAAGGAATTCAGAAATGTCCAACAAAACAAAAAGGACAAGAGACACAGAGATCACCGTGGTACTCAGGAGGGCGTGGTCCAGCCACGACCTATCTCTGAGAGACCAGGGCAGCAGACAGGTACCCGGACTGGGGGGATTATCTGCTACCATTGTCGACAGCCCGGACACAAGAAGTGCGACTGCCCAGAGTTGAAGAAACAGAGGATCACAGGACCGGTTGGTTCATCTGGGGGACAGCCCAGAGTGTTTGCACTGACTCGGCAGCAGGCTTCAGAGTCACCAGAGGTGATCACAGGTATGCTTTATTTTGGCAACGTGCAGTGCATGACTTTGTTTGATACTGGTGCATCTCATTCTTTTGTTGCTGAGAGGATCTGGAATCAGACATCAGGATCCAAGGGTTACTTGAAGGAACCCTTATTTGTTAGGCTTCCTGATGGGAAAGAGATTCCCACTGTTCAGAAGATTGACGGATCTATTCTGATTAGTGGACACGAGTTCGTGACAGAGTTGATATGTGTGCCACTAGCAGAGTTCGACATCATTTTGGGAATGGATTGGTTGTGCTACCATGCAGTGGTGCTGGATTGTTGGGAGAAGAAGGTCAGGATCAGAGTGCCTGGTTCGGGGGATGTGATATACTTTGGTCTGAACAGGCAGATTCCCCTGATCTCAGTTCTTCAGGCGGAGAGGTTAGTAAGTAAGGGTTGTACTGGTTGGTTGGCCTATGTGACCGATAGCCAAGCCACCACTACCCCTATGTCAGATATTCCAGTGGTGAGAGACTTTCCTATGGTCTTTCCAGAGGAGTTGCCTGGACTTCCACCAGCTAGGGAAGTGGAGTTTTTGATTGATTTGGAGGCAGGAGTAGCTCCTATTGCTAGAGCTCCTTACAGGATGGCTCCAGCCGAGCTAGCAGAGTTGAAGACTCAATTACAGGACTTATTAGACAAGGGACTCATACGCCCCAGTTGTTCACCTTGGGGTGCCCCTGTCTTATTCGTCAAGAAGAAAGATGGTAGTATGAGGCTGTGTGTGGATTATAGGGAATTGAATAAGGTTACTATTCGTAACCGGTACCCGTTACCACGCATCGATGATTTGTTGGATCAGCTTCAGGGAGCAACTGTGTTCTCGAAGATTGATTTACGCTCGGGTTATCACCAGATCCGGATTAGAGGTTCTGATGTACCCAAAACAGCATTTCGTACTAGATATGGGCATTACGAGTTCACAGTGTTACCTTTTGGATTGACTAATGCTCCAGCAGTATTTATGAACCTGATGCATCGAGTGTTTCGTGCCTTTCTGGATCGGTTTGTGATCATCTTTATAGATGATATATTGATTTATTCCAGAGATAGGGAAACTCATGCAGATCAGTTGAGGACTGTGCTTACAGTGTTGCGGGAGAATGAGCTGTATGCAAAATTCTCCAAGTGTTCCTTTTGGCTGGACTCAGTAGCATTCTTGGGACACATTGTCAGTGCAGAGGGCGTGGCTGTTGATCCTAGCAAGATACGAGCTATTGTTGATTGGAAACGGCCATCTTCTGTCACTGAGATCCGGAGTTTCCTTGGTTTGGCTGGATACTATAGGAAATTTGTTCCTCACTTTTCTAGATTGGCCGCTCCACTAACACAGTTGACCCGAAAGGGAAAATCTTTTGAGTGGTCAGAGAGTTGTGAGAACAGTTTCCTAGAGCTGAAGCAGAAGCTTAGCACCGCTCCAGTATTGATGTTACCTACACAGGAGAAGCCGTATCAGATGTATATTGATGCTTCACATATAGGCTTGGGAGCCGTACTGATGCAGGATAGTAGAGTTATAGCATATGCTTCGAGGCAACTGAAGGATCATGAGAAGAATTATCCCACTCATGATTTGGAGTTAGCTGCTGTCATTTTTGCCTTGAAGATATGGAGACATTATTTGTACGGAGTTCCTGTAGATTGTTTCTCCGACCACAAGAGTCTTAAGTATCTGTTCACTCAGAAGGAACTGAACTTGAGGCAGAGGAGGTGGTTGGAACTGATAAAAGATTACGAACTGACAATAAACTACTGCGAGAGAAAGGCTAATCCAGTGGCTGATGCCTTGAGCAGACATGCAGTTGTGCATACTGTGATAGCTTGCGACTCTATAGCAGACTTGGATTGGGATGTTGAGAGATGTCAGGAACAGTTGTCTGTTCAGAGACTGGCTCACAGACTCAGTTCGTTGACTATTCGGGCTGACTGGTTATCTGAGATGCGTGATCTTCAGCTTGGTGATGAAGAGCTGAAGGAGAAGTTAGAGTTGGCATCGTAGGGATTGGGAGGAGACTTTGCTCTCAGAGACGACATTTTGACTTTCAGGGGTCGCTGGTGTGTGCCATCACATCAGGAGTTCAGGGAGAGGATCCTTCGAGAGGCTCATTATGGAACTTTGGCTATGCACCCTGGAGAAGTCAAGATGTACAGGAATTTGAGGAGTGTTTTCTGGTGGAGAGGTTTGAAGGCAGATGTTGCTGCTTTTGTTAAGAAGTGCCTTACATGTCAGCAAGTTAAGGCCGAGCACCAGAGACCTGGGGGATTGCTGCAGAGATTGCCGATTCCGGAGTGGAAATGGGATGACATCACTATGGACTTTGTGACTGGTCTTCCTCGTACCAGACAAGGTTTTGACGCCATTTGGGTCATCGTGGATCGAATGACCAAGTCAGCCCATTTCTTATCAATTAAGAAGACGGATTCAGCGGCACAATTGGCAGAGGTATATATTCAGCAGATTGTTAGATTGCATGGAATTCCCCGATCTATTATTTCTGACAGAGACGCCAAGTTCACATCACAGTTTTGGAGGAGCTTACACGCTGCCATGGGTACACAGTTGAAGTTCAGTACTGCTTATCATCCTCAGACAGATGGACAGTCTGAGCGGACTATTCGGACCTTGGAGGATTTGCTACGCTTGAGCGTACAAACTTACTCAACAGATTGGGCCAGACGGTTACCCTTGGTAGAGTTTGTGTACAATAACAGTTTCCAGGCGTCGATTGGTATGGCACCTTACGAGGCATTGTATGGGCGTAGGTGCAGATCCCCTCTTTGTTGGGAGGAAGGTGATTCCAGGAGAGTGTGGGGACCTCAGATTGTGCAGGAGACCACAACTGAAGTCAAGTTATTGCAAGACAGATTACGTACTGTGCAAGATCGCCAGACGAAATATTATGATCCTAAGCACAGAGCTGTTGAGTTTTCTGTGGGAGATAGGGTATTCCTGAAGATCAATCCTATGCGAGGTCTATTCCGGTTCGGGAAGCCTTCTAAGCTTCGACCTAGTTACATTGGACCCTATCCTATTCTAGAGAGGGTTGGTGAAGTGGCTTACAGGTTGGCACTTCCTGAACATCTGATTGGGATTCACAATGTGTTTCATGTTTCGAATCTCAAGAGATATGTGCCAGATCCTTCTCATTGTATCAGTGATGATCTTCCTGGTTTGCAAGTGACACCAGATTCCTCTTATGTGGAACTACCAGTTCGCATCCTCGAGGAGAGCAACAGACAGCTGAGGAACAGGTCGTTTCCTATGGTCAAGGTTCTGTGGAATAGACATGACGAAAGGGAGGCAACCTGGGAGCTAGAGCAGGATGTTGCGGAGAAGTGGCCGGAACTTCTTGCTGAATTTCGAGGGCGAAATTCCTGATAAGGTGGGGAGATTGTTATACCCAGTAAAAAGTTTTATGTTAATCTTTAATGAATTAATTTTTGGCTTGGATGATTTCAGATCGACAGTAGGATGAGCCAGGAGCTCAATCAGAGGCTATTGGAATTTCTGAAATTTCTAGGGATTTTTCGGAGCACCGAGGTGAATTTTAAGTAATTTTCCCTGTTTAATTAGATTTATTGGATTTTTAGAAATTCGAAAATCCATTTAAATTAAACCGGAAATTGGTTTTTACCGCGCGTGAACCGGACCGGAACGGTTCAGCGGAGGCGGAGACGGTTCGCCGAGTGAGTTTGCGCGTGCGTTCTGATAAGCGGATCGGATGGTCGTGATCGACGGTTGGGATTGAACCGGCTGATCGGGTGCTTACCGTGTCGATAGCGTGTCGACAGCGCGTATCGGGTGCTTACCGTGTCGAAAGCGTGTCAACGGCGCGTAATGGGTTTCACCGTGTCGGCTAGAAATATAAAACCCTCGCGAAACGATTAGGGTTCGTTCGGCCGACCGATAGAGAGAGTTTTTCCGGCGTACGGCGCGTGATTCCGGCGGCCTGGCAAGGGGCTTTTTGTGCCTGGAGATTCACGGGAACGAGGAGAGTCAATTCGTACCGGATTCGTTCGGCGAGGAGCTGCGGCGAGCTACGGACGAAGTTCACTGTCGCCGGCGTCGTTAAGGTAGGAAATTCAGTTTAAATTAGTGATTTAGTAGAAAATTAAAAGCATGAAATACTTTGCTTAATGAAAACAAGCATGTGGATGAAAATCGGATTTAATTGAATGCTAATTTGTGTCTTTTGCAAATTTCGGAATTTCCTGGAAAAATTCCCATTTCGCCGAAAAAAAAATTTATTGATGCTTAGGAGCATGTTAGGAAATTGTTCTCCTTTTTCGCAGTCGCCGGAAATCGACGGAAGGATCGTAATGGTCGGCGATGGCGGCGGCTAGGGTTTCGCGGGCTTCGGACCGAGAAAGGAGAAGGGTTTAGATAATATCAAATTTAATTAAGTAATTAATGATATTTACGCCATTTTATTAGTAATTAAAATTAATCCGATTAACGGATTATTAAGAAATTGGTTCGGCGGTGCCGCGGTTCAGCGCGAGGGTCCCGAACCGGTGGCGAGATCCGGTTCAGGGGATTCGGCGAGGTTCAGTGAGAAGCGGTTCTCGGCTCAGCGCGAAGGCCGAACCGGCGGCGAGAACCGGGTTCACGGAAGTGCGGGCGGTATATTGGAAATAACGGAAATTTAAATTCGGTAATTAATCCGAATTTCGGAAAATGGATATATGTGAATTTAAATTTTAATTCGGAAATTTATTCCGAATTTCGAAAAATTAAGAAAGGGCAGAATTTGATTTTTTTGGAATTTTTAAATTAATTCAGAAATTAATCCGAATTTTTGGAAAAACAGGATATATGTGGAATTTATTAATCCGAATTTTCGGAAAAAGGATATATGTGGAATTTATTAATCCGAATTTTCGGAAAAAGGATATATGTGGAATTTAAATTTTATTCGGATATTTATTTCGAATTTCGGAAAATGGATAAAGGGCGGAAATTGAAATTGGGATTTAAAAATTTCCTGAAGTGGGGAAAAATGTTATCAGTGATGACAGTACAGTTGGAAACAGTCAGACAGAAGTATGGTACACGGATGCTACCAGAACAGTCAGTAATTGACAGTTGTGTTGCTTGATGGCAACGGCATGGATTGAGTCAGTTTACTCAGTGTTGGCATATTTTATGGATTGGCATACTGGACCGGACTACTATAGACCCTATATGATGTTTTAGGGTAGTTGTGGCAGGTAACTGTGCGGTTCAGACTTAGCTTCCACAGTATACATGTGACTGGTATGCGCCTTGTTGTACCTGGATACATGTTGCCGGATCTTGGAGTTAGAGATTGGCAATGACTGTAGGGGCGTGAGCTTCTATGGAAGTTGTTGGTAGAGGACTCTTTGGGACGGTGGCTGAGTCGATCTCTCCTGGTCCATGTGTGTAGGCCTGCGCGCCTGAGGGTGGCAGGGGTGTCTCGCAGTGGCTAGCCAAGTGTGTAGGCCTGCGCGCCTTAGGGTGGCAGGGGTGTCTCACGTTGGCTAGAGATTTTGTGACTAGATCTGTCTATAGTCTCCAGGAGATTGATTGACGAGAGACGCTGCGGTGTCGGGTGCTTAGGCGCCATGCGTGTTTCGAGATGGGCGTTCCCACTGGCATGCAACCTGGAAGCCCAGATGAGAGCTACTCTGGTGTGACTAGGGGTGACTGTGGTTGGTCGGAGTCTGGGACTGAGAGTGCCTATCCACCATACATTGTTATGCTGTATTCCTATATTTTTGCTATTATCCTTCTCTTGCATGTGAGTTTTACTAACTGTCTTTCCTACTGGGCATAGCTCATTCCTGTATTGTATATTTCAGTGGCTAGGCAGACTTGACGCTACCTGATTAGGTGGGATCGTGGTCAGCAGGCTTGTGGAGGATATCTGATTGTGATTGTCTGAGATATTCTGTTTAGTTGATTGTTGCTTTTGGATGTATTTAATGAGGTTATTATTCTCATATGTCATGTAATATGTGAGGGAAATTCTGACTTATGTTTCTGGTTGGATAATATTGCACTTGTTGGACTTGGTCTTATTCTTGTAATGTAGTTTCCATTTACTACCCTACCTTATTGTCTTGGAGTATGGTGTGTGGAGTGCCATATTTTATCTGAGGATGTTATATATCTTTTTGTTTGATGGTGAGGTCATTACATGACTATGGAACTTAACCATGGGGGTTCAGACTTCTAATAGACCGGTTCTCCTACCCGTAGGGGTTAGGAGTATTGGGTCTAGTAGGAGTAACATTGCGCGAGTCCATCTGTTAATTCAGGAGTCATGAACCTGATTTGACGGTGTACCCGGGAGATGGGATCCACATTGTTAAGGGAAGTAGGTGTGTAATGATGTGTTATATCCTATGTTTTCGTAGGCTACTCAGGTTGGTATGGGACGATCTGAGCTGTCTATATAAAAAAAAAAAAAAAAAAAATTGTATGCCAAAAATCAGCCTAAGAAAAATGGGGTGTAACAGTAATAATCAAAACCAAAGACATGTAAAGGTCATAGGGGAAGAGAATTGGTGTTACACAGTAATATAACCAAATAAAAAAAAACAAACTAACTAATGAGACAAACAAACTAATGAAGTGTGACATCCATAATTATGAAATTAATTACAAAATGAAATATCTCATGAAGAATACTAAAATCCTTGAGAAATAATTTTTAAAAATTTTAATAATGAAAATTTAATGTTATAGAGCTCCTAAAGGTGAGTCCTTCGACTATTATTTTAACATTATATAAGTTGATTTTGAATTTTTATAAATTATCAAAAAAACGTATGGATAAAAAATAAAAAATTATCATTTTCATATTTATTAAATAAATAATAAAATTTTATTCAGGTGAATAAAAGAATTATAATATAATAAAAGAATGAGGTCAAGGCCATGTGATAAAAGAATTATTAATTAATATTAGAAAAACTAAAAAACCTCTAAAGAAATGAAGTAATTTTTATTACAAAGCTTAGGTATTATGGAATAGTGACAATCTTGATCATTGAATGCATGAGACTAAAAATGCCCCACAAATTGTATAAGAACTCTAGAAATTAAAATATTTTAAAAGCTAAAAATAAATTATTGAATGAGATAGAGCTTCTTAAGATGATTGAAACAATGTTTGTTTCATCTTAAATTAATTTCAAAAGGGGTTATTATTAATTACAAAATTAATTAAACATAAATAATAATAAATTGATATTTTTATATTATGTAAATATATGTTAAAGATGAAATGACATAAATTTAAATTACATAATATAAATAAATAAAATCAATGTATATGTCACATTAGAGAAAAAAATAGAGTTATATAGTAATATAACTAAATAAAAAAAAACATTTGTATAAATATTATAAATATCAAGTGAAAGCCACATTAAAAAATATTTAAAATAGTGAGTATGACATTCTTGATCAGCAAATAAGGTATGAATCTAAATGTCTTATAAAACATACTAAAAGTATACAAAAACATTCATAAAATGTAAAAGATTAATATTTAGTTGGTTACAATTCGTTAAGGTTTGTCTAAAGACATTTGGTTTATCTTTATTGGACCTTATTTCCAATAATTAGAAATTTTCAAATCAAATCAACATAAATAATATAAAATTATTTTTTAATTTTAATTAAAAATATGACAATGTTGAAAGAGATAAATTGAAGTAATATAATAAAATTAAATCAATAATAAAATAAATGTCATAATAGAGAAAATTGAGAGTACAGAGTAATATAGCAAAATGAAAATAAATATTTTTTAAAAAATCTCTGAAGTTGCATAGGAAAATATTATTCTAACATACTTAGGAGGTAAAGCGTAACATTCACGATCATAAAATAAATTATGAATCAAAAGACCTCTCTTATGCTCTTAAATGACCAGGTATAACATATTTAAATATTTTTAAATGATTATTTAATTACGTAGAGCTTTTCAAGAATGGTTAAATGATGTTTGTTTCCTCTCAAATGGAAAACTTAAAGCTTGATAGTGAATTAAAAATGTAAATAAAAAAGTTTATTTTAATGTTAAGAAATTATATATTAAAGGAAAAATGAGAAAAAGTAATGCAATGTATTATAACTACATCAGAGCAATGCAATGGCCATAAAAGATGTGATTTAGAGTCACATATGAATGTAACCAAATCTTAGCAAAACAATTTGAAGAAATATATTAGTTACATAAGAAAGTTGCACTACAACCATCTAATGAGATTGAGTGTACTTTGATATTTCATGAAATCTAATGTGAATCAAAAAGTTTCATAAAGTGTTGAAAAATAAAAAATAAATTTCTTCAAACGAAAAAAGAAATTAATCTGAAATAATTAAAAATTATCATTTTAGTATTAAATAAAACTATATTAAAGTAAAAAAGAGTTAAATTAAAGAATGTAATTTAATTAAATAATAGTTATGTAAAGATCACACGAGATGAGAATTACATTATTATAGTAGCATAACGAAGACGAAGAAACAATTTGAAAAAAGGAGCTAATATGTATTGGATGGTTGCATTACATTGTACTTAACTGATTAATAGTAAAATTCTTACTCCTTAAATCTTTTATAAATCAAATATCTTCAAAATCATTAGAAAATCGTCAATAATAAAATATTTGAAAATAAAAAATAAAAATTTAGTTTTATTGAGCTCATGGAAATACAACCAAAGAAGTTTCTTTCATCTTAGTTAGACCCTGTGTAAAATTACTCTAAATTTTTTAAGTAAATAAACATTAATATAACTAATAAAATTTTTAATACCAATTAAATATTTATTAAAGTTGAAATAAGATAAATGGATATATTGTAATATATCCTAACCAACACTTTGTAAGTGTCACATGAGCAGAGCCTTAAATTGCGTAACATCCTTTATCGTTAAAGTTGTCACAAATAAAAATAATTTATAAAGCATGCATAATAACTAAATTTTTAAAATAAATAGAATTAATATGAATAATAAAATTGTTAATACAAATTAAATATCTATTAAAGTTGAAATAAGCTTAATGGATGTATTGTAATATATCCTAACCACAACTCCGTATGTGTCACATGAGCTGAGATTTAATTTGTGTAATATCCTCGATGATTAAAGTTGTCACAAAAAAAATAACTTAGAAAGCATGCATAAAAACTAGAAAATAAAATAATTCATAATAAAGTTTGTCAAGTTGCATCCAACATCATTAATTTCAACTCAATTAAACATTTTTTGGAATTAATATGAATTACTAAAATAGTAAACAACAAATATTAATAAATTATTGTTTTCAATTAAAGTAAATTAATTTTAATGTGGAAATGAGATAGATTGAAGCAATGTAATAATATAAATAACAAAAAAAATTGATAACAATATATTATTTTAATACTATTTAATATATAATAATGTTAAAATTAGATAAATTAAAGAAATATAATATAACAAAAAAGTGATTTAATTGTCACATAAGAGGAGATTTAGAGATATATAGTAATATATTGAAGTCAAAGAAAAAAATTAAAAAAACTAAATTCTATCAAAAAACTACATTCAAAGAAAATAAAGTGATAAAGTGTAACATCCATTATCATCAAATTATGTATAGATAAAAACATCTTGTAAAGAATGCAAAATTCCTATAAAATAAAAAATTTGAAAATACAAAAAAGAAACTTTATTTAGATAGAGCTTGTTATGGAAATCTAGGCAACATATTTTCATATTGATTAGTTTTGGTCTAGAATTATAATAAATTTCCAAAATGAAAAAGAATTAAAAATTTAAAAATATTATGTAAATGTGAAATGTAATAAATTGAAACATTTTAATAAAACTTAATCAAGCAATGTAAAGGACACACATTGGGATAGTTAGAGTGAATAGTAATGTAAACAAACAAAAACAAAACATTTATTGACATTAAACATAATGATAGAATTAAATCCATACTAATTGTTGTACCTAATAAAGTCTACCAAACTCCATTAAAATAAAATATTTAAGATTGTAAAAGACAATATTAAATTAGACATACCTCTTAGAGATGACTCCAACAATGTCTTTTTTATCCTGATCAGTCTTAGTTTGAAATTATTGGTTATTATAAAAGTAAATATTCATAAATAATAATAATTTTTATTTTTGAATTAGTTAAATATATAAAAAAAATCAAAATGAGATAAATTAAAGCAATTTAAGTAACTTGATAAAAGGGACATAATGGGCAAACTTGAGGAGATTTACTATTCCAAAGTTATATAGGCAAATCAAAGCAAAATATTTGAAAAAATGAGATAAACTTACGAAAACATTTAATTTCAAGGCAATATGAAAACTCGGGGTAGCACACTTAATTACCAAAACAAACACAAATCAAAATTTCATCTAAAATTTAGAAAAATATTATAAAATTAAATATCTAAAAAAATAAAAATATATATTTAATTAGATAAAGCTTGTGAGAGAAGTCCAATGGTATTTGCTTCATATTGATTATGCCACGTCTATAATAAATATGAATTATTGTACTAAATAAGCACAAATAACAAAAAAGTATTACTTTAAAATTAGGAAAATCAAAATTGTTGCATAAATAAAATAAATTAAAGAAATGTAAAGGGCACACTTGAGGAGAGCTACACTTTCATAATAGTACAACCAAATGAAAGCAAAAAAATTTTAATTAATGACATAAAGTATGAAATAAAGTTGTATTGCATGTTACAAAGTAGATGGAGCATAAGATCATTAATTAACAAGTCAAAATGACTCATAAAATATGCCAAAAATATAAACATTAAATAATTATAAATTAAAAAAATAATATAAAGTTCGATATACCTCTTTGAGAGGGATCCAATGACATTTCTTTCTTCTTAAACAAATCACTTTTATATTTATTATGTATTACAAAAATTAATAAGAATTAATAATGATAAATTATATTTTTTATATTTTATAAATATATTTTAAAACTAAATCAAGATAAATTTAAGTTATATAATACTGCCCATTTGAAGTGACCTAAATGTATTATGAAAGAAGAATTAGATATTCATACTATTATAAACAAATGAGAGTTAAAGATTTGGAAAAATTGGAAAAATAACACAGGATTGTTGGATTGTATAATACTAAGAGGATTAAATAGAACATTTTTTTATTATTAAGTTAGAAATGAGAAGAAATTCCTTGTTATGTGTTCCAAAATCATAAAAAAATGAAATATTAAAGATTATAGAAATGATTATTTAATTAGATCAAACTTGTCATGATTAGTCCAAAGAGATTTCTTTCATCTTTATCTTACCTCATTTGGAATACTATGAATTACTACAAAAATAAGCATTAATAATAATTAATTACATTTAATATTTTTGTAAATATATAATAAAGCTCATATAAGATTAATTGAAATTATATGTTACCAAAAAAAATAAACTAATGAAAAGCTCACACAAGAGGAGAGTAAGAATTTCATAACAATCAAATGAAATTAAAGAGGGAAAATTGAATAGTTAAGATAAATTGTATGGAAAAGTTTATGTTTGAGATAGTAAGGACTTCAATTGTGACATCCTGAGTGATGAAATGTGATATGAATTGAGATCACTTATGAATCATGTCACAACATTAAAAAATAAAATAGTAAAAAAATATTGAAATCAATATTTAATTCTATAAACGTCTTTGAGATTACTCCAAGAATCTTTAAAATAGAGCACATTTGGAATTATTTCGAATTACCCAAAAAATACACATAAACATTAACTATTTAATAGTTTAATATTTTGTAAATATATAATAAATATGAATTGAATCAATTAATGACATGATATATAAAGAAATTAATAGGATATAAAAGTCACTCAAGTGTGAAATTAAAGCAACCTCATAAAATAATAAAATCAATGAAAAAGATTTGAAAAAAATGAGATAAATTAATACAATTTTATATAACAAAATGAATTCAATATAAAGGCTACTTAAGAGGAGAAATAATGTATCTTTGTAAAATAACAAAATAAATTCAAAAAATTTTAAAAAATGAGATAAATTGATACAATGTTATATAACTAAATAAAAATAATATAATGTTCACATAAGATGGTCAGTGCTCATAAAATAACAAAATTAAAGCAAAACATTTGAAAATATCAATTACACAAAACTTGTGTTCTAAGATAATAAAGAGACTAAGAGTAAAATCATTGAATATGAAATCTTGTATGAATAAAAATATCTCACATAAAATATTCAAATAATAGAAAATAAAATTATTTAAAAACATAAAAATGAAAGCTTAATAGAAAAGAGCTTAGCAGCGCAAGTTCTACAATGTCTTTTTGATCTCAATCGGATGTCTTTTAGATTTGCTACAAATTACTAAAGTAAATGAGAATAAATAACAATAAACTATTTTGTTAATATTAAGTATAAATATGTTGAAGTTGAACTGAGATTAATTTAAGTAATGTAATATGACAAAATCAAAGCATTATAAAGGAGAAAAGTCAGATGTTTTGGAGTTACAAAGTGATAAAACCATATCAAAGCCATACTTTTACTTAAATATCATAAAATTTATTATAACGGTTTTTTCTGAGATACTAAAGAGATTTGGTGTAGCACTGTTGATAGTATGGTTAGTTATAAATTGAAATATCATGAAAATCATGCAAATGTAAAAAAAATTTAAAATAGATATAAAAATATTAAATAGAAAATTTAATTAAATAGAGCTAGTCTAGAGGAGTTCGATGAAATATGTCTTATCTTAATTAGACATCATTTTGAATTATAGCAAATTGTACTACAAAATAAAATAAAATAACAATGATATAACAATGTGATATGTCAAATTAAAATGATGTTAACATCTCATAAGAGGGGAGGGTATAATATCATTGTAATATAAGAAAATCAATTTATAAAATTTAAGGAAAAGAAATAAATTTTATGGCAAAGTTGCATTAGAAGATACTAAGAGGATTAAGAGTGTCCTTATAGATTATAAAAATTGGTAAAACTAAAATACATAATAAAGCATGATAAAACCTTAGAAAATAAAAAATTTAAAATATTAAAAAAACTAATTGGATAGATTTTGTCGAGATGACTTTGACATTCGTTTGAAAAAATGTAATATAACCTAAACAACACAACATAAACATTGCAAGAAAAGATGTTTTTAGCTACATAAGAATATAACCAAATCAAAGTGAAACCTTTGAAGAAATGAAGAAAGGTGTATAAGAAAGTTTCATTTCACGAAACTTGGAAGATCATGAGTAAATTTCTCATTTATAAAAAGATATGATTTAAAATACTCGTAAAGATAGAAAAAATATAAAAAATTTAAAAATATTGTAACTAAAATTTAAATGTGTAGTGCTCATTAAGACATGTCCTAATACATTTCTTGATCTCAATCAAACCTCACTTGAAATTACTCTTAACTGTCAAAATAAATATGCATAAATAATAGTAGATTATTATTTCAATAATAAGTAAATATACATTAAAGAAAAATTTGGAGAATTTAGACAATGTAATAGAACAAAAATAGAATAATATGAAAGCCATTTTTGTTGAGATTTATACCTAGTGAAATAACCAAATTAAAGAAAAAAATAGTAATTTATTATCAATTTATTTTATAATTCATGATATGTTCAAATATGGTCTGATGAAGATGAAACAAATATTGTTAATATCATATCTATGAATTTTATCCAATTATATTGATAATTGCTAATATTAGACTCGATCTTAATAGTATCATAGAATATAACATTCTCAAATAATTTATCTCATTACTTTTCAAAATTTGAAAAATCTTTTGGTAT
>JAIUJO010000074.1:1345988-1381178 GCA_023846275.1 Vanilla planifolia
TGATGTTCTTGTTGTTGTTGTTCTTCTTCTTCTTGATGTTCTTGTTCTTGTTCTTCTTCTTCTTCTCCTTCTTCTTCCACTTCTTCTTCTTCTTCTCATTCTTTTTCTTCATCTTCTTCTTCTTTTACTTCTCCTTCTTCCTCTTCTTCTGCTGCTTCCTCTTGTTCTTCTTTTTCTTTTTCTTCCTTTTCTCCTTCAACAACCTCTCCTTGTCCTTCTTCTTTTCCTTCTTCTTCTTCTTCATCTTCTATTTCTTCTTCTACATCTTCTTCTCTTTCATCTTCTTCTTATACTTCTTCTTCTTCTTTTTCCTCTACTAGTTCTTCTTCCTCTCTTTTTCTTCTTTTTCTTCTTTTTCTTCTTTTTCTTCTTTTTCTTCCACTTCATCATCTTTTTCTTCTTCTTTTTCATATTCTTATTCTTCTTCTTCTTCTTCTTCATCTTCCTCTTCTTCTTGTTTTTCTTCTTCTTTATCTTCTTCTTCTACTTCCTCTTTTTCTTCTACTTCTTCTTCTTCTTATTCGTCTTCTTCTTCTTCTTCTTCTTCTCATTCATCTTCTTCTTCTTATTCTTCTTATTCTTCTTCTACTTCTTCTTCTCCATCTTCATCTTCTTCTTCCTCTTCTTCTTCTTCTTCTTCTTTTCTTCTTCTCTTTCTTCTACATCTTCTTCTTCTTCTTCTTCTTCTTCTTCTTCTTCTTCCATTTCTTCTTCTTCTTTGTCATTTTCTTTTCTTCTTCTACTTCTTTTTCTTCTTTTTCTTCTTCTTCTTCTTCTTCTTCTACAACTTCTTCTTCTTCTTCTTTTACTTCATCTTCTTCTTCTGCTTCTTCTTTTTCTTCTTATTCTTCTATTTCTTCTTCTCTTCTTCTTCTTCTTCTGCTTCTACTTCTTCTTCTTCTTCTTCTTCTTATTCTTCTTCTCACTTACCCACCAACCTTTTTTATCATCAAGACGAGACATTAGAATTTTTAAGATGTCTTTGTTCATTGCTTTGGCTTGTTCATCTATGTGAGGATTAGAAGTAGAAGTTGAGGCATACTTAAAAAAACAACCATACATTTTGCATAGATCTGGAAACTCTTTAGATTGGAACATTATTGTTTCTTTTGTAACAATTGCTATGGAAATATTAAACCTATTATAAATGTTTGTCTAAAGAAAACTTTAATTCTTCTTAATAGTCTTGCCAATAAGAGGCTTCACTTTGATCCATTTTTAAAGGTTGTTAACCACCATGAGATGGAACCTCCTTCCATTTCTAGCAATTGGAAATAAAAAAATGGAAATTCATACCATAGTCTAACAAGAACCAATAAATAATTATTTCTTCCATCTTTGTGAATAATTAGTATGAAAGAGGAGCATGAACTTGACACCCTTTGCATCTTTTGGTAAATAAAGTAATATTTTTTCATTATTGGTCAAAAAAATCCTTGATACTAATCTTCTTGGCAAGTTTATAGGTAGAGGCAGGTCCATCACACTCTCTTGAATGGATCAACTTGATCATATCTTTAACTTCTAAAGGATGGTGTGATAGCCTTTGTTTCTTAAACATTTTTTCCTCTTCTTTGTTCACTAGGGCTTAATTCTTATTATTAATTATTTATTTCTACCAAAGATAATTATATATATATATGACCAAAAATTATTTTGTTGATCAAATGATGAGTTTACAATTAAAAAGATACATAAGCACTAAAATTTCTTTAAAAACTCTGTTTCTCACCACTTTTCATCCTTCCTCTTTGGGACCAGTGGTGTCCTCAATATTTACATATGTAAATATTAAATCATTCTTTTTAGAAAATATTGAGTAATAAGAGGAAAGTCTACCATAGACTTATTATGTCAAAAATAATAACTTCAAGCCAAAAATCCATGTTATCTAAACATATTATAATTAATGTTTTAATTGATATAACTTTAATGATTCATGTTAATGTAACATTCAAAGAAGCAAAGAATGTGTAAGATATCATCAAAAGACACTTCATATAAATCAATAAAAATATTCATATAATCATAACAATTAGTACAATAAAAAATATCATGTTATGATAATGTAAGCAAAGCAAGTGCATGAGACTTGACAATAACAATTAAGAATGAGAGAAAACCATCCAATTATAGGGACATCATGTTTCATATAAACTATAAGAATATTATCAAGTATCACAATAAAAATGTCTTATTATGAAAATGTCCCATACAATTTATTCTAGATTTTTTTGATCGTTCTTAATGGGCTTATTGCTTCCCAACTATCCATTTAATTGTAAACTTCATTATAATGAAAACTGTTATTTTATCATGTCTTTTAAGCTTACATGTGAAAATGAATATATGCAACTAACATACACCTATAATGGTAACTAGTATGAGGGGTTTTCCGTACTGAATTGTTACAAATAATATCAATAAATGGTGCTTAACTAAATGCTTTTGCATCATCTTGTTGTCATAAATTATTAATAGTGCCCAATAAAAAGATTTTGTCTCACCTTATTGTCACAAATATCATTGCACTAACTAAAGAGTCTTGCTTTACTTGATTGTCACAAATATCTCACTCATTTTATTAAAATAATATCAACCAATTGGTATCATTGCTTGATTTTGATGTCTATTACACTTGATTATAATCAAAACTTCGATTTTATCTTTCAATTTTCAATACATGAAACTAAGAAGTATAATAATATAACCCTTCTTATTAAAGTGTTATAGATATTTTTAATATAATTTCATTAATTTTGTCTAGCTTGTTCTCACTACATTATCGATTACAAAATATCTAATATATCATATTCATTGACATATGTCTGATATCATATATGCATCAACACATATCATTATCATGTGCTCATGACATCTTATGTATATTATTTTATGTCATATTCAAATCGTTTGTTCAACATGTACTTAGTTGTAGCACAACTCGTTATACTTATTTAGAGTTTGTCATGATTGGCATTTAATTTACTCAAATAATATCATCTAATGGCATCATGATTCTTCAAGATAAGCTATGTTCCATAAAATTTATGCATGAAACAAAATTATAGAACTAAGTATCACAAATATGATTAAATATGAGTGAAACAATTTTTATTAAACTTAATAGTAAACTTTATTAGTCACTTATCTTAAGAGACACAATTTTTATTGATCAATTTTGTATTAAATTAAGCATTGGTCTATTTTGATTGGTTGGTCATTTTGGTTAACTTGAGCAGTTTGTTAATTTTATATGCTAATGTAGGCTTTGGGTCACAAGTGACACCTACTTTCTAGAATATTTAGTAATTAGCTAAGACTAGATTTTGGGATAATTTATTCATATCAATATTATAAGAACCAACTTGTTGAATTCACCCAAATTATTAATAATCTTGTCGTGATGTTTTTTTTTTCAAACGCTTTCTTTCCTCCCTTATCATCATCTCCCTCATCTTCATTTGTCATGAAAAAATAAGTTTTGGATTTTACTTAAATTTTTTAATGATATGCTTTTCTCATTAGCATTAGCTTTGTGGAAGCTCCCTTAGCTCTTAAGTGTCCTCTCATGGGTACTCTCCATTTCTTAAATTTATTTTCTCTCTCTCTTGTCTTTTTTATTGAAAATAATCACAACTTTGTTCTCTCTCCTCATGATCATCCTCTATCTATTTCTAAGAGAGTTTATGCGAGAAATGGGTTAGCCAAGCTTGTCCTATTATTATTATTATTATCATTATTATTATTACTATTATTTCTCTTTGGTGGTAGCACTACAAAAAGCTATAAGGCATCGTAGTGATCGGTAATTAGCTCATCATTTTAGATCAGACCATGTGTAATAGATGGGCTCTTATAAAGTCAACCAAGAGAGATTGTGACATGTTAAGTTTATAATTAATGATGTTTGGAAAAGTTTTAAAAAATTGCATTTTTTTCTTCACTTAGTGAAATGCTCAATATTTTATGCTCTCAAATGATTTCATCTAAGAATTATGTTTTCAAAATAGTATAATTATTTTTATAATATGTCAAACTTATCTAAGGTTGTCTTAGTTACTAATATTTATTAAAACAGAACTATTAGCTTGGCATAAAATTTTAAATGTTATAAATTAACGCATTTGTGTATGTCTTAAGATAGAATTTTTGATAATGTTGTTAATCAACAAAAGTATATTATTGAACGTATCACTTGACCTTTTTTACATTTAACTTCATAAGGGTTAAAATCCAAAACTTTAGATATGTGTCATAGGGATTTATCAGTAAGAAGGCCTTTTAGGTCGAAGAACTAGGCGATTTAGGAACTCAATACTCAACTTCCTAAGATGAGAAAAGTCTTCACTAGAATCTTCATTATTGGCTAGTAGATCCACTTGTTGATTTTGTTCTTAATGAAACAAAAATAGATCTATAGTATCATACTTTTGGAGAAGAGGCCAAGCTAGTATTCATAGGATTTTAATGAAAATCTTTCCTTTTTAATAAGACTCTACTTCTTAGTTAGTTGGAAACTAAAGATTTTTAAGTGTCATAGGGATTTATCAGTAAGAAGGCTTTTCAGGTCGAAGAACTAGGCGATTTAGTAACTCAATACTCAACTTCTTTAGATGAGAAAAGTCTTCACTAGAATCTCTATTATTGGCTAGTAGATCCACTTCTTCATTTTGTTCTTAATGAATCAAAAATAGATCAAAAGAATCATACTTTTAGAGAAGTGGCCAAGCTAGTATTGATAAGATTTTAGTGTAAATCTTTACTTTTTAATAAGACACTACTTATTAGTTTGTTGGAAGCTACTAAAGACTTTTAAGTGCTTCATTTGTAGCCCTCAAGCAAACTAGTGACTTGCAATCAAGGCTTCATGCTTATCCTGTTTGTTGGTGATAATGAAAACAATTATGATAACACCTTTAAGCTTTACTTACTAAGATCTAAGAAGGATTGACTAATGCTACAAGACTCACACTTGAAAGCTCCATCAAAAAAGTTGTTAAAAGTTTATAAGGGTCTTTGGTTTTGAATCAGAAGAGTTTCTCTCCATTAGAAAAACTTTAAGAAATTGAGATTTCATAAATGAATAGGAAATGAAGTTAAGTTCAAACTCATTATGCTTAATTACCCACTTTTGCAACGTATTTATATCATCTATTTGTTGAAGGATGTGCCTCATAGGTTTATTGGTTGTCACATCTATGATATGAATAATGGTATAATTGAGAGGTTGACATAAGTAAAGCTAGGGTTAGATGCTCTATAAGAGAGTACCTTAACTCTACATCATTCTAAGTGAGAGTAACATAATAGATTAGTTGTTGAAATCCATTATTCTCTTAAATTAAAGCAGAGTTAATTATCAAACTTGAAGCAATTAGATATATACATAGAGACTCCTTAAGGACTAGATTGCTCAAGATTGGAGGCTGAGATAAGTAATAATTAAGCTCTAGAAAAGCCTTTTAACAATCTTCGATTTACTATTGTCTAAATGTACTGTAGAGTAGCTTGATGAATTGCGAAGTTTCTCTCCATGCTAGAAAATAAAAAAGGGTGAACCTGATAATTTTTTTAGCTAGATATTGAGCATCTCGATGAGCTTTTTAGGAAGGCATGTTTATCAAATCCTTTACCATGTCTAGATTTACTTAGATTCCTTTTTTTTTAGACCATGAAGTTAAGAAACTTTCTCAATAAAGTGCTAAAATTACAATCAAAATATTTAGTCCCACGAAACACTTTTTACATGTCATTAAAGATCTAATTTTTATTAAAGATTGTTTACATAATGTTCTAATTTTTGTCATCTCTAACTTTAGAAGATAAAATCAATCATCATTTAACAAATAGCTCTAGCATTATTTAAATCAAATGACATTCCTCAAAATGTTACAAAGTAATTATGGCTCGTGTCATTTCTTTCTCTATCTTTTGATTTTGAAAACACAATTTTTTAAATAAAAAGGCATTGTCATGATCATTTTTAAAAATCATAGTAAAACTAATATACATTTTTTTATTTTGAAAATTATAACAAAATCAATATAAAAAATTTAATATTCTTTCAAAAGGTAAGTTCTTAAATCACTACAAAAATACAAAAACAAACAACTTAATAGAAATGTAACAAACTACTAAATAAGATAGAGCATGATCTATTGTTACCTTTGATTGTAACACCATAATGTAAGGGCAATTATTTGAATAATATTTTGATATTTTAAATTATAATGTGCTTAAATTAATAAAAAAAATCATAGTCATAGGTTTGATTTATGATCTTAAGAAGAGAATATTTATAATATCCAAAATATAAAGAAAAATGAATTATTGTTATTTTGAATTATTTAGAATTTTAAAGAATTTTTGAAAACTTTAAAGTATCATTTCATATTATTCAAAAGTTGTATATCACTAAAGGAGCAACCCCTAAAAAGGAAGAGACAAACTAAGAAATAAAATGACTAAATAATTTGAATATAATGATAATATGTGGACAAAAAATCTTTTTAGTATTAAATAGAAGATCAAAGATTAATAAGGATTAACTTATGAGCTTGAAAAATTTTTTAAAATAGTTAAATATATTATGTAAATTCACAAAATTATGAAATTTTACTATGGCATAGAATTTACAAGTATAAGCATAGTAAAAATTTTGTGTCTAAAAAAGTAGGCATGATAGTCATTGAACCAAAAGTTAATGAGGATTTAAAAATATTTTAGGTTTTGTTAAATTATTAAAAATATTAAATATCATTAAAATATATGAAATTGGGCAAACAGGTGGAGTTCGTCAAGAAGACACACAAAATTAACCACTAAACTTTTGAAGTTAAAATTATTAAAAATAAAGAAAGAAATCTTAGAATTTCCTAATTTTGATTAAATCTTATTTTTTTAATTTTCCTAACCTTATTGTACTGACAAAATTGACATGATAACAACCTAATTTTTTACAAAACTATTAAATTCCAAGCAATATGAAGGCAAGAAGTCACTAAACTGAAGAGGTTTAATTGTTGAAGGGAAATGAAGCATCGATATTTAGTATATGAGAGGATGACCATGGATGATGAGGGTGTTTTGAATAAAATTAAAACATTTTGATCGTGGTTGACAGCTTAAAGGGAAGAGAAGGGAGAGAAGTAGTGTTGTTAAATTATTGGAAGGAGTTTAACTAGTCAAGTAAGGGAATTGAGAAATTATCTTGGAAATTAGGAAAGATATATTATAGTAAGTGTTAAATAAAAAAAATGAAGGAAATATGGATTATATAAAGGCACATAATTTGATATCTGTTTTTAAGGGGAGACCTTTACAAGAGGAATTGAGATAGCAAGCTAAGTAATGCATGGTAATTATAATTAGTAATGAATTGAAATCTATCAAATTCAAAGATGATTGACATTCATGCTTGTATTTCTTGTGTTTGCTTATATTTTACTAATCATCATATGATCATGATTTTATTATAGATGTGTAAAACATGTTACAATAATATGTATGATGATAATGGCCATTTAAAAAAGATCTAAAAAAAGGAATGATTATTCTTAATATATTTAGAAAAGAGAAAAAAGGAAAAGAAATTAAGAACAAAGGTTGCTAAAAGGTAAGGTATGATTCTATAAGTTCAATGATGTTAGTTTTCAAAAGTGATGTTTGTCATTCAAAGAGCTTAAATTATGACACAAAACTAATATATTGTTGATTCAATTTGGTTGTGTGCCTAGAAGATCAATTATTTTGATTATTCACTTGCTAAGGGGTTTGATGAAGAAATCTAGAAGGGAAATGATAGAAGTCCAATAATAGTGTTTTGAAAGGCCTTGTGATAGGGAAAAGTTTAGCATTAGACATATTGAAGTTATAAAAGCATGCGTATAAAAGTAATGATGCATATGTGCATTCAAGTATTGTTAATTAAAGGTTTCTCAATTGTAATTTTTTGCATTGGTTCTATATTCACAATGGTGCATTCTTATTTTTACTAGTGATGATGCTTTTGTTGATAGCACTAAGAAAGAGGTTATTTTATTATGTTTAACTGAACATGGAATTCATTTTTAATAAAATCCAAAAGAGTACAATTGCTAAGGATTACTATTATATGATACTAAAATATAAAGAAATGAGAGATTTCATTATTTCTAATATAAATTTAAAAAAATAGAAAAATTTATAGGATGTTTATAATCTAATTCAAACATGTTGAAGGAATTGAGGAATGCTTTTGTTATATTGTGTGATCAAAATATCTTACTCATGTTTACATATAAGTTTTTAAAACCAATTGGAGTAAACAATATTATTTGATTTTAAATATTGTCCTGTGAATTCAAGTATACTAATAGAACATGTGGTAGATATACTCGAAATGATATGATTAGAAATAATCAAAGCGATAAAAATATTATTGCCAGGAGTGTTTGGTTGTATGATTTGCATGTTAATTTTGGATCAATTAATTTGTTAAGACAGAGAGTTATCATAATTCTCTCATTCAATGGTGGAAGAGGAAGACCAAAAAGAGGTGAGAACAAATTAAAATAAGGGACTTGACATTTTTGAATCTTAATATCTTGTCAATATGGTGTGACGATGTCATAGAATCATGTAATGGTCTTTGATAAATGGGATTTTAATGCAACACACTCAAAGGTTTGGGGTGTTGTCTAGTTGCAATCTTTGGGATTTTATGTCCAAGACCAAACTATGAGGACTTATGAAATGTGTTTGAAATTCAAAGTAAAGAAATGCTAATGCAAATATGGTAATAAAAATGAGAACAAAAAATGCATGAAATAAATCTTGAAAGACATGTGTTTTGTACCTAATTGCAACTACAACCTATGTAAGTTATGATTTTGATGAGGCATGACAACCAATTTAAAATAATAACTCAAATAATTGAAACCTTCTCTATTGCTAATCAGATAAATTAACCAAGTTCTTGAAAGGCAACTATCCTTTGTCTAACAATTTGCTGGTAGATTCCAAGTAAAAGTAGTTAATGAAATTAACTTTAAGCATGCTATTAAACTCATGCAAGAAAATTTAAATATAAGAGGAAAGTGACAACACAATGAACTCATATTGATTGAAACTATATTTTTATAGCAACTTTTATAGGATGAAAAAAACTAACACGAGAAAGATGTAAAATCATGTTGTACTTACTTTAACAATTATATAGAAACACAAAGAAATAGCAAGAAAGAAGTGTTAAAGCTAGGTGTTAAAGCTAGTACAACAAACATGACTGACAAGATATACCAAGGGAAAGACTTGAGAGGTTCCACTATACGTACACATGCAGCGACCAGCACCTCTGGTTCATTAATCTCTGGTCATCTTGGGCTCAACAACAATGATTTTTTCTCTAAAAATGTCATAAAAGACAATATTGAAAAGAGAAACCTTTCATAATTGGATTTGGCTCTTATACAATTTTATATTGTGTCATTTCGTCTAACGCATTATTTTTCTGTGTGTGCATGTATCTACAGACATTTAATACATCTTATACATGCATTAATTTTTGTTAGACTTTTTTTATGGTCAATGGATGCATTGTTTTTATTTATGCTTGATTGTACATAATGATTTTTGTTCTCATATAACCATGTTTGTATGTACATAATGTAATTTGTGAACACATTAACTTCTTTTTGTACATATGACTATACTCAAAATCCAAAACTTATATTCAACATTGTTTACGCTTGTATAAAAATAACTATTGTGGAGTGAACATTTTTATAGGCATTTCTCCCTTTGTGCACATAGAATTTTACATGCATTGCTTTATTTGTGCATATGTAGTTAGGAGGCAAGCATCTATATGTGCACTATCCATAAATAGATAAATCTAGTTTGCCTGAGTTGTTTTTGAATTTGCTGGAATTGAACATGCCCACAATTGGTGATGTAATTACTCATATGGTTTGAACATTCCCACCAATACAAACTGATAATGTATTGGTTACAACAATGGGCATCTCTTCATAATACCTAGTGACTGGGGTCTACATAACAAAATAAAACACATTTTTATTTTCAAATGCATTAAAAAATACAAAATATGGTCAAACATGTAGAAAAAATACAACACCACATTTTTTAATATATAATGGATGAGTATTAAAAAGTAGTGGGATTGTGTTCATTGAATTGAATTTTGTTATTGTTATTAAAAGCATGTAACATATTCTAACATTCATTTACGATTTCTCATCTATGCAGTGATAATGCTTTTACAGAATATGCATTTTTATTTACAGAATTGAAGAAAATTTGATAAAACTCAAATTAGCTATGTTTTTGTCTATATTTTTTATTTATGTGCAGAAGAAGCAAAAATAGTAGATGAGAAAACATGAATTTGGAGTTTACCTTATAATTGAGTTTTAAGATATACTTGAATTTTTTAGTTGGTTTAAGCATAATCTAGTTGGGCCTACTTAAGATGGTTCATCTATTATGTTTTGGATTTAGCTCAATTTTCATTGTTTGGACGAGGCAATGAGTCAGAATGAATTATAATGAATCAGAGACTAACTAAAAGTAGAGTTACTGCACTTTGAATGGCTTTAAGGCCAAGTAAGATTATTATGCCTCAAAATCGAACCACTGTGTGATGTACGAAATGCTACTATGTCACAAGCTTACTAATATTTTGTAAATGCCAGAATATAACTACTCAATGATTTTTTTAAAGGGTGATGTCCAACCTGTTGGATGATTCCAAAGAAAAAATAAAATTCGACAATATTCTCTTGAAAATAGAAATAATGTCAAATTTTATTACATGTGCTGTCCGGCATGATATGAATGTAGATATCGAAAGCTTGCAAAGTTTTTTAAGCTATGTTGATGATATAAATAATCTTCATATCTTCCATAATAATGTTATGCATGGCTTTATTTGTGTGGCAATAAGAAAATGAAGAAATGAGATTTTTAATATTTTTAATAATTAGATAATCATTTGTAATTTCACTAGTGGATGATTATATTCATCATAAGTTATAAAGTTTTATTATATTTATTGCAAGTAATGAACATCTCCTAAAATCATTTAATAAACTTTTTCACCATTACAAGGCTACATTAACCATTTCTCAACCTTTTTCTTTTATGAGAAATATTACTACATATTAGAGGTTACAATAGTTATAGTTATTACTTAAATTGCATTATTGTTATTATAAAGAATTCTAAAGGATATCGTTGATATGTGTGTGTGAAGATGAGCATCCATAAGCTTTTGATGTGTTGATGCATGTGAAGTACATATGCAAAGTAGTTACCATTTTGTGATTTGGAGTGTCTCATTGAAGTATCAATATTACTAATTAAATATATAGGTTGGAATTAGTCCTATGCATAAAGGTATTTAGAATGACCAAGATTGATTCCACATAAGTTAAGCATTGAAATTGTATAATTACACATAAGAGTTCAATGAACGGTCTTGTTGTATGGAACTATCATATTGAAAGATGAGAATAATATGACAAAAAATTTATGAAAAGATTGATGAAGTGGTAAACCAAGATAATTGAGGAGCTGAACTACAAAAATAGAGAGTTTGTGCCTTAATGGATAAGTTTGTTTAACGTATTAGTGTGTTATTAGTCTAACCGAAATCAATGGGATTTCAAAGAAACAAAACGGTTCGTGCCATTCCAAATATTTAGCAAATGATAATGTTGCTATGAAGTAAGATATTGTGTACTACATTGATGGATTTCGTAACTATACAACATAAGAAAAAAAAATTAGAGTAAACATATTGGTCTAATCCTTTCTAATTAGTGCTAGTATCAAAATGTCCATGACACAAAAAGTAAGCACAAAAGATAGATCTAATTGATCTTCATCAAGAAACGTGCATCGAAGAAGATAGTTTTTAAGTGAAATGTTATGCTAGGCTGATTAATGAATCATATTTCACGTGTTAAGCAATTGTTCCCCTACTGTGGAAATCCAAATTGAGTATTGTTGCATCATTAAAATGTTTTGGACAATTCTAAGAGATCTATGTTGGGTAGCCTACTTAGCCAGCAATTTTATTGCTACAATGCAAGATATAATTCAATAGAGAGTTGGATGTATATGTTCTGTCGTTAATGTAATAGAGAGTCTGATGTATTGCCTAATTAAGTCCATCATAATTAATTAATGTCATTGAACTAGTCATTACATAAGGTTGATTGGGAGGATGTGATGCCAATGAATGAAGGAGTACTAGACGATGAGGATGTAAAAACATGTTATGTAACTAAAATTGGTGAATAATTACGTAAGCTATTTGATCAAATGATAGAAGTTTTTGGCAAAGAGATGGCTTTTTTCTCATTCATTGCGTATCTTATTCTTAAAAAGAACATTAAATTTGATAGGTTGCGTCCTAATTCACATATTATAGAAACAATTTCATTGTAATAGTAATAAAATATGTACTCACTTTACTTTAGCAAAAGTAGTCATAATTGTATGAACCATTCTTTTGAATTTTTGCTAGAGTCAAGTACAAGTTTGATAAGAATATATTGGAATGGGTTGGATTGGTATTCCTTTTAATGCCAAAAAAATTATGATCTTAGATATAAGAAGATTAGTTATCCTTTGTAAAAATTGAGTGACTCTATGGATATTATTTTCCCTACTACGAAATGAGCCACATGAAATATGTTCATTCCTTTTTCCTACAATATCATTAACGTGACATGAGTTATCTGAACCCAAAGCAGTTTAAGAAAATTAATTTCTTAAGCTAAAATAAAAAATATATGATAAAATCTATTGGTCCACCAAGATTTCAGTTCACTCTTTTTATCCCCAAATGGTCAATAACTTCCATGAGAACAAATCGAAGTCATCCTTAATAATTGTGTGAATACATCTCATACATTCGATTATAGAGGCATTAGTTGGTC
Organism: Vanilla planifolia; assembly: GCA_023846275.1. Taxonomy (NCBI): domain Eukaryota; kingdom Viridiplantae; phylum Streptophyta; class Magnoliopsida; order Asparagales; family Orchidaceae; genus Vanilla; species Vanilla planifolia. The sequence continues at coordinate 1,358,939 of JAIUJO010000074.1, forward strand.
GACTTCCCTTATGATCATTATACGAATATATCAACATCTCTCCTCATCAATCTTAATTAAAGTTTTCCAAACTCTTACAATTTGTTATGAATTTAAAACCTCTAATTGAATACAATTACTAGCTATCGAAGCCTAATAATTTTTTTACTAGATTTCCTTCAATAAAAAATGCGTTAGAATTCAACTACTTTGAAATGAAATGGATTCATTCTATTTAGTAGGGTTAAGATATAGTAAGAGATTCCAACTCTTTTATACATCATTATAGGGATTGATTAATTGTTTAGTGCTATAATGATGTTTCTATATCCCCAAATTATCACATATATTTGAACAGAGTAGTATTTCAGTGGCCTCAACTTATATATTTTTTAGATTCTATGTAAATTGAGAGTGGTTTAATAGCTATAACAGCTAGTCTCTAATAAAATAAACACAACTTATAGGGCCTCGGTTCTTTCTAGTCAATCCATTATAAATTGATTTGACTAAATCCACTACTAAGGGAGTCCATTAAACCACTTTTTTATTATTCAATTGATCTCAAAAAAATCAAGGAAGTAATGCATATTTTACCATTTGAGGATTTATTAAACTTCTTTCTATAATTAGGCAACACTTGAATATTGCATAAGTATTATGTTGAACTCTATTTAGGAAATTATAGGGAACATTTGCTCATTGGATTGTTTTGAATTTCTATCTTCTAGATATTACAACATATGAGAGATAGTAGAATACTAAATCCTTCAAAATCTATTGAGTTTATCTTACTACACTTTCACAATTTGAGAGTCTCTATATGCACAAAAAGGCATTTGTCTATAAATTTAAAATAAACTTCCCCAAGTTGTTATAAAATAATAATTAGTTATTTAGGAGCCTCTACCGTAGTAGAGTTTTGAAAGGTTGAGAATTATTTTAATTTTTTTGTGACATAATTACCTCTAATCTTAACCTATCCTAAATTGACAGTGAAGTTCCCATCCTTGGTGAGGGTCCAATAATTGTTGCCATCCTCATCAATTTTATTCCAAGTATTGTAAAATACAAAATAGTGAGAATGATTCTCTTTATTTGATTCCAAGTCATTGAGCATGATCAACAGCATCTCTATTAAGGAAACTACATATCATGTTTCTAAAAAGATAGTGTTTGAGGTGAAGTCCTTCTGAAAAGGCTTTGCATTATTTCTTAACCAGTAATCCAAACTTTCCATAGAGGAAGCTAATCATGTTCTTGCTAGCCAAATGGTGTTTGCTCACCAAATCATTATCACCCTAATGGAAACCATTTATCATAGTTTTTACAAAATTAATAATATTATCAAAACGATAAGATATCATTAGATTGTGAGGTCCCATTGACTATAGGACATGACTAACATGTGCTACCTCCCATTGAGATTGATTTCCTTTTGCATGTTTTTGTTGATCTTGTGTTCAAATCAAACCACTTATTTCTTACATTCAAATAATGTGCTTTTGAGTTAAGGGATTAGAAGGTAGTATCTTTTCTAAGGCAGGAGCTCGTTGTTGATGTTTTCTTACTTATGTTTCATTTTTGAACGTCTAACAGAGAAGATCCTTTGTATATTAATCTACAAACTTGATGTTCCCTGCAGATTAGAGAAGAACTTAATATTTTTGATTGAGTGATTATCACATCTTAAGAAGAGTATAAGGCAATCTATAATGAGCAAATAGGACTTTGGTTGACAAACACTTGGAGTGCTCTAGTACTTCACTTTACCTACTATATGTAGATTGTTTAAACCTCTTGTTAGTGCTTTAGCTACAATGTAGAGAAGGAATAGGGATAGGGGGTTACAATGCTTTAGCCAATAGAAGAGTTAAATGGAACAATTTCCCTTCTCATTAACAAAGACTCATAATCAACTTATATTATAGACACTCATGATTGGATTAATAAATTAACTATTGAAGTTAAACATGCATAGTACTGGTTTCCTTCATGATATACTATTGAACAAACTCTTAAAGTCTACCTCCATAACAGAGCTATTAGTTTTGATCTTCTCATTTAAATCACTAAGTTGCTCTTATGAAAGCATGATTTCTTTTATAAGTAAAATATTTTTAGTGATTTTCTATTTCTTATTAAAACATGATTGCTCCATTAAGATGATGGTGGGTAGGAAAAATACTAAGCTAACTACCAACCACTTAGTATATTTGTTTAAAAACTATACATACAAATTGTCATAAAGTCTTCAAAAGAGGTGTAGCAATTAGTGTTTAGAAGGAAAATTAAATTAGTACTACAACATTCTTTAGGTGAAGGTTTATGAATAAGAAAATTATTGATAACATCATAAATTTCATATTGAAATATGGACCAATAATACTAGTAAAATAAAAAATAAAACCATCCAATTTATGAAGAACATGAAGAATCCATCAAAAAAAATAATTTGTTGTATTTTCTCCTTATTAACTAGCTGAACTACTACAATATTATTGTTTAGTGAGTCTAAGCACCATAAGTCAATGCACCTTCCATTTTTCATAGCACGGAGTAGTAAGATGTCAAGCAGTCCAAGACATATTTCTCAATTAAATCCTTCTCTAAGCCCAAACCCCCACTTGGACTTTTAATTATTCATATATTATCATTTATTTAATTATTATTCAACATTATGTGGAAGAAATTTTAGTTTTTATCACCATTTTCAAACTACACAGCACCTATTTCTTAGCTCTTATATGTCTAATGTAGTAGCATCAAGTACATTATGTAGAGGTTAAACATGGAGATCTACTACTTCTATTTAGACTTGGAGCCCTATGAGGACTTGCTACTATACTTCTCATTAGTCTTAGTTATCATTGTCATTGTAGGGTACAATTATAATAGACCCCTATCTATTACATATTTCTATTTATTTTCATTAGTTCATCCATTTATTTACATCTATAGTTTACTTTAAGTTGTTTAAAGAAATAATTGAAAATTTTTTCATGATTTTCATCTTTAGATATAGTATAAGCCTTCCCTTTAATAATCTTAGAAGTCTATCCGTACAAATTTTTCTTAAAAATTGATTTAAAATGGGCTTAAAATTTAGTTTGCCTTTTTTGCTATCATCCACCTCTGATAGCCATCATTAACACCACCTTTACGACTCACTCGTCAACTCATGCTAACTCTCTTCAATCTGCATTGACCACAATGTAGACCAAAATTTCGATTCCTCTCTGCCAATGCTACTCATTAAAATTGGAACCCAAAGTTATGCACCAATTCACTTATGTTGCACTGTGAACTAGCCCAATGCCTCACCTTTTGCAATTACAATTGCCCTCCATGATCAATCTTAAATCTCCACAAAGATCTCTTCTATTAATAAAATAGTTGTTGGCATGCACAAAAAGGTAACACATTATTTATGTATCACCATGTGAAGAAATTATTCTTGATTTTTAATTTTTAACATTGGAAGTACTACAACTAAAACATCTATACTTTGTTAGAATTGTTGCTTCATAATAGAGAAAATTTAGTCTACTACAAAGGATGTCCATTTGTTTACTACTTGCAAAGCATTCAATAATTGTAATTAACTTAATTCTTGATAATTTATCATATTTTTAAGGCATCAAGCTACTGTAGATCTAACTACACCCTTTATGTCGAATAGTAGGACATTATTAATTACAAACTACAATATCTACATTTTCAGATTCTTGAAAGCTTCTTTTGGTCATTTTTAGGCAAATCTCTTATTTTGACATTCCATTTAGTGTCTTTTCTCATTGACTTGTCACAATTAATGACTGTGAAGCAATTTCAGTGCATCATAGAAAGCTTGAGTCTTAGCTTTTTCCTAAAGATCTTTATTCTAGCCTTTGAGAGATTGAGTGTCTATTTGTCATTTAAGCTACATGTCCTACCAAACTTCAAATTAGAATGATTTTTCTTACTCTTACTTTGTAATTGCTAATTTAAATTGATCATACTATCATCAAATTGATGATTTATAATATAATTAGGTTTTGGTATTATGTGTTGATGTTGTGTGATTTTTTGGGGTGTTGATACGATTTTCTACACCAATGTCTATTAAAGTTTGAAGTCTCACATTACTTATTACATCAATAATTAGAATTGTCTCATCTACTCCATTTATAACATATAAGGGTTTAAAACTTTATGCTTGCTAGCATTAGGTCCTTGAGAATTCTTGTTTACATTTGCTTTGATAGTATTTAAGTAAATTTTCATTACGTAATTTTTTTACATAATGCATTATTGCACCCAATCTTTTAAAAGATTCTAATATCTAAAGGATGTTTTTTGGCAAGATATACCAAAGTGTAAACCAGAGCCCCAAGGGGCCTCAATAAGTCTTATTTTTGATAACAATACTTTTAATGACTTGCTAATCACTAACATGATTGAGAATAGGGTCTACTTGTTCACCAAGTTGATTAGAAGATGCTCCAATGAGATCCACAATGGATCTTATAAAGGTTTAGTATTGTGCTAAAAAGTTGGAACCAATTAAGGACCCTCAAGAGTACAATTTTAAAAATATTGTACATCCAACATCAAATGTTCTCCCATTGTAGTGAAAATTGTACGAGAACATGCTTATCTCTTTACAATGTATCAATTATTTTGAATTCGTACCCTTTGAAATTAAAATTTAAAACCTTAGCTATTAGAGTGATTTTGAAGGAAGCAACCTTTTTTGAGACAAAGTCATCATCAAATATGAGCCTTTTTTCACACATTAAGAAGGCCATTACCATTATCAAGATTGGCAAGGATAAAAATCTTTCCCATATTCACCATTAAAGAAGGCCACGAGGCTAATGCACACATGAGATATACCAAGTAGGGTAGAGAAGCATACTTGCAAAAGGATGTCCTTAGAATCATTTTAGAAGTGTCATCTTGCTGGCAACAAATTTCAAAAATTCTTGCACATCACTATCACTTTGATCTTAGCTTGTGAATTTCTTTTGAAATTTGTCACAAAATTGAACTTTTTATAATTTTAAAAATAAGGAATGCTTAAAATGATGCAATTAATCCTCATAAATGATTAATTTAACATTTCATTACGTCCGAACTTTTGCTCAAAATTTCTCTTTTTGTTTACTATTTAAGCTTGGCCAAATGTCCTCTATACTATTTCTACCTTTCAAATATAAACTTCTTTGCTTATGCCTCATTAAGTTCGTTCCGTGTAATTTACTCCTTATAGTTCATTTGAGTTTTATAAATTCATCTTAAGCAAATAAGCTCCTTGCATCATGTTAAGAGTTGTTGAATGAGAGAATGGGTGAATTATTAGAAAAACAATATTTATTTAGTACAAAAAAATTTAAATAAAATGTTTAAAAAATTTTGTCATAAGCATAATCAAATATCTAAAAGTAAGTTATTAAAAATTTTAAATTTCATTAACAATATGTTACTTTCTATTTAATAATAAATTTTTAAGGAAACTATGAAATAGAAAGGTCAACAAAAGTTCAAAGTCTAGTTAAGTATTTTTTAAGTGGTTCAACATAAAACAAAACCAACATCCTCTCAAAAAATAATAAGACAAAAAATTATCTATATAAGCTTTTCGCCAAAAATTGGATATGCTAAACTCTCAAAACAATTAAATAGAAATACAAATAGGCTGTAAAGGTCTTATAGTGAAGTAAGATTTATAAAAAGAGGAAAGGAAAGTGGCAATTAAATTCTGTACAAAGTAATTTCTACACTTGACGAATGCTCAACAAGGCACAAGTGTTTTAATTTATTTAAATAGAAAGAGAGAAAATGAGAGGCATGTTGTTTTTAAGAAGAAGGAATATCAAGCTAGTCAAGAAGGACACAATTTATAGATGCAACGATGAGCATTAGCAACAATGGCATTGGTATCATTACTTAAAATATTCATTTAATTTTTCGTATAACTTTTATCAATTAATTTTGAATAATAACTACCAAATTTCTAAAAATTTTCTAATGGGAAAAAATATTTACCAAACCAGCTATTTGATGTTTGTAATTGACAAACGTTTTAATTAAAAATAAATAATATTTAAATTAATATATAATAACTAGTAAATATTGGATAAAATAATCATTACACAAGAGCCACATGATTAAAAGAATCTTGAAACATTTGGTTATGAAAATTGAACAAATGATGAGTTTAGAATAAACTAGAGCAGTATAGAAATTTTTATTTCATATTTACTACTAAATTTGAATTATAATCTATTGACTAGATTTAACTTTCCTTATCGATCAAATGCTAACCATGTGATTATTTAATGGAGCAATCAAATAGTTAGTATAATTGTTGCTTAAAAAAGGTGATTGTAGCAATGATCATTCAATTATAACATTGCGTGATTAGATGGGTCACATCACTACCATAATTTAGAAGTTATCTATGAGGAAAAAGCTTTAAATTTTAGTCTCACTTGGTGTATTTTTTTCTTAATTTTTCTCCTCGTAAGGCATTTTGTTTGCCTTAGAAGTAGTTTTATTTTGGGGTTAATGCCACCTAGTTTATTCAACACTTTGTCACTGCACTTCCAATAACATGATTAATTAGTTTATGATTGCATGGAGTTGTGCCTTGATTTAAGATACTTCAATCTATGTTTAGGAGTGATGCCTCGATCTAGTTATTGTAGCGAAAAGGGTTCAACGTTAATGCTCCATGCCTAAAAATTAATACATAGTTTTAAGTTAGTTAATTCAAGTAGAATTAGTATTTTTTTAAATTTAATTAGTTGTAATGGAAAAAAATAGCAAAAGTAAAGAAAAATGATTCTTAAAATGATCATGACATGATTGTCAGAGATATTAAAAACAAAAATATCTTTTAGGTTGATTAACTTAGATTTCAATTTAATTTTTATAATTTGCATAGATGACTTAAATTAATCTTACATTCTAAAAAAAAAATGAAAATACCTAAAATTAATTCTAAAAAAATCTGTTGTTGTCTTGCAACTCTAACAAAGATGAGTTTCATGGATTTGATATTTACTGCTCTTCATCTTTAACATCTTCCATGAAAAAGCACATTAGCTCTCTAAATTTTAAAAATTCACTCAACCTAATTTATAAGAAATATTTTGGTTTGTCACCAAATAAATCGCCATTGTTATGGGTTAACATCACAAAATCAAGCTTGTAACAGTTCTTAACATCTCTTCGAAGGTCCTCTTCATCACTTATCAAGATAAACTATATCTAAGCCTTATGATTATGTTAAAACCTCACATAATAGAAATATTATCATCACAATCTCCTTAATCCTCCATGGGGACACTTGGATAACAACATCTACCATTTTAAAATATTGCAAAAGTAAACCACTAAAAGAAAAATGAACTTTGATTATAGATATTCAATCTACCACATAACTACTTTTTCTTAACAAAATAGATCCAATTGTACACACACATAAAGACATAAACACACACACACATGCACGCACGCACACACACACACACACACACAAACACACACACACACACACATATATATATATATATATATATATATATATATATATATATATATATATATATATATATCACTTTTCCTTAGCTTAATTCTAAAATTTTATTACACTATTAAAAAAATTTTTTTTTAAAAAAACCATATGTAACAAAATTCTAAAGAATCATATTATCATATTGTACTTGCAAATTTTAACAAAAATATTATCATGCTTAGAATCCAATAATTTTTTCCCATCCACATGACCAAATCATGAATAAATTATCTAAAAAATCAATAAAAGCACTAGATTCTAATAAAATGTCCGGAAATTCCTTGAATAATATAAAACGCTTATAGGAAAAAATAACTAGTAAGTACCAGTCGTATAAGACAAATTGATAAACTCGTATGTCCAATAAAATATGATTGATGAGAAATCAGTACCAAATATATTATTATTGACGATGAAATAAATATAATAAATTATCCAACTAATTTGCTAACTTTGATAATCTCTAACTCCACTTTTACTTAAAGTTTAATAACTTGATCTTGTTATAAAGTGGAGAGCTAGATGGTTCAATACAAAATCTTTGAGCCATGCTATAAAACTATTGTTCACTAATAAGAAATATGAATGCAATAATGGAATAAATCTTATGAATGAATGAAATCAGTTTCTAAGCAACAAAATTATGTTATGATCTACTAACTAATTTAATATATATTTCCTTGCACTATGACCAACCAAATTTTTAACATCCACTTCATGATATAATATAGTTTCCTTTGCATAATGATCATTTAGTCTCTTCAACTTCTTTCAAATAATGTAATCCAACATTCGACATGACAATAACAATCATATGGGCATCCATATGGGATTCTAAGAGTCTTTAAAACCACAAGTAGTCACCAATATAACAAAGCACACAATGATATTTCCTACATGACTAATTGTGTAAGTGTTCCCTTCTCAAGTTATTCAAATGATGGCTTCCTACAAATTCTAGAGGTTCTTACCATGAAATGTGACACTCTAACTATAGCTTTAACCATTCACATTTAACTAACACCCAGCCAAGACAGTGGGATAGCTAACATGTCTATCTTCTTAGCTAGTGTCAATACTTTATAGTCTACTATATCTAAATGCCTTAGGGTTCCCACAAAATCAGAATTTAGTTATCTAGGATTTCTTAACCCATTTTTCTTATATTTAATCTTTCCCACATATTTTTTTCTTATCTAACCAAACTATGGAGGTCATAATGGCTTGGCCTTTACCACTAGGTTCTATGTATAACTTATTGCTACTATAATTAAGTCTCAATTTACACAGGTATTACTAGCGACTCTTAGGATCCCAAGATATTTTGTAGCCTTCATAATGATCATGAGGCCTCTTCTAAGCCTCCACACATTCCTCAAATAACTATTCAAAGTGTCATCATGTGACATAAGAGCCTAGATAGAATAAGTTGTGGTCTTGTCTAAATAATATTTTAAATCTAAGGTCTAGTCAACATTTTTATCAAATTATTTACTTGGCCAAACCTAGCACAACCCTATGTCTTATTCCAAGTTCTTCCACCTTCTTACAATGTCTTGGTTGAGAGCCTACCTAACCAAAGCTTAATTGGCATTGTCCATAAAGTTTCACCAATAGTATTTCTTTAGCATGTTATAACAACTTTTTAATATAGCTTCCTTTTTTATTGACTTTTTTAATGCCTTTGAACATGATTCCAAGGCTACATTTACCTTACATATTCATATCAAAGAACCTTAAAGATACAATTTGACTATCCTATGGTTTATGAATTATCCATATAACCTTTACCACAATGTCTAACCCTAACCTTGGTAATATTAGCCATAATCAAACTCTTTGAATGCTAACCATATGCTTAATAAACCTATTCTTCTTCTAACACCTTAAACTAAGCTCTCCAAGGCTTTCTAACTTGCAACCAAGAATCACACATATCTTAGAATCCATTTAGTTTCTCTTGTGGGTTGAACCAATGCTTCCTATAAATTAGCCAATCTCGTGGTTCCAGGGTTCACAAGCAAACTCTAGACAAAGGAATGGTTGGCTGCAACATTATCTAAAATTTTTTTGTTTATTTCCAAGTGCCTTAAAATTTTATTATTACTTAATCTATGGTATAAGCTATATCACACTACATTTCATACATTTTTTGTCCTAGATTTTTGTGATTATGTACACATTTATACCAAGTCATGCTATCAACTAAATTTGTGAGTAATTTCAATTGCAATTGTAGTACCTAACATAGAAAATATATTTCAAACAAAAAGGTTATATGAAAAAATATATAATAATGTTTCAATTTTATATGTTTCTTTGTTCATGGCATGAAACTCTTTGTCTTTTCATGCAATATTCATGAAGTAAATACTACATTTAATCTATATTATCAAACATCAATTACATTAAGCATTCTAATACTAAGCAACATATATTAAGAAAACAAGGCTATTATGTCTTGGTTATGAGGGTTATATTCCATAAAATTTTCTTCTCCATAAGTTTATGATTTTCAAACTATTATCATGATAATATATGCTTAATGCATAAACTGCAAGACAACAACAATAGATAACCAACAAGGCAAAAAAAATTCCTCATGCTTTTCACTTATTTTACTTAGTGATGTCTATGTTAAGAACTATTTTGTATCAATAAATTGCTATTCCAAAATCATCTTCCACACATATCTTTAGTTAAAGATAGAATTGTAATATATGATTATAAATCTACTTTGTGTTCATAGGGAAAAATGTAATATGCATTTCTTATTGCTCAACTAGAAACATTGCATAAGAAAGAGTGAAAATTGAAGCATTCATTTGCTAAATTAAATCTCTGTTGGCATTGGATAGAAGGAATTTCTCTCTTATTGAACAAGTTAAATGAAAACGAATGGCTAATTATTGATAGAATCAATTACCAAGGTTTCATAAAAATTTTCACAAAGTAATTCTTTTTTATCTTGACTTAGAACTGAGCTAAATTTTTCATATGAACTCAAGTGTTATCTTACCTTTAAAAGCCATGTAGATGTATTCTCTTTTGTAAGATCTATCTTTTCTTTAAAATTTTAACCCTCATTCATCTTCTGCCTCAGACCTTATCTCACTTTTTTACTTGGTAGACTTTAAGTTGACCCTTCCAAATTCCCTTTTTGTGGTTAAGTTTTCTCAAATTAAAAGCATATCTTAATGGCTTATATAGCCTTGGCCACACCACCTTAAACCATGATTCTACTTGTAGATAAACTAGTTTTTGGGTGGAGTATCCATAATTAACTATTTTAAATTAACCCTCCTTTAATTACACCCTTTTTGGTCTTTTTTATGAAGATCCTTTAATTTTGGAATCTATGTAAGATATGGTGATAGATTCTTCTTCCTCTTATGTTCATCTTTTCTTATGATATTCTTAAATGCATCACAAACAAAAGTTTCTCTTTTAATCCTTCTATTTTTAACCACCAACTCCTAATATTTAGCAATACTATCCATGTCTTATCAAGCTTTCGTGGCAGGATAGAAATAAAGATGAGAGAAAAAGTTGACAATATAAATAAATTTATAAGCTCATTTTATAGCATTAAGCCTAATCAATGTTCATGTGTTGCAAGTCATGTCATGTAATTCCACAATGTTAAAAATTTTAGAATTTTAAATTTGAAAATCAAACATTTAATTTATTTATATTGATTATTTAAAATATTCAATTTCAAATTTTAATTTATAAAAACTTGTATACCATAATTAAATAAATAATAGTTATATAGCCAAAAATATTAGGTATACACTACTCATTGTTTTCTTCAAAATAAGAATAACAAATGCAATTCATTATTACCAATGAAGTCTAATAATGATAGCTGGGAATCAAATTTATATTCACCATTGTTTTACTTATAATCAAGGTTTTGAGATTTTCCTAGTTATAAATATACCTTTAAACAATATTCTAACTTAATTAATTGACCATATTGTGCATTCATAAATAACAAATTATTGATGTCAAACTTTTGATGATATATTTCTAAATTTTCTTTAAGACAATATGACAACAAACTTTTAGCTAAAATATTTTATAAAATTAATTTCGGCAAAAATTGATAAAAATATCAATAATATATTTATTAATTCTTGAGTAGAATAGAAAACTTTACCAAGTCAATCTCATCGCAACAAATGTAGAAATTTTACCAATGTTTAAGATTTAATATATGATGGATATGGTTGACTAATTTATTCAATAAAGAATCTAACCATGAATGTCAAACTTTAAAAATGTTTAAGATGAATACATTAACTTCATCTTTAAAACATTACTATATAATAATTTGAGAGATACTAACGGTTGAAAGTTGTTATAGTAATTCTGATTCATACTTGTTGAAAACTATTTATAGACAAAAGTGCATGATGTTTTGAAATAATATAGACTACAATTTATTGCAAACTATAAATTTAGTTACCAATTGTAGAAAAATAAATAATATATCCAGTTGACTAGTACAAAATATAAAAAAATGAAATAATCATAGCGAATGGTATAAAAGTTATGATGTCAATAACATTAACAACAGTTATTAAGATAATTACATAATTGATACATTTTTAATTTAACATCATGAATTGATTTAAATAGGATAATAAATGAAACAAACTAATAAGATGATTATTTTCTAGACTTTTAAATTTTAAGCTTACAAGATGTAACACAATTTTTTTTCTTGCTTACCAAAAGAAGGACATTTGTTTCCTAAAGTTTAGACTCACATTTACTTGATTTAATATTGTAATACAATTAACCAAACTATGTAATGATCCCACTACACATTTTTTTTAGCTTCAAATATTATGAGGATTTCAAACTCTAATTAAAATTATAGAAGTATTTACATGAAAAATCATATAAATTTAAAATTTTATATGCTTCTTAGCTATTTCTTATAAGGACAAGTTAATAAATTCTAATCATGTAGATTAATAAGAACAAAATAAATTACACTTCATTCAATTATTTGAATTATACATATAGAAAGTAATCTCCCTAAGTTTAATGTTCGAAATTTTATGATAACAATTTTTTTATGTTATAATTTTTACTGTATTGGATATTTATTATAATTAAATTATAAAGCAATTCTTTTAAAGAAATATATTAAAAAGCTACATAAATTTTAAAAATTATTATTTTTTAACAAGAAATTCGGAATTTCTTTAGTTTATATCAAACTATACAACTAAGAATTTATTAATGTAAAAAATTGTTTAAAATTTTGAAATTTACGCCATATTATGTATGAAATGGTTCTTTGATGGTGTAATGGTTGAACATCTACCATTATAAGTAAAAAAATGTGACTTGAAAAGTTGTCAAAAACATAAAATTTATCATAAATTCATACGTTAACCTGGAAAATGTTTGAAATAATCAATACACTATATATTATTTATTAAAAAAGTTTTAATACTATAATCACAAAAAATTGTTATTTTATGAAACCTTCCAAATAATTGGAAAACAATAATTATTATGGAAACTAAATATTTAAGATTTCACTTAATTTGTTGATATTTCAAGTAAAAGATATAATAATAAATTAAAAACCATAAACAAAGTAAGAAAGGTACAATAATACGTAAATATAAAAACCTTAAGAAAGAGAACGATAAAAAAAGATTGAAATTTCTTATATAATACTTAATAATAAAAACTTTAATTTGAAAATATTATTGACAACATTCAAATTATAACAAAATTGTAAATTTTTAAAAATGCTAAATTTTTTAAAAACCTAAAAATTACAATGAAAATGGTTATTGTAACGAAATATTCAAAATAATTAAAGCTATGTCAAGATAAAACTAATAGGGAAAGATCGTAATATTTTAAATAAATTGTGTTTCATGTGAAATAAAAATATACACACTTAAAAAAATTTTAAATTCTATAAATTCTTTGTATATTTTATACATAAGACCTTATAATTAAATCAAACTATAATAATTTCTATAATAAAATTTTACAAAGTAATACCATAAACAAAATAAGCTAGTGCAAATAAGAATGGCATAAATGTTAAAAGAATATAAATCATAAATAAAAAAGCATAGTAAATAGAAAATAAACAATTTTAAATGTCAATTCATATATTTCTTTATGAAAAAAAGGCTTATCCAAAAAAGTTTTGATGCCAAAAATAAAAAACTTATTAAAATTTAATGCATTAAAAAAATTTAAGCTATGTAGATATTCATCATAATGATATAACTTCTTAAACATTAAGAATTATGACCCAACTACAAAATAATTTCATCATGAGAAGCTTGATAAATTTACCAAAAGGTAAAGTTTATAAGTAATTTATTTAAAATCTAAAAGGATAAACTTTTATAGTATAACATGTAAATATGTAAAACATCAAACATTGAGATGTTTAAATTTGTAGTGGATTTGAAGAATGGTTTTCACCATCTCTATTGCATCATTGGGTAGCTAGGACTAATGGTAACAAAATATATTTGTCCTTTGGTTTCCAAGATAAATATAACGAATGACCTTTGTATAATATTTGAAGTTCTAATATGCTTTTTGTAATTTTATTTGTAAAGTTATATGTTAATCATAAAAATATTTTCAATTTTCAAATAATTTATATAACTCATTAACTCTTATGTTACTAAGGTTTTATTTTTTTAAATTATGTATTTATTTTATTATGTGATATTTATTATTTTTTTATTTATATATCAATCATTTTTAGATTAATTATTTTATAATATATACTTTCTTAGAAAAGCTAAAAAGAAAATGTTTTGCATATTTTTATATATTTAATTTTTCCATATTATTTATTAATTTGTTAAATTTCTATAATATTTTTATTGTTCACATATGTATAATTCAATAGTTTTGAAGATTATGTCAACACATTTTTGATATAGGATGCCTAGGTTATTAAATACTTATATTATTTATTTTTATGTGGTTTTTTTTTGTTTATTTTAAAATTTACTTAATATTTAATTATAAATTTTTTTACAAATTATAGATAAATATTAAAACATTTAAATATTGCATTTACTTTTTATCCAACTTTTTGAAAACACATGTAAAAAATAAATGACATCTATGTAACATAAATGGCAAGATATGAAAAGGTATGAAAAATAAGAAGTCAAGAACATTATCTCTCATTTGAAATATTTAAGTGTATATTGGCATTATGTCAATGAAAGAGCTTTTAGGTAAAGTCAGGTTCAAAAATATATTCTTGCAGCAAATAAATATTAAATTGAGGGAATAGTAAATTTCAGTTTTTAGAAAAGAAGAATAAGGATAGACAAAGAGTATAAAATCATTTTGCAATGTAAAATTGCCTAAACATTAACAAATTGTTTAAATATAAGAAAATATAAATTTGTTTAAATTGATAAATATTTCAAATATTTAAATCGTTGTTCACAAAGTTGTATGTATTACATCTGCATATGTAATCACAAAAAATAACTTATGTGACAAAAATAGTTTATAATTACAGTAATCATAGAGATAATTAAATAAATTGCAAATATGCATGCAATTTTTAATTATATAATCATTTCTATAGTACAAATTTAATAAATATTAAATTTAGTGTCAATATTTTTCAAAGAGTAAAAAAATTTTTAAAGTGAAATATTAAAAATCTTTATAAATAGACACAATAGAGAGCTTTGTTGGTGACATGAGAATAAAAATTAAATTGATCAAAACAATAAAAATGAATTGATGATTAAAAATTTCAAAATAATTAACCTTCCAAAATTTTAAAATTCAAGTACACAACAACTTTTAAAACAATATTCCAAATTTTTTAGTAAAGTTAAAATAACAAATATATTGAAATAGTAAGACCATAAAAAGTTCTTTGTAAAATATTAATTAAAATTAATATACATAATTCATCACGAACTAGTTTTCTAATTTGTAACTTATTAATGGAAGTTAATAACCAAGTAAAACAATAATGTGTAATAAAAATAAAAAATATAAATTATAATGGCAGAAAAACTATTAATTGTTCTTTTATAAAACGTTAAAAAGGGAATGAATTTATTTTTGTGATGGTGCAACGTGTAAAATCTTAGACATCACTAGACTTCATCGAATAAAATTAGTTTCCCATTCAATGAAAATAGTCTGGGTACTAAGAAAATCAAGAAAATTAAGAAAAATTTTCTATAAAACTTATTCAGAAGATATTAACAAATGACTTTTGTAGTCTAACTACTTCTTAATGAAGTTCCAACTCTCAGTTGCATCAAAAATAAAATCAAATTCATGGCGTAGTGTGCAATGGATAAAACATTTGATTACAAGGATGGAAAGTTGTTTTGATCAATGAACTACTGGATATGGTCACGAACTTATATTGTGTAATCAGGCAATATTCTACTTGGGATTAAGATCAAATTAGCCAATTCAAAAATGTAGATTATATTTATCGAGCAACAATTATGCTTCAAAGATTTTCATGTTGACATTTATGATATTGAATAACCTGTACAATTCTTCAAAGCCCGAATGAACCAAGAATTATAACTTAGTTTGAAGTGATCATGATGTCGAAATGAAGATTCAATTGATTATGCTTTTATTTATTATAAAAAGCTAAATAGACATAGGTTACTTTTTCAAATAATTTAAACATAAATCATCTTAATATCAAAAAGATCATGAAATTGTTTACAAAATAGGGCAAGCTAAGTTATATGAAATCAATAATATAAGGGTCATAATCATGCTATGCACTTTAACATCATAGAATATTTTGAAAGCTAGTAGTGTTAACAACTTTGCAAAATTAAATCAATCAAAAACATATGTAATATGTAATATTAAAAATAATTGCGACATAATTAACAACCATTATTTGCTCAATAAAACTTTGTTATAAGAAGATTTTAGACAAATTCTTTGGGAATCATCAATCAATTTAGAACAAGTCAAGCAACAATAGTGCAGGCAGTGAGGTGGTTGCCTTTACTGATGATGTAGATGTAGTAAAACATCACTGGTGGGAATGTAAGTGCCAATTGTAGTGTTGTTACGGTTGGAATTCTTTGGAACAATTTACATGAACTGAGGTTAGCATCTTTCCATATTGAAAATAAATCAAATAACACATGAAGTCACGATAATGGTGATAATTAGGCGTCTACAATTATGCAGCTAATTGCAATTAAGCAACTTATATGACTTAGTAGATTGTAGTGTGTTATTTATTGTATTCCAATATGCAAAAAATATGTCATGGAAGTTAGCAAATTGTATGTTCCAAGAAAGGAAAAAACATTGTTAGACATACAATGGAGCTTTGTTTACAAAGAAAGCAATAAAGTGGGAATATCTTTGTCTTAATCAACTATTAAAAAAATTGAACTTGTATGTGTGATGGACAAGCAATTATAAATAAATGCAAAGTTGTTATTAATATGGGCAAAATATAGCTTCCATACATCATATGATCATAAAGGACATGACATTTGAAAAGTTGATTAGCTGTGGTAGTGAACCCTTTTAATCTTAGTACATGATTTCCTCAAAACAACTTTAATAATTGATGGATAAAAATGTGCACAACAAAAGTAACTATTAACAAACTATTGTAATGTTTTGATGCAACACCTCTTTAATTCATAAATATTGTCCATCTCCATAACAAACTGTCTTTGCTTACTAAGACTTGTTCAAAGGTCATTAAAGAACTGTGCATAGTAGAAGAACATGATCTATGTCGATTATATTATCATCCATTTGTGCTTTGTTTTCATTGATATTGTTCATCTTGTTATGTAGTTGCATTGTGGAAATTTATTTACTAATATGGATAGATAAATACAATATTCAATTGTGCATGTATGCAATGCATCTCAACTGCTATACAAAATGGACCCAATTTATATTTACATCAGACAAATATGACTGGCAACATGTAGAATAGCGCAAACATACATTTTCAATGATATGGATATGCACATCAGACATATACAAAATTTGGCATGAGTGTAACAAGAATGTTGTCTCTATATTGCAATTAGCAATATGATACTTACCTACTTCCTTGGTTGTAATGGGAAATTCACCATTTTGGTTGACAACATCAACAACTTTCCTTTCACATGGCCTACTAAATAGTTTGAAACAAGATAGAATAGCCAATATGGAAATCTATAATCAATTTATTAGACGAGTTAAAAAAGTTAATTTTACCAAATATAATTTATGTTTACTAAGGGAATGTCAAAGTTATGAATGAAAATGGTTTTTAGGTATTTAAGTTTGAGATTGTCCTAATTTATGATGTGTCATGGGATACCACTTTTAAAAGGAATTCCAAAACATGAAGATTTAAAGTATGTTATACAGAAAATGATGAACAAAGATGTTTTTTTGGGCTATTAAATCCTTTGTTTCTTACTAGAAGGTTGTTAGGATTAATGTAGTTTTTAAGCGAAGCCACTTATACACTCTTAGTGACACCATGGTCTTAATGGGAATTTCATTGAACTTAATTACATAACTTGAACAATTTTTTTGGGATGGCTCACTTAAGAGTAACATAATGTCAAATGATTTATGATGCTTAGGACTTAAAGGACTAATGACATGACAAATGGCCTTAATGGGAAAATATTATTAATTTAGGATGGGAAGGAGGAATTTCTATAGTAGGACTTAAGAGGGAACGTTATGTTTAAAAGTATAACAAGAATTGTGGAGATAAACTCAAATCATAAATCAAATATCAAATCATCACATGAAATACCTAGGTTGCAACTTACGATTATGCACTTATCTAGATAAAGAAAACCTTATTTTTAAGTGTTTAATGCTAATTTAAAAAAAAAAGTTTTTTTGTACTTCATAAAAGAGCTTTAAATAGATCGTAATGCTAAACCTAAAATCAAACGAAAAATTAAATAAAATATTGTTCTTATTGGAAACATGCAAAAATATACAATGTGTTGGTAAGGTTGAAAACATCATAGGAAACTTTTGTGAACCACTAAAACCAATATTAAAAAGAGAAATTTAGTAATCTAAAATAAACTAAATAAAATTCAATAGTTAAACTCAATTATAATCATAAGATAAGTTATCTGACTTCAATACAGACCACTAGTAGAAATTCTAACTATCACGTGGTGTTGCGTTTTAAGTGAATTTTCATCAAGTTTATTATTCATTTTATGATCTTGCCAAACATCTAAATTCATATTACATTGTTGATGGATAGAATATAATTAAAAAACTTATCAAAGGAACCATACAGAGCTCGTAAAAGAAAATTACCAATCTAACTAAAAATAAGTTGAAGAAACTATGTTAATTTTGTTGCTTTACTAGATTTTATTGGCTAGTTTTTCGCATCATTTTGATAGTGTATTTTTAGTCTTTAAGAATTTATTTTTCTTTGAACTATTACAAAATATATGTTAGTTTGCTTTTAGATAGTTTTGGTTTTTGGTCAAGTGGTTATGGATTGAATTCAGGTCACACATGCAAATATCATGCAATTTTTTAGAGTGAATTGGACTTGTTTCATTCATGCACTAGTTTTGCTAAAGTACTGGGCCTTTGTTTCCATAGCTTGTTTGTCTATTTGAGTTGAGAATAACTTTGTTAGAGAGGAATAAGTAAAAGACAAGGATAATAATCACTAAAATTAAATCACAATTTTAAGAATGACAATTCGAAGGTAAAACAACATTTATAGTTATATATATTAAAAATCATAGATAATCTAATGTGTTTCACATGCATTGCATGAATTTGAAGTGTTTCGTAATTTTTCTCTCCATGGTGAGAAAGCAGAGGTAGAACCTCAAATAGAAATGGATAAGGGCATTGGGATAATATTTGTAGTTTTGTTTTCTTCCTTAGGAAAATAAAAGATTAGCAAAACTAAGAGATTTAAGGAGATTAAATTACACTCACAAGTTTGGCATTACATGGATAAAAAAATCAATTGTCTCATATCTACATTTAAGCTTTTGAATCTAAATTATAACGAAGATTGCATGATAAACTAGTTATAGAAGTTATGGTTCAATACAAGATAAGGATGTTGATGTAATGAATCTTTTTTTCTATTGTGCCTACATAATGTTTGCTACATTGAAGGGAATAAATGTCGATATCATGTTCTAATGGCAATGCACAAATGATGAAACCATTAATGATAGTTTATGGTGCTATAAATATTAACTATAAGTTTTCAATTTTTTCCCTTGATGATTACCAAATTATCACAATACTTAACTATTGAATCCATTTTTATAGCTTAAGAGTTTGTTCGACAAGATGTAGATCAACAACATGGAAACAAAAATAAAAGAATTAGTCAATTGTGTTGCTATTATACTCTATCATATACAATATGATAAGAATAACAAACTACAAATGAGGTTAACACTCTCATCTACTTCCATGATCAAAATATCCCCTAGACTTTTTGCAATGTAGGAATTTTTCTATAAGGAACATTTGGAGCCACCACAGCCTACATGGGTTACAAGTTATTTCCAACATACGTTTACTGCCATATTGGCTAGATGAAGGTGAACAATGACCCCACCTATATTGTAAACTATTTTGTGTGTTTTAGTATTATCATTTGAGATGGAAAATTAATTTTTATTTTAGAACTTCTCTTATTACCTCACTTATTCCTTACAGCATGGGCACAACAAAAGGATTGACACCTAGATTGCTACAATAGCCTGCTAGAGTAGTAAAAGTATCCCCAAATGGCAAAATTTTAATGTGAATATATTTTTTATGACTTTTTACTCAATTCAAGTTTTCTATATCTACCATGAAGGGAACACTTCAATGGATTAGGTAGCAACTAAATGTTTTTGTTTTCTTTTGTTTTATAATTACTTGATTGAACATCCATGATGTAATATTAGCATAGGCTTTAGTAATAGTTTTTTTAAAAGACAAAGCTAAGAGGATGAGCACTAACCCAAGCCTTATAGTGTATTGATAATGCCCAAAAATTAGAAATAAGGAAACTAAAAGAGAATAATACATCCACACATCCACAGCTCAAGGATCAAGCAAATAAGAGAAAACTAGTCGTATGAACATTTGAATGTCGCATTTCACTCTAGTTACATTGGTGGATCCATATGGACATGACGTTTTTAGACCACTAATCTTTCTATATTGGCACACTAAGGGCTCAAACTTATGACATCACCTTTAGTACCACTTGCATCTTAGAATTTTTGGAATTAAGCATCAAAGCTTACATTAACCTTATCCTTATATTATGCCTCTTAATTTGTTCTATCATATTCATCAACAAAAATATTATCTCTCCAATTCCAATTGATTCAACCCTTAAATAGTAATGTTTAGCCATGGAGTGATCCTTTTTTCGTCTCCCTCCATTGGAATGGATGTACACTTCGAGAAATGTTGATCAAGGTTGGCATTAAAAGTTAAAAAATTCACTTCTTGCATGTGATATTTCATGATTAGTTGTTAGAACTCAATTAACCCCTTCCTTGTTGAATGTTGTTCACTTTTAGTTTTTCCACAATGATGTTATAAAATTATTGGTATTAAAAATTAGTTCTACTTCTTAATATAATAAAAAAACTTTTAAACATTACCTTTTTGAAAAATATCTACCTATGTTTATCTATCTTAAGTTTAATCTAACTAAAACATTTAAAGAAACATAAGGTGAATTTATGTTACTCCAAAAAATATTATTGCATATGATTTCAAATATAACACTAAGTATAATGTTTATTTTCCTATTTATATGAATTTATTGTGATAATGTAATTAGTCACATATTCAAAATAAAGTTGAACTCAATGAAAATCATAAGAGTATAAATGCGTAACGTATGAAAATTTTTAGTGGGGTTACGTTATATAAGAAAAGTTGTATTACAAGATTAATAATGATCATTTCATAGATTTTTTCATTTGAGACATTTATTCGTTTGTAGTGGTTTATGTTTATGAAATTTTTGATACATGAAGGTTACCAGTTCGATACATGAATTCCTACTATTAACATGTTAAAAACCTTTATGAATGAAAATATAACATTTGTATTACAATATTTGATTTCTTTATCATTGAAATTTTTTTATACAAGCAAGCAATTAGAGAGGACCACAAAGATTGTCCATCCTTTCTTTCCTTTTATTCTTTATCCACCTTTGTTTACGATTATGGCAAAAGAGCAAGATCTTAATTTGGTAGGAGGATCTCCAATCATCCTTTTCTTGAAAATTCTTGTTCTCATATATATATTTAATTAAACATTTATCATTCTTTTATTATATATATATATATATATTATATATATATATATATATATATATAATATATATATATATATATATATATATATATATGTATATGGTAGAAATAAATAATTAATAATAAGAATTAAGCCTTAGTGAACAAAAAAGAAGAAAAAAATGTTTAAGAAACTAAGGCCATCACACCACCCTTTAGAATTTAAAGATATGATCAAGTTGATCCATTCAAGAGAGTGTGATGGACGTGCCTCTAGCTATAAACATGCCATGAAGAACATGTATCAGGATTTTTTTGACCAATAATGAAAAACATATTACTTTATTTACCAAAAGGTGCAAAGGGTGTCAAGTTCATG